>OX395127.1:120648981-121003578 GCA_947686815.1 Podarcis lilfordi | reverse complement strand
GCCCAGTGTGGGAAGCTCTTGTGTCTTCCAATACTTTGCGATAAGTATTCTTGCTGCTGTTGTTGCGTACATAAAGAAGGTTCTATCCTTTTTTAACACCGTTTGGCCGACTATGCCCAGGAGAAAGGCCTCTGGTTTCTGCAAGAAGGTATATTTAAATACCTTTTTTAATTCATTATATATCATTTCCCAGAAAGCCTTAATCTTTGGGCACGTCCACCAGAGGTGAAAAATGTACCTTCAGTTTCTTTACATTTCCAACATTTGTTATCGGGCAAATGATAGATTTTTGCAAGCTTGACTGGGGTTATGTACCACCTGTATATCATTTTCATAATATTCTCTCTTAAGGCATTACATGCCGTAAATTTCATACCTGTGGTCCATAACTGTTCCCAGTCAGCAAACATAATGTTGTGTCCAACGTCTTGTGCCCATTTAATCATAGCAGATTTTACCGTTTCATCCTGAGTGTTCCATTTCAGCAGCAAGTTATACATTCTTGACAAATTCTTGGTTTTGGGTTCTAACAATTCAGTTTCTAATTTTGATTTTTCCACCTGGAAGCCAATTTTCTTGTCCAATTTAAATGCCTCCATTATCTGAAAATAATGAAGCCAGCCTCGCACTTTGTTTTTCAGTTTTTCGAAACTCTGCAATTTCAGTCTATCTCCATCTTGTTCCAAAATTTCCCAATATTTCGGCCATTTGACCTCCATATTGAGCTTTTTCAAGGCTTTCGCTTCCATTGGTGACAGCCACCTTGGAGTTTTGTTTTCTAATAAATCCTTATATCTTATCCAAACATTAAACAGCGCTTTCCTGACAATGTGGTTTTTAAATGCTTTATGTGCTTTGACCTTATCATACCACAAATATGCATGCCATCCAAATACATTGTTAAAACCTTCTAGGTCCAAAATGTCAGTGTTTTCAAGAAGCAGCCATTCTTTCAACCAGCAAAAAGCTGCTGATTCATAATAAAGTTTGAGGTCTGGCAGGGCAAATCCACCTCTTTCCTTTGCATCCGTTAGTATTTTAAATTTTATTCTGGGCTTCTTGCCCTGCCAGACAAATCTAGAAATATCTTTCTGCCACCTCTTGAAACAATCCATTTTGTCCACAATTTGCAAAGTTTGAAACAAAAACAACATTCTAGGCAATACATTCATTTTTATCGCAGCAATACGGCCCAGCAGTGAAAGCTTCAAATTTGACCAAATTTCTAAATCTTTTTTCACTTCAGCCCAACATTTTTCATAATTATCTTTAAATAAATTCCCATTTTTTGCTGTCCTGTTGATCCCCAGGTATTTCACTTTCTTAACCACTGTTAAACCTGTCATGTTCTGAAACCTCTCTTTCTCCATTGGTGTTAGATTTTTCTCTAAAACCTTAGTTTTTACCTTGTTCAATTTAAATCCTGCAACTTGACCAAATTCTTGAATCAATTCTAAAACCCTTTTAGTACTAGATTCTGGCTCCTGTAACGTCAATACTAAATCATCTGCAAATGCTCTCAATTTGTACTGTTTAGCTCCGACCTGTATACCTTTAACCAACTGGTCCCTTCTAATCATGTTCAGCAAAACCTCCAGGACCGAAATAAAAAGAAGTGGGGAAATTGGGCAACCTTGTTGTGTCCCTTTTTCAATTTTAAGTTCTTCCGTCACCACATTATTTACAATTAATTTAGCCTTTTGTTCTGAGTAAATTGCACTTATACCATTCTCAAAGCCTTGGCCTACCCCCATGCCCTGTAGATTCTTCTTCATAAAGTTCCAAGAAATGTTGTCAAAGGCTTTCTCCGCGTCCACAAATATCAAAACTGCTTTAGTGTTTATATTCACTTCTAGTTTTTCCAGAATATCATTTATATTCCTCAAATTGTCAGACAGATGTCTTCCTGGGAGAAAGCCCGCTTGTTCTTTATGAATCTCTTCCATCAACACTTTTTAAATCTCTTGGCCAAAATGTCAGCAAAAATTTTGTAATCCACATTAAGTAATGATATAGGGCGGTAGTTCTTAAGCTGTGTCTTTTCAGTCTCTGTTTTCGGTACAAGTGTAATATATGCTTCTTTCCACGACTCTGGTGCTCTTTTCCCTCCATTATTTCATTGCAGACCTCTTTCAAAGGTTGTATTAACCATTCTTTCAAGGATCTATAGTATCTAGAAGTCAAACCATCTGGTCCTGGAGATTTACCCAATTGCATATTTTGAATGGCACCTTCTATTTCCTGTTCAGTTATTTTGTAATTCAAAATTAGTTTATTTTATTGAGATATTTTTGTAATCCATTTGTTTTCAAAAATTGATCTAAATCTGTTTCTTTCAGTGGCCCTTGGGTATATAATCGTTTAAAGTACCTCTGGAAACAATTTCTAATCTCTGCAGGGTTCTGTATATTTCTTCCTTCCACTTCTAAGTTCGTGACTGTATTTAGTTTTTGTCTCTTTTTCATTTGCCATGCCAACAATTTACCACATTTGTTAGCCGACTCAAATGTCTTTAGTCTCATTTGTTTAATTTTCCATTCTATTTCCTGATTCATCATTTTCATATATTGTACTTGATATAACTTTAACTCTCTCAGAATCTCTTGAGATTTTGGATTTACTCTCAGTCTTTTTTCACTTTCCTTTATTTTGTCCAATATCTTATCCTTCTTCTCATTTTGAATTCTTTTCTTTACTGCGTTCTGTTGTATTAGGAACCCTCTCATAACCGCTTTACTTGCGTCCCAGATTACTCTTTTCTCCACATTGGTGCTCAAATTTATCTCAAAATAGTCTCTCAAGATTTTTTGGGCCTTCTTAAGTACTTCTTCATCTCTAAATAAGGTGTCATTCATCTTCCATCTAAAGGAGCCAGTTGGTGTTAATCTCATTTCCATCTTGACAGCATTATGGTCGGAGCAAGTTTTCGGGCAGATTTCCACCTTTCTTGTCTTTGGTGCCATTCCTCTAGTTATCCAAATTTGGTCAATTCTTGTCCATGTCATTTTGGCTTCAGAAAAGAAGGTTCCCTCTTTAGCCATGGGGTTTCTTATTCTCCAAATATCAACTAAGTCCAAGTTGTCTGTCATGTCAAAAAAGGTTTTCGGTAGTCTACCATCCTTAGTGACTACCTGTCTTTGTGCCTTGTCCATATATGTAGATACCACTCCATTCATGTCTCCCATCAAAATCATGTTGTAGTCCAAATAGTCCATCAGGGTCTCATGCAACTTCTTAAAAAATTCAGATTTCCCATCATTTGGTGCATAAATTCCTACTATAAGAAATTTTTCTCCTTGCGTTTGAATTTCAATTGCCACAAATCTTCCTTGGTCATCTTTAAAAATAAATTTCGGTGATAGTCTGTCCTTTGCATAAATCACAACCCCTCTTTTTTTAACTTTGTCCGATGAAATAAACTCCTGACCAAGTCTTTTATTTATCAACAATTTCCTGTGTAATCTTGTTATGTGTGTTTCTTGTAGACAGATCAAATCCAATTGTTCCTTTTTTAGTAAGTGAAACACTGATTTCCTTTTCTGAGGGGAATTCAAACCATGACAGTTCCAGGTTAAAAGTTGCAGGGCCATGATGTAATTATTTTGGTTCTCCTCCAACGGCACCTAGTGCCTGTTCCTGTTCCGTCGGTGGTATCACGTTTTTCAGACGGTCTTTTAGTTCCAGAGGTAGTCCTGGTATGTCTAAAGCTTCTCTTGCAATTGTTCTTAGCTCTCCTGTGACTTTCTTTTGTAGGTCTTCTCCGTGGTCTCTCCAGAATTTGTCTTTGTCGTCTTCCGATCTTATTTTCCTCTTCTTTCCTTTGTAGCTAAAAGATAGGCCTTGAGGAAATTCCCACCTGAAGTTAATTCTATTACTTTTCAACAAAGTAACCAGGTCTTTATAGTTAGATCTGAGATCCAGAAGGTGTTTCGGAATGTCCTTAAATATCTCCACTCTTGTCTGATGTATTTCCAGTGTCTTCTGGAAATGCAAACCCAAGATCTTGTCCCTCTCTTCTTTTGTTCGGAGAGTAATCAAACAGTCTCTCACCTTCTTTCCTCCTCTTTTTCCAAGTCTAAAAGCATTCACTATTTTGAAACTGTCCTTTACCAATTCTGGATTCCAAAAATCTGAGAATTCCTGCGTGAGAAAATCAACTAAATTGTCCTTCTCCACTTCAGGTACTGCTCTGACCCTTAAATTCACTTGTTTCTCTTTCAACTCAATCATAGACAGGGTTAACTTATGGTCTTCAAGTTGTTTATGTAACGGTGGTATCTTCTCTTGAACCTCTTGAACCTCTGCAACAGACGCTGTAGCAATTTCTTTGGCCTCTTCGGCAATCTGACGTGTTGAGGCCGATTCCTCTAATAATTTCTGAATAGTCTCTGTATTAGTATTTACTTTCTGGCCCAAATTATTTAAACTTACTGTATTTTGATTAATACTTGTTGTATTTTGATTAATACTTGTTGTATTTTGATCAATCTTGTCTGATGCCTCTGCTACTTGTTTGCTTATTTTGTCCAAAGATTCATTAATTTTAGCCAAAACCTGAGCAAAGGCGTCATCACTTGCCATACCTTTAGTTTTGGGTTGTGCCGATGGGGCTGCTGTTGGAACTCCAGAGGGGCCAGGGGTCGAAGCTCTTCTTTGTAGTCCACCGTCTGTTCGCAATACTTTGCCCGACCTTGTTACTTGTAAAGACTCTGATTTCTCTTTCCCATCTGCCATCCCCCTCTAGATAAAACTCAAGGTCAGTCACACAGTTGAATTCAAAATTGTTTTGAAGTGGAAAGTTCCAAGAAGACAGTGTGGGAAAATCCTCAGGCCAACTGCAATTGCAATTGTAACTAGTTGTAACGAGCCTAAATTCCACCAGGGGGACACTGTAACAGTCATAAAGTTCTTAAATGCTTTACTTCTTCTTTAAGTCCCCCCAATTCATCAGAAAGATACAATCTATCTTAAACAGTTACTTTAAGACCAGGAGATACCTATCCACAATATTGTATCCAAATTGTATTTCCAGTGCAGGGCTAGCTGTCAAAGTATGTTCAAAGACAGTACCTTTTCTCCAACTTTTAATTGTCTCTGGGAACCCGTTCCCAAGGGATTGAGCGGTGGTTTTTATCTTCTTTTTCTCACCTCTTCCTAAAGAAATAACATTCAAAGTTTCCCCCCTCTTCCCTCAAGTTGAGGGGGGAAAGTCCTGGTTAGATGATTGGATTGAAATCCTTTTATGCGTCTTTTCAAAGCTTCCGCTTTCAAGTTCAATGCTTTGTTTTATCTACAGAAGCAGGAGGCAGACTTCCTTTTTATACCTCTCCGCTTCGGCCAAATTCGCTTCAAATTTGTACAGTTCCTTAATTGTGTAAAATCCTACTCACGGATCGTTGATTTTCAAAGCCAAATTTCCAAGAAAGAAAGGCAGCGCTCTCCGGTCACAGCTGCGCAGCTTCACTCCACAGAAGAAGCAGACTACTCACAGCACAGCGCTCCTTCCCCCGTTCCATTCCGGAACCCGTTGCCGGGCTCCTTCACGGATTGGGGGGGCGCAAAACGTGCCCACCAAGTCCCAGGTTCACAGGCTTCCCCCGCCTGTGATTTCAAGGGTCCCCCGCTACGCCGAAGTGGGATCCGACCCTGTTTTCCGTGGAGCAGTTCCCTCTGATTAGAGGGAATCCACCATTAACCGATGGCGCCACCTCCGGAAGTCTCGGAAGAAATCGGTCTTTGTATTTGTAAAGGAATAAATGCCATCTATTCGGAACAATATGCAAAATTGATCATCAACGGAAGAATTACTAAGGAGTGCAAAATAAACAAGGGAACCAGACAGGGCTGCCCACTGTCTCCACTGATATTTATCTTGGTGATGGAAGTCTTGAACAATCAGATAAGAAAGGATGAGCTTGTTAAAGGCATCACTCTGGGAAACAAAACATATAAAATTAAAGCTTTCGCGGACAATCTACTTGTTATGACTGAAAACCCTAAAAGTCTGAAAAGAGTGCTGGAACTGATGAAAGAATTTGGAGAAGTGGCAGGCTTTAAGCTGAATATAACAAAAACAAAAATGCTTGTTAAAAATGTAACCACAGAAGAAAAGGACGACTTAGAAAAAATATCGGGCCTGAAAATCTCTTCAAAAGCAAAATACTTGGGTATTTGGATCACCCCCAAGAACATAAACTTATTTCAGGATAATTACACCAAAACTTGGTTAGAGATTAGAAAAAACTTGGTAACCTGGAGTAAATTAAATTAACATTTCTGGATAGGATTTCCATTATAAAGATGAATGTGCTTCCAAAATTAATCTTTTTATTTCAAATGATTCCGATACTGGGTGAAGCAGGTTGTCTCAAGATATGGCAAAGAGAAATTTCCAAATTCCTGTGGGAAGGGAAGAAACCTAGGATTAAACACCTGATCTTAATAGACATAAAAGAGAGAGGAGGCTTTTCCTACCCGACCTAAAACTTTACTACGAGGCAGCCTGTTTCACCTGGCTAAAAGATTGGTGCACGTTGCAGGATCGGGACCTCCTGGACTTGGAAGGTTTTGACAACCGTTGGGGATGGCACGCCTACCTAATATATGGAAAAGCGAAAATTCATAAAAATTTTACCAACCATATAATAAGAAAGTCACTCTTTGCTGTATGGGAAAAATATAAAGACCTGATGGAGCCTAAAGTCCCATGGTGGACTTCTCCAGTAGAAGCCATAGCAGTAAAATGGAAAAATACTCAGGAAAGCTGGCCAACATATAAAATACTTCTAAAAAATGAGGATAACCAAATAAAATTAAAAAAAATTGAGGAAATAAGAGAACACATTTCAGACTGGTTCCAATACCATCAGTTATTTGAAAAATTTAAATCTGACAAACAAAAGGGGTTCTCAGTAGAAATTTCCCGATTCGAATCTGATCTTGTAAATTCTAAAAGAAAAACTTTCTAAAAGAAAAGCTTTTGATAATATCTCTTGGAGTTTTATGAAGAAGAATCTGCATGGGATGGGGGTAGGCCAAGGTTTTGAAAATGGTATAGGTGCAATATACTCTGAACAAAAGGCTAAATTAATTGTAAATAATGTGGTTACGGAAGAATTTAAGATAGAAAAAGGGACACGACAGGGGTGCCCAATTCCCCACTGCTTTTTATATCGGTCCTGGAGGTTTTGCTAAATATGATTAGAAAGGACCGGTTGGTTAAGGGCATACAGGTCGGAGCTAAACAGTACAAATTGAGAGCATTTGCAGATGACCTAGTATTGACGTTACAGGAGCCAGAATCTAGTACTAAAAGAGTTTTAGAATTAATTCAGGAATTTGGTCAAGTGGCAGGTTTTAAATTGAACAAGTTAAAAACTAAGGTTTTAGAGAAAAACTTAACACCAATTGAAAGAGAGAGGTTTCAGAATGAGACAGGATTGAATGTAGTAAAGAAAGTGAAATACTTGGGGATTAATATGACAGCCAAAAACGGGAACTTATTTAAAGATAATTACGAAAAATGTTGGACGGAAGTGAAAAAGATTTAGAAATTTGGTCAAATTTGAAACTCTCGTTGCTGGGCCGTATTGCTGTGATAAAGATGAATGTATTGCCTAGAATGTTGTTTTTGTTTCAGACATTACAAATTGTAGATAAGATGGACTGTTTCAAGAAGTGGCAGAGAGATATTTCTAGATTTGTCTGGCAGGGCAAGAAGCCCAGAATAAAATTTAAGATATTAACTGACGCTAAGGAAAGAGGTGGATTTGCCCTGCCAGACCTTAAACTTTATTATGAATCAGCAGCTTTTTGCTGGCTGAAAGAATGGCTACTTCTTGAAAACACAGACATTTTGGATTTAGAAGGTTTTAACAATGCATTTGGATGGCATGCATATTTATGGTATGATAAGGTCAAAGCACACAAAGCATTCAAAAATCATATTGTTAGGAAAGCATTGTTTAATGTCTGGATAAGATACAAAGACTTATTGGAAAATAAAACCCCAAGGTGGCTGTCATCAATGGAAGCAAAAGCTCTGAAAAGGCTCAATATGGAGGCCAAATGGCCGACATATTGGGAAATTTTGGAGCAAGAAGGAGATAAATTGAGACTGCAGAGTTTTGAAAAATTAAAAATAAAGTGAGAGATTGGCTCCACTACTATCAGATAATGGAGGCATATAATTTGGATAAGAAAATAGGCTTCCAAGTGGAAAAGTCAAAATTAGAAACAGAATTGTTAGAACCCAAAACTAAAAATTTGTCAAGAATGTATAACTTGCTGTTGAAATGGAATACTCAGGATGAAACGGTGAAATCTGCTATGATTAAATGGGCACAAGATGTTGGACATAACATTATGTTTGCTGACTGGGAACAGTTATGGACCACAGGTATGAAGTTTACGGCATGTAATGCCTTAAGAGAGAATATTATGAAAATGATATACAGGTGGTACATGACCCCAGTCAAGCTTGCAAAAATTTATCATTTGCCCGATAATAAATGTTGGAAATGTAAAGAAACTGAAGGTACATTCTTTCACCTTTGGTGGACGTGCCCAAAGATTAAGGCTTTCTGGGAAATGATATACAATGAACTGAAAAAGGTATTTAAATATACCTTTCTGAAGAAACCAGAGGCCTTTCTCTTGGGCATTGTCGGCCAACTGGTGCCAAAGAAGGACAGAACCTTTTTCATGTATGCTACAACAGCAGCAAGAATACTTATCGCAAAGTATGGAAGACACAAGATCTACCCACTTTGGAAGAATGGCAGATGAAGGTGATTGACTACATGGAATTGGCGGAAATGACTGGCAGAATCCAAGACCAGGGAGAAGAGTCGGTGAAAGAAGATTGGAAAAAATTTAAGGACTATTTACAGAAATATTGTAAAATTAAGGAACTTTAGAAGGATGTTGGATAGAAACTAAGAGGTTTTTAGCTGTAATGCTTTAAGAGACATGGAAAAAAAAAAGGTCAACAATTGGGTAAAAGATTAATGGTAAGGATTTGCTGAACCAACAAACTGAATTGGAATACAAAGAAGGGAGGTATGAGGAGGTCTGGGGAAATAAGAGTAAGGAAGATAGGTTATGGAACATCATTGTGTTTTTAATTGTTTTATTTTGTATGTTTTTTCTTACTTTTTTCTTTGTTTTCTGTATTTTTGTGAAACTTTAATAAATATCATTTAAAAAACAAAAAAAAAACAAAAGGGGTTCTCAGTAGAAATTTCCCGATTCGAATCTGATCTTGTAAATTCTAAAAGAAAAACTCTTTCCAAAACTTACCGACTCCTCCTTGACTGGACAGTCAAGGAGGAGGAGGTAACAGTGGCAATGGTGAGGTGGTCCCAGGATTTTGGCCATTCAATAATCACGGCCCAATGGGAAAATTTATGGAAGATCAATTGGAAATTCACAAACTCTTACACGATTAGAGAGAACTTTCAAAAAATGCAACATCAATGGTATCTAACACCATGGAAACTTTCAAAAATGTATCAAAATGTGTCAAGTAATTGTTGGAGATGCGGAGATTCAGGAACATTCTGCCATATGTGGTGGATATGTAGGAAAATACAGGTATTCTGGGAGAGTATACATGCAGAACTGCAAAAAATGCTAAAGATCTCTTTCAATAAAAAACCAGAGGCCTACCTCCTGGGAATAACAGATTTGGATATTCCACAAAAGAGGAAGGGTATCTTTTTATATGCGACGGCGGCAGCAAGAGTTTTGATCGCAGCAAAATGGAAGAGTAATGAAATCCCCTCTATATAAGATTGGATCCAAAAGCTGACAGAATATGCCGAATTAGATGGTTTATCAGAAAAAATAAAAAATAAATCAAAACAGGAATTTGTTTCTAAATGGGAGGTTTTCAAAGAATATCTGAAAAATAAATATAGTAGTTTAAATTCTGTTGCAGCATTCGAGGAACTTCAGTAATAGTTGCTAGGTAGATAGAAGAAATTAGATTTATTGAGAATAAGTTTAATTATAAAAAAAAGTGTATTGGCAATAAGTAATATGAATTTGAAATATGGAATAGACGGGAAGTTGGGTCTTTAGTGTTAAGACCAATAGATGTTTTATTGTTTGCCAAGAAAATTATGTGTCTATGGTTATTTTTGTAATTTGTGTGTAATTTGGTATTTGTGTTTTTGTGTGTGTGTTTTTTCTTGTTGTATAAATAAATATTTTTTTAAAAAAGGAATTGAATCCATTTCACATTCATTGGATACATGACCTCCTATTGTAAATATTCGTACCCTTACCACCCTGGTTCTTTAAGGGGAGGAGAGAGCCTGGACTCTGAGGTCCTCCTCCGAGGAACCTTCTGCTGGGTCCCTCATTGCAAGAAGCAAAAGTTACAGAGAAGAAGGCAGATGGCCTTCTCGGTTGTAGCACCCTCCCTGTGGAACACCCCCCCCCCAGATGTCAAGGAGATAAAGAACTAAATAACTTTTAGAAGACACCAGAAGCAACTCTGTATTGGGATGTTTCATGTTTGATGCTTTATTAAGTCTCAATATGTGCTGTAAGACGCTCAGAGTCGCTGGAGAAATAAATAAAATAGTTGTAGTAGTAGTAGTAGTAGTAGTAGCAGCAGCATCAGATTCCCATAAGACCTTTACCGATATCCCTTATGTAGCCAGTTTAGTATCATTTTTCTTCTAATATAGCTAAGTTCATTTTGCCCTTTAGCAATTCAGTTTGCAACTTATTAAGCATATTTTGAACTCCTGCTAAGGGTAAGGAGTAGTTGAAATCTAGTTGAAATTCTGGCTGGGACCAGCTGTACAATTTTATGCTATACCTAGAGCTAAGGATCAAATGTCATGGTTAGTTTTTTCTTGCCAGGTGCTCCTTTGTATTCAAATCAGGCCTCAATATAATAATGTGGCATTTGGGAATGAAGATGCAGCCCAGGAGCCCAGCACTGGAGGCCAAGATAGAGAAGATCTGAACGGCTACCATGAATTTTCCCTTTGTGCTCAGGTAGGTGGGCACAAAGGACACCCAAACACTGCAGAAGACCAGCATGCTGAAGGTGATCAGCTTGGCTTCATTGAAGGCCCCAGGCAGATTCCTTGCTAAGAAAGCCACTGTGAAGCAGATGGCAGCCAGGAAGCCCATGTAGCCAAGGGAACTGTAAAACATGGCAACCGAGCCTTCATTGCATTGGACAATGATTACTCCAAGCTGAGAGCTGAGGTCAAAGTCTGGGAATGGAGGAGAGATCCCCAACCAGATGGTGCTGATGATAACTTGGACACTGGAGCAGGAAATGACAATGGAGTGGGCCAAACTCTTCCCCAGCCATCTCCTCACCTTGTTCCCTGGCTTAGTAGCCAGGAAGGCCAGGACTACAGTGATGGTTTTTGCCAAGACAGAAGAGACAGCAACTGAGAAGATGATGCAGAAGGCTGTTTGGCGGAGAAGGCAGGTCACGTTCCTTGGCTTTCCAATGAAGAGGGAGGAGGACAAAAAGGAGAGCAGTAGAGAGATGAGGAGGATGTAGGAGAGGTCCCGGTTGTTGGCTTTGACTATGGGAATTTCTTTGTATTTAATGAAGATTCCTAACACAAAGCCTGTGGTTAAGGATAAGGAGAGAGCAAGGGATGCCAGGAGGCTCCCCAACCATTCTTCATAGGACAGGAAGGTTATTACTTTGGGGATACATTGATCTTGGTCCTCATTTGGATGCTGATCTTCTGGACATTTGGTGCATTCATCAGCATCTGCAGAGAGGAAAACACCCTTCAGTATCCTAAAATCAGTCACACACCTGAAATTTGCTGACATCACTGTTGCAGCACCCACCTGCTTTTTTCACCTGGGAAATTAAGATCTAGTGCAAAGACCAGAAAAAATTCTGGACCCCTGGATTAAACAACTGTGGTTAAATGGATCAATAGTTTGACTCACTATAAAGGCACTTCTTGTAATGTTGAAATATTGAGAAGCAGATGTGTCAAGCTAGAATTATAATTTGTAAAACAACATATTGCATTAGAATTCTATGATTCCTCCAAGGAACCCGGAGGAGTATTATTGTGTGGCACTGCCTCACTGCTGGAGATCTCGCAGAAATAGTTAAGTGTCTAGTCAATAGTCAATAGTCAATAGTCAATAGTCAATAGTCAATAGTCAAATAGTCAATAGTCAAATAGTCTATCCCTAGTGCTGACTGACTCCAGGGCAGGACGACAACCCTCCTGAGGCCACAGCTTTGCTGAATCCAATACACCCTGGTCCTCTTGCCCACTTTTCCCTCACTCATCAAGATAGTTCCCAGGACCAGATTAAATGACCTGTACTCCTCCGCTTTATAGCAGGAAGGTAAACGGCGTTTCCATGTGCTGCGCTGGTGCTGGCTCGCCAGCTGCAGCTTCGTCACGCTGACCACGTGACCCGGAAGTGTCTTCGGACGGCGCCGGCTCACGGCCTCTTGAGTGAGATGAGCATGCAACCCTAGAGTTGGACATGACTGGCCCGTACGGGCAGGGGTACCTTTACCTTTTTTACTCCCTGCAACACTGGAGGTAGCCTTTGAATGCCTTTGATTACTAGTTGCTGGAGATCACATGGGGTGGGTGGGAGGGCTGTTCTTTCTATGCAGCTTCTGGGGTCCCCGGAAATCCCACTGGCCCCTCTTAGAACAAGTTGCTTTGCTTTCACTGAACAAGGCTTTTCTTATACCCTTGAGGTTTCTGGCAATATGTGAACCTGTGCTATTTTCTAGAAAAAGATATGCTGGAACTCACCATGAATGGCTTCAGTTTTCTCTTGTGCTACCAAGAATGTTATTTTTGCTTCAATCAATACCCATGATCAGTGGCGCAAGGCATTTTAAAGAATGGCAAGAAGTGATATCTAAATTTATCTGGCGGGGGGGAAAGCAAGGATAAAATATAAACTGTTGGTAGACTCCAAAGAAAGAGGTGGCTTCTCCCTGCCAGACTCAAAGTTATGTTATGAAGCGTCCTTCCTATGCTGGTTTCAGGAATGGATACTGTTAAAAAATACTGATATATTAGAAGGTCATTATAACAGGTACGGGTGACATGCATATTTAACGTATGGAAAAACCAAAGTACATAAGGGATTCCTGAACCACTTGATAAGAAAATCAATCTACAAGGTTTGGGGGAGATATAAAAATTAACCAGAGTGGAGGATACCATGGTGGCTCCCCCCGCTAGAAGGAATATTGGTTAAAAAATTAATATGAGAGGTGATTGGGCAATTTATAAAGAATTGCTAAGTAGAAGATCAATTAAAACTGTAAAAGTTTGACGACATTAGAGAGCTATTAACAGATTGGTTCCAGTATCATCAATTAAATGATGTCTTCAAAAAAGGGTTTTGATCCAGAGATGTCAAGGTTTGAAAAAGATCTGTTGGAAAATAATGTGAAATTACTTTCAAAAATGTACAAATTACTCTTAGAATGGTTTACTAAAGATGAAGAAGTTAAACCAGTAATGATTCACTGGGCAAGGGATTCTGGTTATAACATACAGTTTTCATCTTAAGAAAAGCTCTGGAAAGATTATTCAAAGTTTTCAGCTTGCTGTTTGTTGAAAGAAAATTACATGAAAATGATGTACCGTTGGTATTTGACACCCATTAAACCTGAAAAAATGTATAGAATCAGCTCAAATCTGTGCTAGAAATGTAAAAGGAAAGAGGGTACTTTTTATCATATGTGGTGGTCCTGTGGGGTGGTAAAAGCTTTATGGGAAATGATATGCAATGAGTTAAAGAAAATGTTTAAGAAAACTTTTGTTAAAAACCAGAGGCTTTTTTGGTAGCTATAAAAGGTTAAAGGTAAAGGTAAAGGTAAAGGGACCCCTGACCGTTAGGTCCAGTCGTGGCTGACTCTGGGGTTGCGGCGCTCATCTCCCTTTATTGGCCGAGGGAGCTGGCGTACAGCTTCCAGGTCATGTGGCCAGCATGACTAAGCCACTTCTGGCAAACCAGAGCAGCGCACGGAAACGCCATTTACCTTCACACCGGAACGGTACCTATTTATCTACTTGCAGTTTCACGTGCTTTCGAACTGCTAGGTTGGCAGGAGCAGGGACTGAGCAACGGGAGCTCACCCCGTCGCGGGGATTCGAACCTCCGACTTTCTGATTGGCAAGTGCCAGGCTTTGTGGTTTAACCCACAGCGTCACCCGCATCCCCAATAACAGGTTAGGAACTACCAAAAGAAAATAAAAGATTGTATGCAACGGTGGCAGCAAGAATGCTTCTGGCCCAGATATGGAAAGAAGGAGAAGGAGAAGGACCGACCAGAGAAGAGTGGCAGACCAAGCTGATGGAATTTGCAGAAATGGCAAGGCTGACGGGAAAGATCAGAAACCAGGAAGACCAAGTATTTTTAAAAGACTGGAATAACTTTTTAATATAGCTGAAAGACCACTGCAGACAGTTGGAATAATTGACAGGGATACAAGGACACTTAAAAGGAAAACGAACTTTAGTTACTGTGATTATATAAAAGGTGGATAATGGTAAAAGATGCAGGAATAAAACCTTTAGAAATGGAGCCCATGGAGGTAGGCAAGCAGGTCTGAAGATTCGAAAGAACCTCTTTTTATTTTTTAAAAGGCTATGTTTATTGTGTACAACTTTATGGAAAATGAATTTAATATTTTAAAAACATAAATGAATGCCTCCAGTGTTCTCTTAGAATGGCAATGGAGCCCAACTGACAGATGACGGAACAGATGAGTTCTGAAGAGTTCCGGCTGAAAAAAAGAGCTGGCCATTACTAACGTCTTGGTTGGACCGGCTCAAATATTAGCCCCATCCTCCCATCAAAGGCCATTTTCTCAGAGATCCTCCCCTACCTTCCTGAGTGGAGATGGTCCCTTCTGAGCAGGGAGAACAATCACAGCAGCAGGGTGGCTTCCCTTCCTGAACTTTTCTGGAATATCCAGGGAGACAGCTTTCTGTGCATCTTGACCGAGGGACGGTCTAGGCATGAAGAGAAAATTGAGCACTAAGGAGAAAGTGATAGGTGCATTTATGCCTTTGGACATAGATATTATAATTTTGGAAGGATCCCCGAGAAGAGATTTTTGCTTCCGATAACCTCAGGTGACCCCAGACCATATTTTGGGGCAGTTACATTTTTGTTTGTTTTTTGCAGAAGTGCGAGGCAGAGAAAATTTTTTGGTGCTTCTTCTTCCCCACCCCCACCGCCTTGACATTAATATCTCACCATTAACAGCAAACATAAACATGGCATAAACCATCATATGAACAGCAATAAAAATCCTCCATCTGTTGCCATCCCATCTGCCAACAGAGACATTGGTGTTGCTTCCAAAGTCTGCACCTAGTGCAGAATTTAGTGCCCAGTTTGCTTGCGTGCCATGTGTCTATGTACATAAGGTATGTGGAATACCTTACTATACTCTAGCCTTACCCAACCTGGTGCACCTCATATATCTTTGCACAATGCTGGCTGGCGTGCATGGGAGTTGTAGTCCACAATATTTATAGGTCACCAAGTTGGAGAAATGTGTTCTGCTCTAGTTTGGAAATTCTCCTATTTACTTTGAAATTATATACATGTTTACTCAAGAGCAGGTTCCATTAAAAGTGGAACTTAGCTTCAAGAAAGTATCCACAAGATTGCAGACAAAGCCTCATATGTACTATTCAAAAATCTTATTAGAGCATAGTTAATAAAATGACAGATCCAATTTTTCCTACATTCTTGAATAACTTGGGCCATACAATTGCTTCTGGGTTAATGGTGAACTTCAGATTTGAGGACTTTAGTCTCTCTATTCTCCCAATTTTCACTCTATCATGAGAGTTATTAGGAAACAGCACCCAATTCTCAATATCGAAGTCAACGGCCAGTGCTCCATTCTCATCCAAGTACTGTCCATCAGCTGAAGTATTAGAGAAGAACTGGACTTCTTTCAAGAAATGATGAAGCTAGAATGACAGAGGAAAATCCAGCAATGAGTTATCAGGGCTGAATTATGTAACATGGTTTCATGTTCTCTCTACATCCTAATCTTGATGTAATATGCTAAAAAAGTGTTGTCCCAGTATGCAACATGACTGCTGAATTTTGAATCTTCTGAAGTTTCTGAACTGTCTTCAGAGACAGTTCTACGTATAATGCAGATGTGTGGTTTTAATTGGAAGATAAACGCTTGCAAGAGTATTCCTGTCTAATGATAGTCTAATGTGGCAATGTCTAGTCCTAGTGTGTTTATTACATTTTGTAAAAAGTCATCCCCAATATTCATATTAGATTTAGATTCTACATGTTTAGACCTTTTGTGGATTCCCAAACTTTGCAGGGTAGGAGGCTGCTAAGAAGCAGATAACTGTTGAATCAGAGCATTGGTTCAATGAGCTCCACATCTTTCTCTGTGTTTTGCTGTCTTTGCCTGCAAATTACTGGATGATACTGCTGTCTGCAGAAATATAGCACTGAATCTGTGAGCTTGACCTCCCGTATAGTGATGGGCCAATTCTCTTGTGCTTCATCTGTAACTCATGTAGAATTCCCTTCCCCTGGGAACCTAGATGGGAGAAACTCTGATGGACTTCTACCAGCAGGTGAAAACAATGTCAATGGCCAGTCAGTGGTCTGACTTGGTGCAAGACAATTTCTGATGACCATATCTTGGTGATCCCAGAGGTGTGTTTGGGGGGGGGGGGACGGACAACAAATTGCAGTTTGCAAAATGAGAACGACATACCTGCCATGGCTGTAACTTTTGAAGTACCAAACTGCCTCCACCCACAATCGACATCTTCTTTGACCTGGATGAATATGCGGCATTTAAGGCCTGAGCCACAGTTTGGATACTCAGGTAGTTCACATAGCTGTCTTGGGACTGGATTCTTTCAATCTCTTCCTGGGGCAGCATCTTCACGTTATCCTTCTCTCTGCATTTGGTCATACCCCTCACAGACAAGGCATGCTTGGAATAAGAACAATCAAATGCTTCTTCTGAATACTGTTGACTAGTCAAGGACATTGGCTCATAGTGGTCCTTTTTCATACTTTTTTTGGTCTTCATTACAAAGGACAAAGAGCCATGGGTATACTTAAGGCAGTCAATATCACGTAACAAAATTTTGTTCTGAAGAAGTGTGGTTATCCAGACTTTCCCCCCAGTTTGTATCCTATCAAGTAAGGACTCAACCTCTATGATTATGTAAAGTCCATTTTGAGAGTCTGCAAAGTAAACAAATACATTGACTTGTCTCCACAGGGCAGGTGCTTCATGGGGTATCCATAGCCAAGTTTCTCGTTGTACTCTTTGTGTGAAGGCAACACAAATTTCCCTTTTGTTCATTAGAGGTGTCAAGGTACTCAGGAACCTTTCCCCATTGTCATTGTCTGGAGCAAAGAGGCCGACCCATGTCCACCTGAAATGCAGGAGAAGTTGGACCATCCCTTGGTACTGCGTTTCTTGGTTTGGGGCCATTTGGTAGACAAAAGGGGACTGGAATTTATCAGAAAGAACAAAGCCATAACTGAGCTGGTGAGGAAAGGGAAAGAGATTGATGGCTTGTGTTTCAGGACTAAGACTGGATACTTCTATGTGAAATATGATAGATTCAGTGGAAACCTCAATATTTTCTTGGAAATAAAACAATATTATTTTAAGTGGTAAATTTCCATATCCCCATAATGTAATAGAGCGAAAAAGGGAACCTTACAAAAGAAACTGCAACTGAACAATTATATTTGGCATCAAGAAAGGGGGTAAAAAGGAAGCTGTCTATTACTTGGTAAAACGTAAACTGCCTGGACTATAAATACAGGATAAAAGAAAGGAAATGAAAGCTGAGGTTAAACAACATGTCAAAAGTGAAAGACAGGGGAAAAAAACCCCTGGAGGAACAGTTAAAGTGAAGGTGTATAAGACAGCGGCCATACTAGAGACAATACAACAGAATACAACCGAAACAGTGTCCACAGGGGGAGGAAAGAAAAGGTGAAGCAAGAAAGTGATTCAACATATCAAAGCAGGCTCAGCTTGACCCACATTAGGGAAAACAGGGAGAGCCAGAAGGGCTGGAAACAATTGGCAAGGAAAAAGCGGACAACAGAAGACAGATGCCAAAGGGAGGACTGTGAGAGCAAACGTGTGGGAGAGGAAAACGAAGAGGAAAACAGTTTGGCAAGAAGACAACAAACTGTAAGAAAGGTGTGAAGTGAAGGGCAAAGAACTGAGTGGAAAAGTAGTGACAGAGAGAGGAGTGGCGAAAGGGGGAAAATAAGATGATGGCTATTTGGATTAGACCATCCAAGAGGTTGAAGAGGACTAAAGGTTGACATGAGCAACCTAAGGTGGACTTAAAAGGACACTCTGAGAGTGTATGTTGTACTTTATTCCTGTGGAGGTGATGTGGAGGGGCTTGCATTCCAGTTACTAATTTGGGAGGAAGAAGTTTCAAGATAAATTTAAATAAGAAAATGGAGAATTGAGAGAGGTTCAGGAAGCAACCCTAGATTCAATAGCTATTCTGAAACTCCAACAAAGGCAGATGACTCTACATTTTAGAGGGATAGAGGAAGAGCAGAATGTGAACATTACTGAGAGACTGATAAAAGAAATTGCACAGTGGTTGGAGCTTCATAGCATAGTATGATTGATAATGCTTTCAGAGTCACCTCCAACATAGCAAAGGCAAACAAGTGGCCAGATGATTGTTTGGTATGTCTAAGCTCTGTAGCTTTAAGAGATTGGAGCCTCGAAACAAACTACAAAAAAGGCTCTGCATAGACAAGAAAAATATAATTATTCTGAGAGAAGTCCCAGAGAGGTTGCTTTAAAAAAGGCAGAATTATAAATGTCTGACCAATCCACTCAAGAAGAAGAGGTGGGAACTACCAGAAGGAATAACCTTCACTTACAAAGGAAAGAGATGAAGGCTTAAGATGGTGGAGGAAGCGGAAAGATTTGCTAGAATGGATTACCTGTGGGATCTTGTAGATGCCCAACATGCTTGCAATGTGTGTGGAGATGTCAAATTCACTCTTTTCAAGGACCGCTAGCAGCCTTTTCGGTTTCCCACAGTGGTAGTTTGGAATATTGATCTTCCCACCAGCAAGCAGGTCTGTCATGCACTCAGAAGTCAGTCTTCCCTTAGAATAGGTATCATAGATGCTGTAGCCCAGGGTAATGTTGGGTAAGAGACTAGGATTATGATTAATATCCCGAACAGCAAGGGAGAAGGAAATAATGTGTGAGTTCCTCCTATCCACAAAGCTGTGAAATAAGTGTGTCGCACAGTTATTCAGTGAAAT
This sequence comes from Podarcis lilfordi, assembly GCA_947686815.1. Taxonomy (NCBI): domain Eukaryota; kingdom Metazoa; phylum Chordata; class Lepidosauria; order Squamata; family Lacertidae; genus Podarcis; species Podarcis lilfordi. The sequence goes on along the minus strand of OX395127.1, from coordinate 120,984,257 downwards.
GAAAGTCATATTATTATTATTTTGTATTAATCAAAGCAACTAGGAAAAGAGTCAAGGAAGTAGAGCAAAGTGAGACAGAGGTCTACTGTACCTGTGTCAGCAGTACTTTTGTTGCAAGGGAGGAGGATGGAGGAAAGACCAGAACACAAATCAGCCTCATGATTTACCAAAAGTTTCTTGAGCCAAATTGACCCACAGGCTACATTGCAAGTGACTAAGCACAGCTGACATTTACAATCTGCAGTAGCATAGAATTTGTTGTGCATGGGGAAAAGAATTTTGTGCCCATTTTATTTACTACAGAAAACCTGAAACTCAAAAACAACCCACAACACTTCCTACCCTTTAGAAAACAAGTTATGCTTTGGAGAGCAGTACATGTCAAAACTACTACTACTAATTACTTAAAATACATTATAAATTGCTTTGAAACATGGCTTCCTTCCATCTGAACAGACACAAAGAATTCTTTGAAAAAATTAATGAAATGAAATGAAAATGTGAAAGGGTGACAGAAAACAAGTGTATCATGGGAAATGGAGAGTAGGTAGGAAGCAGAAATAAACCAAACTTACGAGTCAAGTCTGCTGACAGGGGTGCTGGAAAAGGTGAAAGGATATTGTATATTAAAGTATCTTGGAGCTGTGACTCCACTAATGAGGTAGTCTGCTAGCTGGTAAAAATTTGAAGCCAATATTTGCTCCTTGATTGGATTCAGTGGGCATTTTTCCCTCAGCTGCACCCCGTTGGTTGCAAGAGGCAGGAACAGGAGGAGTGTTATCATTCTGGGTCTACCTCTATGCTTTCCTTGTAGCTGTCCCACCAAACACTAGCTGCTGGTTTTAATAAGCCCCAAATTCTTGCAAATCAGAGATTGCAGTGAATTGACAAATAGAGGGAGGTGTCCAGTTCTGGTCTCAGAGCTATAGGGTGATGATTCAGTGGTGGAGCATCTATTTTGCACCAAGGTGGTGAGAGGGTGCAATCTCTGCTCCCTGTTCCAGGCAAGCGTGAGGATGTCCCCTTCCTGGAAAGCCAGTCAGTCAAATTTTCTGATCCAGAAGGCAGCAACACACAGATGTACCTTCTCACTTCACCTGCTCTGTATCTGGCCCCCAGGATTTTGTGGCACAATATATATATTATACCTCCAACCTTTCAGGCATAGTTGAATAACTGCTCTTAATTATGATATTTACCTCATTGGTCCCAAAGGCAATATTCAAGCGGAGGGGTGGGGGTTCCTTGGAATCAGGAAAGAATAAAAATAGATTACTGTGATTCTGATGATTGTAAAGGGAAGAAAGATCTCCCCTGAAACTTGATAGGAGCAGGTGCAGAGCAGGAGAAAACATGTTTACTCAATAGGCTGCCACAGATCATCAAGGGTAAAGGTGAGTTGGGCAGAACATGACTGACATCAGAAGAGCCCTGAGGTTGGATCAGGCCAAAGTCCAGCATCCTGTTCTCACAATGGCCAACCAGGTGACCCAAAGGGAAGCCCACAAGCTGGAGATGAGAGAAGAACTTTTCCTACATGCTATTTTACTACCTCCAACAGAGGAGCGATAGCATATCAATTCACTTAATTGCAAGAGGTCCACCAGGATGATCAAGGGTCTAGAAGTCAAGCCTTATGAGGAACGGTTGAAGGAGGTGCGTATGTCTAGCCTGGGAAAGAGGAGTCTGAGAGGAGATATGATAGCTATCGTTAAATATCTGAAGGGCTGTCACATGGAGGATGGAGCAATGTTGTGTTTCTGGAATGTCAGGAGTTAACACTCCAGGAGCGTTCTTATCAACTGGGTGCACTGCCCACATGATCCATGCTTGTTCCTTTGATTTGTGCTTTGTGGGGGCTGAGCTCTCTCTGGAGAGCAGTCTGTCTGGGAACATTAACAAGGTCATTTCGGTTTTTGTTAAGAGCTGTTAGACAGTGGAAAGGTCTCCCTCAGGAGGCTGTGGACTCTCCTTCACTGAAGGTTTTTAAGCAGAGGTCGGAGGGCCACATGTTCTGACTGCCTTAGGGGATTTGGACTAAATGACCTTTGGGTCCCTTCCAACTCTTAACATTCTATGATTCTATGAAATAGGCTTACACAATGAATTTCAAAAACCAACAAGAGTATTAAATCTTTCAATAAAAGACGTCACACATCGCCGCCACGGTAGGAGGGTCCAACATTTTCTCTCCCCTTCTCTTATTGCTGTTTGGCTCTGCATTAAACTGCTTCTTCTGCTGCTGACCACTAGGTGCCATTTCTTCATTCTGGGCATTGGGCATCCCTTTTGGACCCCATCCATTAACCCCTGTGCTGCTGGATGTGGCAGGTGGGCCAAGCCAGCAATAATGGGAGCTCTCAGTTAAGATGACATTCTCAACTCTGCCCCTTCCTTCACTATTAGACTCTCAGGGCCTACTTTGCTTTACCCAAGCTTCTAGCTCAACCAGAGCCTGGTGCAAATTGACGACTATGGGGAGGGGCATCAAAAGAACATCAGATGAGTCCTGCACCTGTGTTGGGATGAATGAGGCTAATGTAGTCCAGCATTCTGTTCTCACAGCAGCCAAACAGATGCCCCAAGGAAGCCTGTAAGCACACTGGAGCTGATTACTGCAGCACTCTCCCAATGCGTAATTCAGAACTAAGGCCCAGGATACCTCTGAGCACATGCTCACATCAGGAATTCACTTTTAGCACCAGATTTTGGGTTTATATGGTTGTAACACAATGTTACACCCCTAATCTCCATCAATTTCTCTTTACTGAAGCAGCCTCATTGAGGGGTATGGTGGAGAAGGCCTTTTTTGTTGTTGTGCAGGATTTTCATTTAGGGTCACCCCTCTGATGGTTTAGGATTAATCAAACTGAGATGTCTGACTGCAGGCAGCAATCGTACAGATTCTAGATGGGAGAGGGGCTTGTCAGTTATTAAGATCATAAAGGAAGACACCAGAAATAATGTCATAAAAGGAGATTTTACTTCAAGAATTAGTGTCCGTAATACAGGAAAGAAATCTGAAGGAAACAGCACGAGAGATCAATATAAACTGACACATGCAAAGCAGCAAAGGTATTTCCAGAGAGACGGATTCTGCCCAGGTGCAGCTATTTCTGAAGAGCAGACAATTGCCTGACTTAAAAACACTTGGTGCTATACTTTGAAATTGTTAGCATAGAAAATAGAAAATGCCTACATGAGGCCATTATCACATGCATTACGATACTCTGTAGATGGCACAAAACTTTTCCAAGTTCTCTTTATCTACAAGTCTGACAACTTTAATTTTCTGGGACCATTTATCTCTTATCTGACTATGTAAAATCAATGTCCATGTCCAGTCCAAAACCAAAACTTCAGTCATGTCCTTCCATGTCCTAGTTTTCTCCTAGTCTTGCATTTTTCATCCTCATCAAGAATCATCTGCCAAATTCATCTCTCTTCTCATAAACTATTTGTAAATGTGTATGAACTTTTTCAGATACTGGCTGAGACCCTAACTGCCCACAGTCTCCCCAGAGGGGTTCAAGTCCTGGTTATTTTCTGCTTGGACTACAACAATGTGCTTTACATGGGGCTACCCTTGAAGGTGACTCGGAAACTACAACTAATCCACAATGCGGCAGCTAGACTAGTTGACTGGGAGAGGCCACCGAGACCATATAGCATCGGTCCTAAAGGATCTTCAGAGGCTCTCAGTACGTTTCTGAGCACAATTCAAAGCATTGGTGCTGACCTTTAAAGCCTAACTGGCCTCTGCCATGTATACCTGAAGGAACGTCTACACCCAATCATTCTGCCTGGACACTGAGGTCCCCCTTTGAGGGCCTTTTGCTGGTTCCCTCACTGCAACAAGTGAAGTTACAGGGAACCAGGGCAGAGAAGAAGTGAAGACTTTGGATTTGATATCCCGCTTTATCACTACCCGAAGGAGTCTCAAAGCGGCTAACATTCTCCTTTCCCTTCCTCCCCCACAACAAACACTCTGAGAGGTGAGCAGGGCTGAGAGACTTCAGAGAAGTGTGACTAGCCCAAGGTCACCCAGCAGCTGCATGTGGAGGAGCGGAGACGCGAACCCGGTTCCCCAGATTACTAGTCTACCGAGAGAGCCTTCTCAGTAGTGGCACCCCCCTCCCAAGATGTCAAGAAGATAAAGAACAACATAACTTTTAGAAGACATCTGAAGGCAACCCTGTATTGGGAAGTTTTTAATGTGTGGTGTTTTATTATGTTTTGATATGTGCTGTAATCCACCCAGAGTGGCTCTAGAAATAAATAATAAATTATTCTTATTCTTATTAGATTCCCATAGGATCTTTTACCAATATCTCTTATGTAGCTAGTTTAATATCATTTCCCCCCTAATTTAGCTAATTTCATTTTGTATTTTAACAATTCAGTTTGCAACGTCTTAAGCAGCTTATGAAATCCTGCTATGGATACCCTGGTTATCTCCTGCTTGGACTACTACAATGTGACTCATGTGGGAAACCCTTGAAGTTGACTCAAAAATATGGGTCATGAGCAGTTTAACTCCACTTGAGATTGTGGCTGGGACTTCTACCTGTACAATTTTATGGTACCCCTAGAGCTAAGAGTCAAATGTCATGTTTAGTTTTTTCTTGTCAGGTGCTCCCTCATGTTCAAATCAGGCCTCAATATAATAATGTAGCATTTGGGAATGAAGATGCAGCCCAGGAGCCCAGCACTGGAGGCCAAGATAGAGAAGATCTGAACGGCTACCATGTATTTCCCCTTGGTGCTCAGGTAGGTGGGCACAAAGGACACCCAAACACTGCAGAAGACCAGCATGCTGAAAGTGATCAGCTTGGCTTCATTGAAGGCCCCAGGCAGATTCCTTGCTAAGAAAGCCACTGTGAAGCAGATGGCAGCCAGGAAGCCCATGTAGCCAAGAGAACCATAAAACATGGCAACAGACCCTTCATTGCATTGGACAATGATCTCTCCAAGCTGGGAGCTCAGGTCAAAGTCTGGGAATGGAGGAGAGATCCCCAGCCAGATGGTGCAGATGAGAACTTGCACACTGGAGCAGGAAATGACAATGGAGTGGGCCAAACTCTTCCCCAGCCATCTCCTCACCTTGTTCCCTGGCTTAGTGGCCAGGAAGGCAAGGACCACTGTGATGGTTTTTGCCAAGACAGAAGAGACAGCAACTGAAAAGATGAGGCTGAAGGCTGTTTGTCGGAGAAGGCAGGTCACTTTCCTTGGCCTCCCAATGAAGAGGGAGGAGGACAAAAAGGAGAGCAGTAGAGAGATGAGGAGGATGTAGGAGAGGTCCCTGTTGTTGGCTTTGACTATTGGAGTTTCTTTGTATTTAAGGAAGATTCCTAACACAAAGCCTGTGGTTAAGGATAAGAAGAGAGCAAGTGAAACCAGGAGGCTCCCCAAACATTCTTCATAGGTCAGGAAGGTAGATATTTTGGGGACACATTGATCTCGGTCTTCATTTGGATGCTCATCTTCTGGACATTTGGTGCATTCATTAGCATCTGCATTGAGAAAAATAGAGATGGGAAAATTAAGTTTCTTGGTGCTGTGGGGACATTAAAAAGGTAAAGGGACCTCTGACCATTACAGGCTGGCAAAAGGTGAACCCTCCTTGAAGAGGGCATTTCATTCATGGGGTGACATTTTCAGTGCTATTTTCTAGAAAAAGAGGTGCCTGTCAGGGAATGGTCTGAATCAGAGGATTGGGGAATGCGTTCTCAGGCAGATCAGCTCCTCTCTGAAGAGGGAGAGACACAGACACCGAGCAGATTAGGTCAGAGTTACCTAGCTACAAGATAATGGAAAGAGAACAGAAGGGAGGGAACAGCGAGCAAGGATGTCATAGGAGAGTGTGGGGGACCCTCCCTCCCCACAAACTAGGAAGTCCATATGTATTAGAGAACAAAGGATGCAGAGAGCAGGAGGAACTTCCCGTTGGTGCCAGGATGTCGTTGGGGGGGGGATGTTTAGAAGGGGAAGGATTTAGAGTAGCCAACTGCTCTCCTTATGCGGATCTTTGCTTGCAACCAGATGACTGAATAAAAAGAGTATAAATTATAAACTGCTCATTAATTCTTGTCTGTAGAATTACCAAAGGCAGAGGAGGACTGTCCACGCCTGACAGTGCCAGAACTCATCATGAATGCCTCCATTGTTCTCTTAGAATGCCAATGGTGCCCACCTGACAGATGACGGAACTAGCCATTATTAACATCATGTTTGCAGTGGCTCAAATGTTTGTCCCATCTTCCCATCAAAGGCTATTTTCTCCAAGTTCCTCTCCTACCTTTCTGAGTGGAGATGGTCCCTTCTGAGCAGGGAGAACAATCATAGCAGCATGGCGGCTTTCCTTCCTGAACTTTTCTGGAATATCCAGGGAGACAGCTTTCTGTGCATCTTGACCGAGGGACGGTCTAGGCATGAAGAGAAAATTGAGCATTAAGGAGAAAATGAAAGGTGAATTTATACCTTTGGACACAGATAATAGAATTTTGGAAGGATCTCGGAGAGGAGATATTTGTTTCCGATAACCTCAGGTGACCCCAGACCATATTTTGGACAGTTACATTTTTCTGTGTTTTTTTGCAGAGCTGCATGGCAGAGACACCTTTTTCGAGCCTGGCATAAACCATCGTATGCAGATCAGCAATAAAACAAGTCGTCCATCTGTTGCCATCACATCTGCCAATGGAGTCATTGGTGTTGCTTCCAAAGACCCCCTAATTTGGTGTCCAGTTTGCTTGTTTGCCATGTCTCTATGCCCAAACAAATGTGGAATACCTTACTATACTCCAGCTTTACCCAAGCTGTTGCTCCTCTGATATCTTTGCACAATGCTGGCTAGGGTGCACGCGACTTGTAGTCCACAATATTTGGAGGGCACCAAGTTGGGGAAATGTGTTTGGAAAATCTCCTATTTACATTGAAATTTTATACAAGTTTCCTCAAGAGCAGGTTCCATTAAACTCAGTGGGACTTAGCTCCAGAGAAGTGCCCACAGGTTTGCAGTCAAAGCCTCATATGTACTATTCAAAATGTTATTAGAGCATAGCTGATGTCATAGTTAATAAAATGACAGATCCAATTTTTCCTACCTTCTTAAATAGCTTGGGCCATACAATTGCTTCTGGGTTAATGGTGAACTTCAGATTTGAGGACTTTAGTCTCTCTATTCTCCCAATTTTCACTCTATCATGAGAGTTATTAGGAAACAGCACCCAATTCACAATATCGAAGTCAATGGCCAGTGCCCCATTCTCATCCAAGTACTGTCCATCAGCTGAAGTATTAGAGTAGAACTGGACTTCTTTCAAGAAACGATGAAGCTAGATGACAGAGGAAAATCCAGCAATGAGTTAGCAGGGCTGAATTATAAACATGGTTTCATGTTCTCTCTGCATCCTAATCTTTTCTGAATAAGAACCACTGTATCTCTCATTTGGAACCATGTGACTGTTCTAGATTATAAGACACCCTCAATCAACTTCAAAATTTTGGGGGTGACGAAAATCAACATTATTACATAAATTAGGAAAGGTTGATTTGGAGGGATAAAATAGGAGCCACTTCAGCAGGGTCTCAGATTATGAAATCAGGGTCTGAGAGATGGTCCTTAAGGTATTTTGGTCCTCAGCCATTTAAGGCTTTATAGGTCAAAGTTGGACTTTGATAGATAGATAATTTATTGCCGTCAAAGACCAGCTCACATAACACAATAAAAACAGCGTTCATAAAGATAAAATATGCAATTAGAGCAGATTACAGCAATAGTTCATAAGTTAAAATTGAGATATATACATACACCTGTACAACTGAGATTTGGGCTACCATAAAAATTGACCCTGAGGTGCCCCAAAGGGTGACTCCAGCTTTTCCCTAGTAAGCTATTTTATTCTAGAGCAGCGGTTCTCAACCTGTGGGTCCCCAGATGTTGTTGGACTACAACTCCCATCATCCCTGAGCTCTGGCCTTGCTAGCTAGGGGTGATGGGAGTTGTAGTTCAACAACATCTGGGGACCCATAGATTGAGAAAGGCTGTTCTAGAGGATGATCTGTGCCTACAAATCTGGGCGCAGAATCTGGCTACCAGCCAGGTCGTCTTATTATCTTTGCCTAAGAGGAGAAAATTAGGTTTAGACTTGTCTGAAAGATCAGCGAGCCTCTTCAGCAAAGGATCAATGGTGTCAATCTCAGCATAAAAAGGACATCTAAAAAATACATGTTCAGGGCTTCCTATTTCCCCTAATGGGCAGGCGCAAAGTCTCTGTGCATACAGGACTCTTCTATAGGAGCCTTCCAGAACCGATGAGGGCAAGACCAAGCTTCTAGCAAGAGTAAAAGCCCTTCTTGCATTTCTGGATGCAAGGAAATAGAGATATGTTGCTGGAGCGGCTATGTATCTCCCGTTTTCTATGATTTTATAGAATCATAGAATCATAGAATCATAGAGTTGGAAGAGACCACAAGGGCCATCGAGTCCAACCCCCTGCCAAGCAGGAAACACCATCAGAGCACTCCTGACATATGGTTGTCAAGCCTCTGCTTAAAGACCTCCAAAGAAGGAGACTCCACCACACTCCTTGGCAGCAAATTCCACTGTCGAACAGCTCTTACTGTCAGGAAGTTCTTCCTAATGTTTAGGTGGAATCTTCTTTCTTGTAGTTTGGATCCATTGCTCCGTGTCCGCTTCTCTGGAGCAGCAGAAAACAACCTTTCTCCCTCCTCTATGTGACATCCTTTTACATATTTGAACATGGCTATCATATCACCCCTTAACCTCCTCTTCTCCAGGCTAAACATGCCCAGCTCTCTTAGCCGTTCCTCATAAGGCATCGTTTCCAGGCCTTTGACCATTTTGGTTGCCCTCCTCTGGACACGTTCCAGTTTGTCAATGTCCTTCTTGAACTGTGGTGCCCAGAACTGGACACAGTACTCCAGGTGAGGTCTGACCAGGGCAGAATACAGTGGCACTATTACTTCCCTTGATCTAGATGCTATACTCCTATTGATGCAGCCCAGAATTGCATTGGCTTTTTAGCTGCCGCGTCACACTGTTGGCTCATGTCAAGTTTGTGGTCAACCAAGACTCCTAGATCCTTTTCGCATGTACTGCTCTCAAGCCAGGTGTCCCCCATCTTGTATTTGTGCCTCTCATTTTTTTGCCAAAGTGAAATACTTTACATTTCTCCCTGTTAAAATTCATCTTGTTTGTTTTGGCCCAGTTCTCTAATCTGTCAAGGTCGTTTTGAAGTGTGATCCTGTCCTCTGGGGTGTTAGCCACCCCTCCCAGTTTGGTGTCATCTGCAAATTTGATCAGGATGCCCTTGAGTCCATCATCCAAGTCGTTGATAAAGATGTTGAATAAGACCGGGGCCAAGACAGAACCCTGTGGCACCCCACTAGTCACTCTTCTCCAGGATGAAGAGGAACCATTGATGAGCACCCTTTGGGTTCGGTCAGTCAGCCAGTTACAAATCCACGGAGTGGTAGCATAGTCAAGACCGCATTTTACCAGCTTCTTTAGAAGAATATCATGGGGCACCTTGTCAAATGCCTTGCTGAAATCAAGGTAGGCTACATCCACTGCGTTCCCTTCATCTACCAGGCTTGTAATTCTGTCAAAAAACGAGATAATCGGGGACCCTTGTAAAGTCCTGTTGTCTCTCTGTGTCCATGATTCTTTGCCGAACCACAGATCTAGCTTGGCCCAGGCCCATAGTTATGAGGGTTTGAGAAGCAAGGCCCAGTTTCTGAAGAGTGTTTAAGACTGCTGTCTGCCAAAGTTCGACTTTGACTTGGGTCTGGAAAATTATTGGCAGCCAGTGTGGTTGGACCAGGATCGGTGTAATATGCTCAAACAGTGTTGTCCCAGTGAACAACATGATGGTCGAAGTCTGAATCTTCTGAAGATTCTGAATTGTCTTCAGAGGCAGCCCTACGTATAACACAGAAGTGTGATTTTAACTGGAAGACAAAAGCTTTCAAGAGTATTGCTAATGACAGTTTAATATGGTAGTATCTAATCCTAAGTGTTCTTGTTACATTTTGTAAAAAGTAATTCCTAATATTCATATTAAATTAAGGTTACCAGATTTTTTTCAAAGAATCCGGGGACAGGTTTTTTTTTGAAAAAAGAGAAAAAGTTATTTAAAAAGTTATTTAAAAATAATAATTAAGAAGTAATATCCTCTCTTCTGTGGTCTCCTCTGTTGTGCGGCCTTCCTCTGTGCCCCAGCCTCCTCTCTTGGAGCACTAGCCACCGTGGAGTAGGCTCAGGTCAGGCCTAGGCTCAGCCACGTGTCCTTGCCCTCCCAGTGCTCTCCTATCTCTTGTCCTCAGCGGCGGCAGCGGTGCGACAAAGTCGGGGCTCCCCTCTTCTTTCTCCTTCCTCTTTCTCTCTCTTCCTTCTCCTCTCCTCCTTCTCCCTACATCGGCTCCGGGGTTTTCCTGGCCCCGGAGCACCACTGGGCAGTAGACCGCGTGGACGGTTACCCTAGCTCCCATCTCGATTTGGGTCGTGGGGGGGTCAGCAGTACCCCCAGTTGACACCCCAGGCATCCTGTTCCCCCTCAGCAGTGGCAGCGGCAGCGGCAGCGGCAGTGTCAGTGTCAGCAGCCCGGAGCCAGCATGGTAGCGCAGTTGGCACTGGCTGGCTTCAGGAGCTGCTCGTTGCCGTGGCGCCCGCCATTTTGCCTCGCTAGAAGTCCCCATATAATGTGTCTTCTGCCATTGAACCAATCACGCAACATTCATTCCCTACTAGTAAATCTACAACACTTAAAATACAAATCTGGGAACATTAAATGAAATCCGGGGACATTCCGGGGACAGATTTTGTCTAGGGACATATTTGTAAATCCAGGGAGTGTCCCGGGGAAACAGGGACACCTGGTAAATATATTAGATCTAGATTCTACATGTTTAGACCTTTTGTGGATTCCCAAACAATGCAGTATAGGAGGCTGCTAAGAAGTAGATAACTGTTGGTCCAACGAGCTCCACATCTTTCTCACGTGGTGGGGCCTTTCAAGTCAGTCTATAAGTTGCTGCCTGCAAATCATTGGATGATACTTTTGTCTGCAGGAATATAGCCTGAATCTGTAGGCTAGACCTGCTGAACAGTGATGGGCCAATTCTGTTGTGCTCTTTCTGTAACTCATGTAGAATTCCCTTCCCCTGGAAACCTGGATGGGAGAAGCTCTGATTGACTTCTGCCAGCAGGTGAAAACAATGTCAATGGCCAGTCAGTCAATGTAGACAATATTAACCAGTGTTCTGACACAGTTCAAGACAGATTCAGATGATCCTATCATGGTGATTCCAGAGCAGTAACAATAAATTCCAGTTTGTAAAAGGAAAACAACATACCTGCCATGGTTGTAGCTTTTGAAGTTCCATGCTGCCTCCACCCACAATCGACATCCTCTTTGACCTGGATGAATATGCAGCATTTAAGGCCTGAGCCACAGCTTGGATACTCAGGTAGTTCACATAGCTGTCTTGGGACTGAATTCTTTCAATCTCTTCCTGGGGCAGCATCTTCACATTATCCTTCTCTCTGCATTTGGTCATACCTCTCACAGACAAGGCATGCTTGGAATATGAACAATCAAATGCTTCTTCTGAATACTGTTGACTAGCCAAGGACATTGGCCCATAATAGTCCTTCGTCATCCTTTTTTTGGTCTTCACTACAAAGGACAAAGAGCCATGAGCATATTGGAAGCAGTGAATATCACATAGGAAAATTTTGTTCTGAAGACCTGTGGTTACCCAGACTTTCCCCCCAGTTTGTATCCTTTCCAGTAAGGACTGTACCTCTATGATGATAAAAACTCCACTTTGAGAATCTGCAAAGTAAACAAATACATGGGCTTGTCTCCACATGGCAGGTGGTTCATGGGGTATCCACAGCCAAGTATCTTGTAGTATTCTTTGTGTGAAGGCAACACATATTTCCCGTTTGTTCATCAGAGGTGTAAAAGTACGCAGGAACCTTTCTCCACTGTCATTGTCTGGAGCAAAGAGGCCGACCCATGTCCACCTGAAATGCAGGAGGAGTTGGACCATCCCTTGGTACTGCGTTTCTTGGTTTGGGACCATCCGGTAGACAAAAGGGGACTGGAATTTATCAGAAAGAACAAAGCCATAACTGAGCTGGTGAGAAAAGGGAAAGAGAATGATGGCTTGTGTTTCAGCATTAAGACCCGATACGTCTATGTGAAGAATGCTGACAGATTTAGTGCAAACCTCACCGTTTTTTTGGAAGTAAAACAATATTATTATTAGTATTTAAAAATAAGCAATTATTATACTGATTAATTGTATTTTAGTGTTTTGTTGGAAGCCACCCAGAGTGGCTGGGGAAACCCAGCCAGATGGGCGGGGTATAAATAATAAATTATTATTTATTATTATTATTATTATTATTATTATTATTATTGGCAAAATTCTCTACGCAGTTAAAAAAGAACCAATAAAAACCAATCAAGATGGTAAAACTCTATAATCAAACATCAATTAAAAGGCCTGTTGTAAAGAAAGGAAAGGAAGGGGGGGGAGCGGAAAAAGAGAAAAGATTTGCATAGACCCTAGAAAGACAGTAGGAAAGGGGCCTGTCTGTTCTCTTTTTTTAAAAAAAAAAATATTTATTAAGGTTTCAAAAGAAAAGAAAAATTACATAGATAAAAAGAAAAGACAAAAAAAAAGAGATAAAAAAGAGAAAAAAAAATACAAAGTACCAAATACAGAAAAAAGATAAAAAACCACTTAAAAACAAATCAATCTTTCATATCTTACACTTCATTTCCTTGCTTCCCTGACCTCCTCCCACCTCCCTTTTTTGTATTCCAGTTCAATTAGTTAATTCAGCAATTCCTTTCCCTCTTTGTTTTTATCTTAATCCTTAAACTTAATATATTATAACTTTAGATTTTCACCTGTTAACAATCCATTTTTACATATATCTTTATAACATTGCTGCTAAAACCACTTAACTTCATTCTGTCATCATTCTAACATTCATTAATTTTGCAGTATTTCTGTAAATAGTCTTTAACTTTCTTCCAATCTTCTTCCACCGACTCTTCTCCCTGGTCTCGGATTCTGCCAGTCATTTCCGCCAGTTCCATATAGTCCATCACCTTTATCTGCCATTCTTCCAGAGTGGGTAAATCTTGTGTCTTCCAGTACTTTGCAATAAGTATTCTTGCTGCTGTTGTGGCATACATAAAGAGAGTTCTGTCCTTCTTTGGCACCAATTGGCCGACTATGCCCAGGAGGAAGGCCTCTGGTTTCTTCAAGAAGGTATATTTAAATACCTTTTTCATTTCATTATATATCATCTCCCAGAAAGCCTTAATCCTTGGGCACGTCCACCAAAGGTGAAAGAATGTACCTTCAGTTTCTTTACATTTCCAGCATTTATTATCAGGCAAATGGTAGATTTTTGCAAGCTTGACTGGTGTCATGTACCACCTGTATATCATTTTCATAATATTCTCTCTTAAGGCATTACATGCCGTAAACTTCATACCTGTGGTCCATAACTGTTCCCAGTCAGCCATCATTATGTTATGTCCAACATCTTGTGCCCATTTAATCATAGCAGATTTCACCGTTTCTTCCTGAGTATTCCATTTCAACAGCAAGTTATACATCTTTGACAAAATCTTAGTTTTGGGTTCTAACAGTTCTGTTTCTAATTTTGATTTTTCCACCTGGAAGCCAATTTTCTTATCCAAATTATATGCCTCCATTATCTGATAGTAATGAAGCCAATCTCGCACTTTGTTTTTTAGTTTCTCAAAACTCTGCAGTTTCAGTCTATCTCCCTCTTGTTCCAGAATTTCCCAATATTACGGCCATTTGGCCTCCATATTGAGCTTTTTCTGAGCTTTCGCTTCCATCGGTGACAGCCACCTTGGGGTTTTATTTTCCAGTAGGTCCTTATATCTTATCCAAACATTAAACAATGCTTTCCTGACAATATGATTTTTAAATGCTTTATGTGCTTTGACCTTGTCATACCACAAATATGCATGCCATCCAAAGACATTATTAAAACCTTCTAAGTCCAAAATGTCTGTGTTTTCAAGAAGCAGCCATTCTTTCAGCCAGCAAAAAGCTGCTGATTCATAATAAAGTTTAAGGTCTGGCAGGGCAAATCCACCTCTTTCCTTTGCATCCGTTAGTATTTTAAATTTTATTCTAGGTTTCTTGCCCTTCCAGACAAATCTAGAGATATCTCTCTGCCACTTCTTGAAACAATCCATTTTGTCCAAAATTTGCAATGTTTGAAGCAGAAACAACATTCTAGGCAATACATTCATTTTTATCGCAGCAATACGGCCTAGCAGTGAAAGCTTCAAATTTGACCAAATTTCTAAATCTTTTTTCACTTCAGTTCCATAATTCTTCATACCCTCCAACATCTGGGTGAAGAAAAGGCTAAAGAGTAAACACTGCACAGGGGAGGGGGGGAACTTTTCTTTTTTTGTCTTATGTGAGTACCTAATAACACCCCCAGAAAAGAATCGTTGCAATTACTGATCACAAGCAGGAGGGTTAAGAAATGTGTGGAATTAAATTGCTAATCAAAGACATGGCTGGTGGGAAGATCGGGAAGGAATGAAAGTTCTGTGTGACGCAGCAATAAAAAGAGATTTACTATGGCAGGCCTGCCTACAGGAGGATGAGGGGGAGGAGGACCATGGCTTGTTACTATATCGGAATGTGAGTTGGACCTGGCAGGGCCCCCTGAGAAAATTGATGAGAGACTGGCAGGCCTGTGGAAATCAACGGACAGACTGTGGGAAGGTTTTGTACGGATGTGCGGAAATGGCGTCTGTTTTTTTTCTTTTTGATATGGCTCTTGGAGGAGTGTAAAATCCACACAGGATATAACAACGTTTGTTTTCAACCCACTTGTGGAGACTATCAGAGATCACAAAGAAAGGAATATATGATAACAACAAGAAGATGAGGAAAACAACAAAGAGAAGGTACATTAAAGCAGCAGCAAGAGAGATGTTTGGATCCCTTTCGGACCACTAAGTATGGGTACCCCCAACAAAAATTTTAAAATTTGGCTGTGCAATTTGGAACTAATGTGATTTGGAATTAATGTGATGTGATTGGCGTGTTAATAAAAAAATATTTTTTAAAAAAGGAGTAAACACTGCACAAATCTAAGTCAGCTGAGTGGTGCTTTGTTTGCCTCCTTCCAGAAAATCCTGCAGCCAAGCTTGTGCCAAATGTATTGCTCTGCTTTTCTTTGGACCACAGCAGTGAGGCTGAGAGGGAGGTCTTGTCATCTGGGCAGCCCAGGATTTCTGTACCCACTGCCTAGGCTTGTGCACTGTGGACATCACTTTGATAGTGCTAACAGAGTGGTTTGACTTCATCCCAGAGACACACTCCATTGTCTTTCAAGACAGACAGATGCCAACAACAACAACCAGGTGGTTAATGTTGCCAGGTGTGTTTCACTTGGACCCATTGATTACCTGTGGGATCTTGTAGATGCCCAACATGCTTGCAATGTGTGTGGAGATGTCAAATTCACTCTTTTCAAGAACAGCTAGCAGGCTTTTCTGTTTCCCACAGCGGTAGTTTGGAATATTGATTTTCCCACCAGCAAGCAGGTCTGTCATGGAGTCAGAAGTCAGTCTTCCCTCAGAATAGCTATCATATAGGCTGTAGCCCAGGGTGATGTTGGGTAAGATGCTGGGGTTATGATTAATATCCTGAAGAGCAAGGGAGAAGGAAATAACGTGTGAGTTCTTCTTATCCACCCAGCTGCGAAAAAAGTGTGTCACACAGTCAGCCTCAATTCAGTGAAAATGAAAGCCACATTCTTTTTTGTATTAATCAAAGCAACTTGGAAAAGGGACCAGGAGGTAGAGCAAAGTGAGACATAGGTAAACCTGTACCTGTATCTGCAGTATATTTGCAAGGAAGGAGGATGGAGGGAAGCACAGTCAACATTGTCAATTTGCAATTGCATAGATTTTGTTGTGCATGGGGAAAAGAATTGTGTTCCCATTTTATTTACGACAGAAAAACTGCAACTCAAATAAATAATAATAATAATAATAATAATAATAATAATAATAATTTATTATTTGTACCCCGCACATCTGGCTGGGTTTCCCCAGCCACTCTGGGCGGCTTCCATAGAAACCAAAAATACAACCCACAACATCCCTCAACACTTCCTACCTTTTAGAAAACAAGTTATGCTTTGGAGAGCAGTACATGTGAAAACTACTACTAATTACATAAAATACATTATAAAATGCTTTGAAACATGGCTTTCCCACAACTGAACAGACACATAGAATTCTTTAAATAAATGAATGAAATGAAATGAACATTTTCAAGTATATCAGGAAACAAGTTTATCACAGGAAATGGAGAGTAGATAGGAAGCAAAAATACATCAATGCATCATTACTTACATCTCTAGTTTGCTGACGGGGATGTTGGAAAAGGTGAAAGGAGGCTGATCATTAAATAGCCTTGGAGAAGTGACTCCACTAATGAGGTGGTCTGCTAGCCAGTAAAAATTTGCAGGCAATATTTGCTCCTTGATCTGCTTCAGTGGGCATTTTCCTCTCAGCTGAATCCCATTGGTTGCAAGAGGCAGCAGCAGAAGCAGTGTTATCATTCTGGGTCTACCTGCTACGCTTTCCTTGTAGCTGTCCCACCCAACACTAGCTGCTGGTCTTAATAAGCCCCAGGGTTCTTGCAAATCAGAGATTGCAGTGAACTGACAAATCCAGCTCTGGTCTCAGAGCTGAAGGGTGATGGTTCAGTGGTGGAGCATCTATTTTGCACCAAGGTGGTGAGAGGGTGCAATCTCTGCTCCCTGTTCCAGGCAGTGCTGAGGACGTCCCCTTCCTGGAAAGCCAGTCAGCCTAATTGTCAGATCTAGAAGGCAGCATCACACAGATGTAGCTTCCCACTTCACCTGCTCTGTGTCTTGGCCCCCAGGATTTTGTGGCATGATATATATTTTATACATCCAACCTTCCAGGCAGAGTGGAATAAAAAACTGTACTTAATTGTGGTATTTATCTTATTGGTCCCAAAGGCAATATTCAAGTGGTGGGGTGGAGGCTACCTGGATTCAGGAAAGAATAAAAATAGATCACTGTGATTCTGATGATTGTAAAGGGAAGAAAAATCTCCCCTGAAACTTGATAGGAGCAGGTGCAGAGCAGGAGAAAACATGTTTACTCAACAGGCTGCCATGGATCATCAAGGGTAAAGGTGAGTTGGGCAGAACATGATTGACATCAGAAGAGCCCTGAGGTTGAATCAGGCCAAAGTCCAGCATCCTGTTCTCACAATGGTCAACCAGGTGACACAAGAGAAGCCCACAAGCTGGAGATGAGAGCAGAACTCTCCATACATTCTATTTTCCTACCTCCAGCAGAGCAGTGGTAGCATATCAACTTAATTGCAAGAGGAGGTCAACTATGATGATCAAGGGTCTAGAAACCAAGCCTTATGAGGAACGGTTGAAGGAGGTGCTTATGTCTAGCCTGGGAAAGAGGAGTCTGAGAGGAGATAACTTGTTTTCTTTTTCTTTTCTTTTTTTAAAAAAAAATTATTATGCTTTTCATATTTATACAATTCATTAATTTTGAGCAAGCTTGTTTTCTCCTGGAAAGTAGGACTCGACCCATCACAATGCCTGATCACTGAGGTCCCCCTCTGAGGGTCTTCTGGTGGTTCCCTCACTGTGAGAAAATCTTCTGGGTTGTGGTGCCCTCCCTGTGGAACCTCCCCCTTCACATGACAAGGATATAAAGAACTACATCACTTTTAGAAGGCAGCCCTGTATCGGGAAGTTTTGAATGTTTGATTTTTATTATGTTTTATTATGTTTAATATTATGTTTTATATATGTTTTATTGTGTTTAATATGTGCTGTAAGCCACCCAGAATGGGTAGATAGATAGATAGATAGATAGATAGATAGATGATAGATAGATTGATAAAATTCTCATATTTTTTTTAAAAAATGATATTTATTAAAGTTTCAAAAAATACAGGAAAATACAGAATACAGAAAAAAAGTATAAAGTTTTTAAGATATAACAAAAAAGTAAAAAATAAAAAGAAACATACAAAATAAAACAGTTAAAAACACGTTAATTTTCCATAACCTATCTTCCTTGCACTTATTTCCCCGGACCTCCTCGTACCTCCCTTTTTGTATTCCAGTTCAATTTGTTAGTTCAGCAAATCCTTACCATTAAGCTTTTACCCATTTGTAAGCCTTTTTTCGTATCTCTTAAAGCATTACAGCTGGAAACCACTTAATTTCTATCCAACATCCTTCTAAAATTCCTTAATTTTACAATATTTTTGTAAATAATCTTTAAATTTCTTCCAGTCTTCTTTCACTGACTCTTCTCCCTGGTCTCAGATTCTGCCAGTCATTTCCGCCAATTCCATGTAGTCAATCACCTTCATCTGCCATTCTTCCAGAGTGGGTAGATCTTGTGTCTTCCAATACTTTGCAATGAGTATTCTTGCTGCTGTTGTGGCATACATAAAAAGTTCTATCCTTCTTTGGCACCAATTGGCCGACAATGACCAGAAGAAAGGCCTCTGGTTTCTTCAGAAAGGTATATTTAAATACCTTTTTTTTCATTATAAATCATCTCCCAGAAAGCCTTAATCCTTGGGCACGTCCACCAAAGGTGAAAGAATGTGCCTTCAGTTTCTTTACATTTCCAACATTTATTATCGGGCAAATGATAGATTTTTGCAAGCTTGACTGGGGTCATGTACCACCTGTATATCATTTTCATAATATTCTCTCTTAAGGCATTACATGCCGTAAACTTCATACCTGTGGTCCATAACTGTTCCCAGTCAGCAAACATAATATTGTGTCCAACATCTTGTGCCCATTTAATCATAGCAGATTTCACCGTTTCATCCTGAGTATTCCATTTCAACAGCAAGTTATACATTCTTGACAAATTTTTAGTTTTGGGTTCTAACAGTTCTGTTTCTAATTTTGATTTTTCCACCTGGAAGCCAGTTTTCTTATCCAGATTATATGCCTCCATTATCTGGTAATAATGAAGCCAATCTCTCACTTTATTTTTAATTTCTCGAAACTCTGCAATTTCAATTTGTCTCCTTCTTGTTCCAAAATTTCCCAATATTTCGGCCATTTGGCCTCCATATTGAGCCTTTTCAGAGCTTTCGCTTCCATTGGTGACAACCACCTTGGAGTTTTATTTTCCAATAAATCCTTGTATCTTGTCCAAACATTAAACAATGCTTTCCTGACAATATGATTTTTAAATGCTTTATGTGCTTTGACCTTATCATACCATAAATATGCATGCCATCCGAATACGTTGTTAAAACCTTCTAAGTCCAAAATGTCTGTATTTTCAAGAAGTAGCCATTCTTTCAACCAGCAAAAAGCTGCTGATTCATAATAAAGTTTAAAGTCTGGCAGGGCAAATCCACCTCTTTCCTTTGCATCAGTTAATATCTTAAATTTTATTCTGGGCTTCTTGCCCTGCCAGACAAATCTAGAAATATCTCTCTGCCACTTCTTGAAACAGTCCATCTTGTCCACAATTTGCAATGTCTGAAACAAAAACAACATTCTAGGCAATACATTCATTTTTATCGCAGCAATACGGCCCAGCAGTGAAAGCTTCAAATTTGACCAGATTTCTAAATCTTTCTTCACTTCGGTCCAACATTTTTCATAATTATCTTTAAATAAGTTCCCATTTTTGGCTGTCATATTAATCCCCAAGTATTTCACTTTCTTTACCACAGTCAATCCTGTCTCATTCTGAAACCTATCTCTTTCAATCGGTGTTAAATTTTTCTCTAATACCTTAGTTTTTAACTTGTTCAATTAAAAACCTGCCACTTGACCAAATTCTTGAATTAATCCTAAAACTCTTTTAGTGCTAGATTCTGGCTCCTGTAACGTCAATACTAAGTCATCTGCAAATGCTCTCAGTTTGTACTGTTTAGCTCTGACCTGTATACCTTTAACCAACCGGTCCTTTCTAATCATGTTTAACAGGACCTCCAGGACCGATATAAAAAGCAGTGGGGAAATTGGGCACCCCTGTCGTGTCCCTTTTTCTATCTTAAATTCTTCCGTGACCACATTATTTACAATTAATTTGGCCTTTTGTTCAGAATATATTGCACCTATACCATTTTCAAAACCTTGGCCTACCCCCATCCCATGTAAGTTCTTCTTCATAAAACTCCAAGAGATATTATCAAAGGCTTTCTCCGCGTCCACGATAAAATTCTCATAAGACCTTTAACCAATATCCCTTACGTAGTCACTTTCTTTCTAATTTAGCTAAGTTCTTTTTGTACTTTAGCAATTCAGTTTGCAACTTCTTAAGCAGCTTATGAAATCCTGCTATGGGTCATGATCAGTTTAACTCCAGTTGAAATTCTGGCTGGGACATCCAGCTATACAATTTTATGATACCCCTAGAGCTAAGGCTCAAATTTCATGTTTAGTTTTTTCTTGTCAGGTGCTCCCTCATGTTCAAATCAGGCCTCAATATAATAATGTAGCATTTGGGAATGAAGATGCAGCCCAGAAGCCCAGCACTGGAGGCCAAGATAGAGAAGATCTGCACGGCTACCATGAATTTCCCCTTGGTGCTCAGGTAGGTGGGCACAAAGGACACCCAAACACTGCAGAAGACCAGCATGCTGAAGGTGATCAGCTTGGCTTCATTGAAGGCTCCAGGCAGATTCCTTGCTAAGAAAGCCACTGTGAAGCAGATGGCAGCCAGGAAGCCCATGTACCCAAGAGAACTGTAAAACATGGCAACAGAGCCTTCATTGCATTGGACAATGATCTCTCCAAGCTGGGAGCTGAGGTCAAAGTCTGGGAATGGAGGAGAGATCCCCAGCCAGATGGTGCAGATGAGA
The DNA here is from genome assembly GCA_947686815.1 of Podarcis lilfordi. Classification (NCBI taxonomy): domain Eukaryota; kingdom Metazoa; phylum Chordata; class Lepidosauria; order Squamata; family Lacertidae; genus Podarcis; species Podarcis lilfordi. The sequence continues at coordinate 120,963,287 of OX395127.1, read as the reverse complement.
ACTTGGACACTGGAGCAGGAAATGACAATGGAGTGGGCCAAACTCTTCCCCAGCCATCTCCTCACCCTGTTTCCTGGCTTAGTGGCCAGGAAGGCAAGGACCACTGTGATGGTTTTTGCCAAGACAGAAGAGACAGCAACTGAGAAGATGATGCAGAAGGCTGTTTGCCGGAGAAGGCAGGTCATGTTCCTTGGCCTCCCAATGAAGAGGGAGGAGGACAAAAAGGAGAGCAGTAGAGAGATGAGGAGGATGTAGGAGAGGTCCCTGTTGTTGGCTTTGACTATTGGAGTTTCTTTGTATTTAGTGAAGATTCCTAACACAAAACCTGTAGTTAAGGATAAGAAGAGAGCAAGGGAAGCCAGGAGGTTCCCCAAACTTTCTTCATAGGTCAGGAAGATTATTACTTTGGGGACACATTGATGTCTATCCTCATTTGGATGCTGATCTTCTGGACATCTGGTGCATTCATCAGCATCTGCATAGAGAAAACACACTTCAGTATCCTAACATCAGTCACACACCTACAGTAGTCTGAATGCTGTGGAGCTGCTCATAGAGTATTTTTAAAAAGGCCCACACTGTTCTTTGAAGTGCTGGCAATCAAGGCTTTAAAGCATGAAATCAGCTGGCATCACTATTGCATTTGGTGATTGACAGGTTGGCAGTAGCACCCAACTGCTATTTTTCACCTAGAAAATTTAGATCTAGTGCAAAGGCCAGAAAAAATTCTGGACCCGGGATTAGACAACCGTGGGTTAAATGGATCACTAGGTTGACTGATAAAGGCAGCTTGTCATGTTCGAATATTGAGAAGCAGAGGTGTTAAGCCTAAACTTATTTTATAATATATTAACGCTAGAATTATAATTTCTAAAATGATATATTGCATTGTTGTTGTTGTTTAGTCGTTTAGTCGTCTCCGACTCTTCGTGACCCCATGGACCAAAGCACGCACGCCAGGCACTTCTGTCTTCCACTGCCTCCCGCAATTTAGTCAAACTCATGCTGGTAGCTTCGAAAACACTATCCAACCATCTCGTCCTCTGTCGTCCCCTTCTCCTTGCACTCTCCATCTTTCCCAACATCAGGGTCTTTTCCAGGGAGTCTTCTCTTCTCATCAGGTGGCCAAAGTATTGGAGCCTCAGCTTCAGGATCTGTCCTTCCAGTGAGCACTCAGGGCTGATTTCCTTAAGAATGGATAGGTTTGATCTTCTTGCAGTCCATGGGACTCTCAAGAGTTTCCTCCAGCACCAGAATTCAAAAGCATCAATTCTTCGGCGATCAGCCTTCTTTATGCTCCAGCTTTCACTTCCATACATCACTACTGGGAAAACCATACCTTTTACTATACGACCTTTGTTGGCAAGGTGATGTCTCTACTTTTTAAGATGCTGTCTTGGTTTGTCATTGCTTTTCTCCCAAGAAGCAGGAATCTTTTAATTTCGTGACTGCTGTCACCATCTGCAGTGATCATGGAGCCCAAGAAAGTAAAATCTCTCACTGCCTCCATTTCTTCCCCTTCTACTTGCCAGGAGGTGATGGGACCAGTGGCCATGACCTTCGTTTTTTTGATATTGAGCTTCAGACCATATTTTGCGCTCTCCTCTTTCACCCTCAATAAAAGGTTCTTTAATTCCTCCTCACTTTCTGCCATCAAGGTTGTGGCATCTGCATATCTGAGGTTGTTGATATTTCTTACGGCAATCTTAATTCCGGCTAGGGATTCATCCAGCCCCGCCTTTCGCATGATGAATTCTGCATATAAGTTAAATAAGCAGGGAGACAATATACAGCCTTGTTGTACTTTCCCAATTTTGAACCAATCAGTTGTTCCATATCCAGTTCTAACTGTAGCTTCTTGTCCCACATAGAGATTTCTCAGGAGACAGATGAGGTGATTAGGCACTCCCATTTCTTTAAGAACTTGCCATAGTTTGCTGCGGTCAACACAGTCAAAGGCTTTTGCATAGTCAATGAAGCAGAAGTAGATGTCTTTCTGGAACTCTCTAGCTTTCTCCATAATCCAGCGCATGTTTGCAATTTGGTCTCTGGTTCCTCTGCCTCTTCTAAATCCAGCTTGCACTTATGGGAGTTCTCGGTCCACATACTGCTTGAGCCTACCTTGTAGAATTTTAAGCATAACATTGCTAGTGTGTGAAATGAGTGCAATTGTGTGGTAGTTGGAGCATTCCTTGTCACTGCCCTTCTTTGGGATTGGGATGTAGACTGATCTTCTCCAAGCCTCTGGCCACTGCTGGCATATTGCGTGTAGCACCTTAACAGCATCATCTTTTAAAATTTTAAATAGTTCAGCTGGAATACCATCACTTCCACTGGCCTTGTTATTATCAGTGCTTTCTAAGCCCATTTGACTTCACTCTCCAGGATGTCTGGCTCAAGGTCAGCAACCACACTACCTGGGATGTACGAGCCATCCATATCTTTCTGGTATAATTCCTCTGTGTATTCTTGCCACCTCTTATTGATGTCTTCTGCTTCTGTTAGGTCCTTACCACTTTTGTCTTTTATTATGGTAATCTTTGTACAAAATGTTCCTTTCATATCTCCAATTTTCTTGAACAGATCTCTGGTTCTTCCCATTCTGTTGTTTTCCCCTATTTCTTTGCATTGCTCGTTTAATAAGGCCTTCTTATCTCTCCTTGCTATTTTTTGGAAATCTGCATTCAATTTCCTGTATCTTTCACTATCTCCCTCACATTTTGCTTGCCTTCTCTCCCCCGCTATTTGTAAGGCCTCGTTGGACAACCACTTTGCTTTCTTGCATTTTCTTTTCATTGGGATGTTTTTTGTTGCTGCCTCCTGTATAATGTTACGAGCCTCCATCCATAGTTCTTCTGGCACTCTGTCCAGCAAATCTAAATCCTTAAACCTGTTCCTCACTTCCACTGTGTATTCATAAGAGATTTGATTTAGATTGTATCTTAGCGGCCCAGTGATTTTTTCCTACTTTCTTCAGTTTAAGCTTGAATTTTGCTATAAGAAGCTGATGATCTGAGCCACAGCCAGCTCCAGATCTTGTTTTTGCTGACTGTATAGAGCTTCTCCATCTTTGGCTGCAGAGAATCAATCTGATTTCGATGCTGCCCATCTGGTGATGTCCATGTGTAGAGTCGTCTTTCCAGGTTCCTAAGAAATATTTTTCTTTACAGCATTGGACTTTCCTTTCGCTTCCAGGCATATCCGCAACTGAGCGTCCTTTCGGCTTTGGCCCAGCCGCTTCATCAGCTCTGAATCTACTTGTACTTGTCCTCTGCTCTTCCTCAGTAGCATGTTGGATGCCTTCCGACCTGAGGGGCTCATCGTCCAGCATCATAACTTTTATATGCCTGTTGTCTTTGTCCATGGAGTTTTTTTGGCAGGGATACTGGAGTGGCTTGCCGGTTCCTCCTCCAGGTGGATCACGTTTGGTCAAAACTCTCTACTATGACCTGTTCACCTTGGGTGCCCTACTTGGCATAGTTCATAGCTTCTCTGAGTTATTCAAGCCCCTTTGCCACGGCAAGCAGTGATCCATGAAGGGGACATATTGCATCAAAATTCTATGATTCCTCCAAGGAACTTGGAGGAGTATTATCGTGTGGCACTGCCTCCATTCCAGAACTGCTGGGACCTCTCAAAAATTGTCAGGTGGTCTCTCAGGTCCTAGTGCTGACTGGCTCCATGGCCAGAAAACAACCCTCCTGAGGCCACAGCTTTGGTGAACCCAATACACCCTGGTCCTCTTGCCCACTTTTCCATCACTCACCAAGATAGTCCCCAGAACCAGATTTACTGCCATGTCCACCCTGCAACATTTGAGGTGGCTTTCAATGCCTTTAAATACTAGTTGCTGGAGATCACATGGGGGTGGGAGGGCTGTTCTGTCTATGCAGCTTCTGGGGTCCCATGGGAATCCCACTGGCCTCTCTTAGAACAAGTTGCTGAGCATTGCTTTTATCATATTCTTGAGGTTTCTGGCAATAGGTGAACCCTCCCCGAAGAGGACATTTCATTCATGGGGTAACATTACCTGTGCTATTTTCTAGAAAAAGAGGTGCCAGAACCCACCATAAATGCCTCCGTTGTTCTCTTAGAATGACAATGGTGCCCACCTGACAGATGACAGAACTAGCCATTACTAACATCATGTTTGCAGTGGCTCAAATATTTGTCCCATCTTCCCATCAAAGGCCATTTTCTCCAAGTTCCTCTCCTACCTTCCTGAGTGGAGATGGTCCCTTCTGAGCAGGGAGAGCAATCATAGCAGCAGGATGGCTTCCCTTCCTGAACTTTTCTGGAATATCCAGGGAGACAGCTTTCTGTGCATCTTGATTGAGGTACGGTCTAGGCATGAAGAGAAAACTGAGCACTAAGGAGAAAGTGATATGTGCATTTGTGCCTTGGGACACAGATAATAGAATTTTGGAAGGATCCCAGAGAAGAGATATTTGCTTCTGATAACCTCAAGCGACCCCAGTCCCTATTTTGGGGCAGTTACATTTTTCTTTGTTTTTTGCAGAGCTGCATGGCAGAGACACCTTTTTGGTGCTTCTACTTCCCCACCCCCACCACCTTTACATTGATATCTCAGAGTTAACAACAAACAGGAGCATGGCATAAACCATCATATGAACATCAGCAATAAAACAAGTCTTCCATCTGTTGCCGTCACATCTGCCAACGGAGTCATTGGTGTTGCTTCCAAAGACTGCACCTAGTGTAGACTTTGGTGTCCAGTTTGCTTGTGTGCCATGTCTCTATGCCGAAACAGAAGTGGAATACCTTACTATACTCCAGCCTTACCCAACTTGGTGCCCCTCAGATATTGTAGCACAATGCTGGCTGGGGTGCATCGGAGTTGTAGTCCACAATATTTGGAGGGCACCAAGTTGGGAAAATGTGTTCTGCTCTGCTTTGGAAAGTCTCCTATTTACTTTGACAGTATGGTGTAGTGGTTAAGAGCGGTAGTCTCGTTATCTGCGGAACCGGGTTCGCGTCTCCGCTCCTCCACATGCAGCTGCTGGGTGACCTTGGGCCAGTCACACTTCTTTGAAGTTTCTCAGCCCCACTCACCTCACAGAGTGTTTGTTGTGGGGGAGGAAGGGAAAGGAGAATGTTAGCCGCTTTGAGACTCCTTAAAGGGAGTGAAAGGCGGGATATCAAATCCAAACTCTTCTTCTTCTTCTTCTATACATGTTTACTCAAGAGCAGGTTCCATTAAACTCAGTGGAACTTAGCTCTAGGAAAGCTCCCACAAGATTGCAGACGAAGCCTCATATGTACTATTCAAAATGTTATTAGAGCATAGCAGATGTCATAGTTAATAAAATGACAGATCCATTTCTCCCTACCTTCTTAAATAGCTTGGGCCACACAATTGCTTCTGGGTTAATGGTGAACTTCAGATTTGAGGACTTTAGTCTCTCTATTCCCCCAATTTTCACTCTATCATGAGAGTTATTAGGAAACAGCACCCAATTCTCAATATCGAAGTCAATGGCCAGTGCCCCATTCTCATCCAGGTACTGCCCATCAGCTGAAGTATTAGAGTAGAACTGGACTTCTTTCAAGAAACGATGAAGCTAGAATGACAGAGGAAAATCCAGCAATGAGTTAGCAGGGCTGAATTATGTAACATGGTTTCATGTTTCCTCTGCATCCTAATCTTCTCTGAATAAGAACCACTGTATTTGTCATTTGGAACCATCTGACTGTTCTAGATTATAAGGCACCCTCAATCAACAGGGTCTCTTATTATAAAATCAGGGTCTGAGAGGTGGTCCTTAAGGTATTTTGGTCCTCAGCCATTTAAGGCTTTATAGATCAAAGTTGGACTTTGATAGATAGATAATTTATTACGGTCAAAGACCATCTCGCATAACACAATAAAAACAGTGTTCATAAGCAGGGCAGAATTATGCAACATGGTTTCATGTTCTCTATGCATCCTAATCTTCTTTGAATAATAAATAATAAATAAGAACCAGCATTATTATATATAGGGAAAGGTTGATTTGGAGGGACAGATCAGTCACTAGACCATAAGGCTCTTAGTCTGAGGGTCATGAGTTTGAGCCCTATGTTGGGCAAAATATTCCTGCATTGCAGAGGATTGGACTAGATGACCCTCATGACCCACCCAACTCTACAATTCTATGATTCTAAGATGTTTGGGGAAATATGTAAAACATGATGAACTTGGCTTTATTAAAGGAAAAACATTAAGTTCTATGAAGGATGAAGTCATCTTTCTGCAGCACGATGAAACTGTAAAGAAGGCTATTGAGTGGCACACTGAGAATCAGATAATGTACAGATATATAAGGAAAATGAGAATATAATATCACAAATACACGATAAAACACACACACACACACACACACCCCACCAACCAATAACTATCCTTCCCCATCCCCTCACACAAACACATTAAAAAGGGGTAGAGAATGTTACTCAGACAAGGGCCAGGTTGAAGAGGAACAGTTTTGCCTGGCACCAAAAGCTGTATAGTGAAGGTGCCAGCCAAACTACCCTGAGGAGAACATCCCACAAATGGGGAGCCACTTCAGAGAAGGCCCGCTCTTGTGTTGCCACCCTCTGGAGCTCTTGAGGCGGCGGCACACAAAGAAGGGTCTCAGATGATGACCTCAGAGTCTGGGTAGGTCTATATGGAGAGAGGTGGTCCTTGAGGTATTGTGGTCCTCAACCATTTAAGGCTTTATAGATCAAAGCTAGGACTTTGAACTGGGTCTGGAAACTAATTGGCAGCAAATGCGGTTGGATTAGAATCGGTGTAATATGCTCAAACGGTGTTGTCCCAGGGCGCAACATGACTACTGAACTTTGAATCTTCTGATGCTTCTGAGCAGTCTTCAGAGGCAGCCCTACGTATAATGCAGATGTGCGGCTTTAATTGGAAGACAAAAGCTTGCAAGCGTATTGCTGTCTAATGATAGTCTAATATGGCAGGGTCTGGTCCTAGTGTCTCTATTACATTTTGTAAAAAGTCATCCTCAATATTCATATTAGATCTAGATTCTACATGTTTAGACCTTTTGTGGATTCCCAAACTATGCAGTGTAGGAGACTGCTAAGAAGTAGATAATTGTTGAATCAGAGCATTGGTCCAACAAGCTCCACTTCTATCTCTATGTGGTGGGGCCTTCGAAGTCAGTCTATAAGTTGTTGCCTGCAAATTATTGGATGATACTTATGTCTTCAGGAATATACCACTGGATCTGTGGACTTGACCTGCCGTACAATGATGGGCCAATTCTTTTGTCCTCCATCTGTAATTTGTGTAGAATTCCCTTTCTCTGGGAACCTGGACGGGAGAAACATTGATGGATTTCTGCCAGCAAGTGAAAACAATGTCAACGGCCAGTCAGTCAGTGTAGACAATACTAACCAGTGTTCTGACGCAGTGCAAGACAGATTCAGCTGATCCTATAATGGTGATTCAAGGGTGAGGACAACAAATTCCAGTTTGCAAAAGGAAAAGGACATACCTGCCATGGCTGTAGCTTTTGAAGTACCAAACTGCCTCCACCTACAATTGACATCCTCCTTGACCTGGATGAATATGCAGCATTTAAAGCTTGAGCCACAGTTTGGATATTCAGATAATTCACATAGCTGTCTTGGGACAGGATTCTATCAATCTCTTTCTGGGGTAGCATCTTCACGTTATTCTTCTCTCTGCATTTGGTCATACCTCTCACAGACAAGGCATGCTTGGAATATGAACAATCAAATGCATCTTCTGAATAGCGTTGACTAGCCAAGGCCATTGGCCCATAGTAGTCCTTTCTCATCCTTTTTTTGGTCTTCATTACAAAGGACAAAGAGCCATGGGTATACCGGAAGCAGTCAATATCACATAACAACATTTTGTTCTGAAGAAGTGTGGTTATCCAGACTTTCCCCCCACTTTGTATCCTTTCAAGTAAGGTCTGAACCTCTATGATTGTGTAAAGTCCACTTTGAGAGTCTGCAAAATAAGCAAATACATTGACTTGTCTCCACAGGATAGGTGCTTCATGGGGTATCCATAGCCAGGTTTTTCGTAGTACTCTTTGTGTGAAGGCAACACAAATTTCCCTTTTGTTCATCAGACGTGTCAAGGTACTCACAAACCTTTCTCCATTGTCATTGTCTGGAGCAAAGAGGCCGACCCACGTCCACCTGAAATGTAGGAGGAGTTGGACCATCCCCTGGTACTGCGTTTCTTGGTTTGGGACCATTTGGTAGACAGAAGGGGACTGGAATTTATCAGTAGGAAGAAATCCATAACTGAGCTGGTGAGGAAAGGGAAAGAGATTGATGGCTCGTGTTTCAGGATTAAGACTGGATTAAGATTCATTAAAAACCAATCAAGATGGTAAAACTCTATAATCAAACTTAAATTAACATGCCTACAGCAAGAAAAGAAAAAGAAAGAAAAGAAAAAGAAAAGATTTGCGTAGGCCCTAGAAAGTCAGTAGGAAAGGGGCCTGTCTGTCCTCAACTGCAAGGGAGTTCCATAATTCTTCATCCCCTCCAACATCTGGGAGAAGAAAAGGCTAAGGAGTAAACACTGCACAAATCCTGCACCAGCTGAGTGGTGCTTTGCTTGCCTCCTTCCAGCAACTCCTGCAGCCGAGCTTGTGCCAAATGTATTGCTCTGCTTTCCTTTGGACCACAGCAGTGAGGCTGAGAGGGAGGTCTTGTCGTCTGGGCAGCCCAGGACCTCCGTACCCACTGCCTAGGCTTGTGCACTATGGAGGTCACATTCATATTGTCAACACAGTGGTTTCACTTCATTCCAGAGACACACGCCATTGTCTTTCAAGACAGACAGATGGTAAGAAAAACAACTATGTGGCTAATGTTGCCAGATGTGTTTCACTTGGACCCACTGATTACCTGTGGGATCTTGTAGATGCCCAACATGCTTGCAATGTGTGTGGAGACGTCAAAATCACTCTTTTCAAGAACAGCTAGCAGCCTTTTTTGCTTCCCACAGCTGTAGTTTGGAATATTGATTTTCCCACCTGCAAGCAGGTCTGTTATGGAGTCAGAAGTCAGTCTTCCCTCAGAATAGCTATCATAGATGCTGTAGCCCAGGGTAATGTTGGGCAAGATGCTGGGGTTATGATTAATATCCCGAACAGCAAGGGAGAAGGAAATAACGTGTGAGTTTTTCTTATCCACCCAGCTGCAAAAAAAAGGGTGTCACACAGTCATCCTCAATTCAGTGAAAATGAAAGTCACATTATTTTTTGTATTAATCAAAGCAGGTAGGAAAAGAGGCAAGGAAGTAAAGCAAAGGGAGACTGAGGTATACCTGCACCTGTAGTATCTTTGCAAGGGAGGAGTGTGGAGGGAAGATCAGAACACAAATCAGCCTCATTTCTGGTGACCTACCAAAACTCCCTTGAGCCACAGTGACCCCCAGGCTGCATTGCAAGTGATTAAGCACAGTAGACATTTATGATTTGCAGTTGCATAGATTTTGTTGTGCATGGGGGGGGTGGAATTGGGCTCCCATTTTATTTACGACAGAAAACCTGCAACTCAAAAACATCCCACAACACTTCCTACCCTTTAGAAAACAATTTATGCTTTAGAGAGCAGTACATGTCAAAACTACTACTAATTACTTAAAATTCATTATAAAAACTTTGAAACATGGCATTTTACTAAATGAACAGACACAAAGAACTCTTTAAATGAATTAATGAAATGAAATGAACATTTTCAAGTATATCGGGAAACAAGTTTATCACAGGAAATGGAGAGTAGATAGGAAGCAGAACTACATCAATGCATCATTACTTACATCTCTAGTCTGCTGATGGGGGTGTTGGAAAAGGTGAAAGGAGGTTGATCATTAAAGAGCCTTGGAGATGTGACACCACCAATGAGGTGGTCTGCTAGCCAGTAAAAATTTGCAGGCAATATTTGCTCCTTGATCTGCTTCAGTGGGCATTTTCCCCTCAGCTGCATCCCATTGGTAGCAAGAGGCAGCAACAGAAGAAGTGTTATCATTCTGGGTCTACCTGCTACGATTTCCTTGTACAGTGGTGCCTCTGGTTGCGAACGGGATCCTTTCCGGAGCCCCATTTGCAACATGAGCAGAATGCAACCCGCATCTGTGCGTCTGTGCTGCGAGGGTTACCATTTGCCGCTTCTGCGCATACGCATGACATCATTTTGAGCGTCTGCACATGCACGAGCAGCAAAACCCAGAAGTAACTTTTTCTGGTACTTCCGGGTCACTGTGGGACGCAACTTGAAAACACTCAACCTGAGGTATGACTGTAGCTGTTCCACCCAGCACTAGCTGCTGTTCATAATAATCTCCAAATTCTTGCAAATCAGAGATTGCAGTGAATCAACAAATACAGGCAGGTGTCCAGCTCTGGGCTCAGAGCTGAAGGGTGATGGTTCAGTGGTGGGGCATCTATTTTGCACCAAGATGGTGAGAGGGTGCAATCTCTGCTCCCTGGTCCAGGCAAGTGTGAGGATGTCCCCTTCCTGGAAAGCCAGTCAGTCAAAATTACTGATATAAAAGGCAGCATCACACAAATGTACCTTCTCACTTCACCTGCTCTGTGTCTTGGCCCCCAGGATTTTGTGCACAATACATATTTTATACATCCAACCTTCCGGGCAGAGTGGAATAAAAAACTTCCTACTGTCCTTAATTGTGATATTTACCTTATTGGTCCCAAAGGCAATATTCAAGCGGTGGGGTAGGGGCTACTTGGACTCAGGAAAGGATAAAAATAGATTACTGTGATTCTGATGATTGTAAAGGGAAGAAAGATCTCCCCTGACACTTGATAGGAGCAGGTGCAGAGCAGGAGAAAACATGTTTACTCAATGGGGTGCCATGGATCATCAAGGGTAAAGGTGACGTTGGCAGAACCTGACGGACATGAAAAAGCCCTGAGGTTGGATCAGGCCAAAGGCCCACAAAGTCCAGCATCCTGTTCTCACAATGGTCAACCAGGTGACACAAAGGGGAGCCCACAAGCTGGAGATGAGAGCAGAACTTTTCCTACATTCCATTTTCCTACTTCCAACAGAGGAGCGATAGCATATCAATTGACTCAATTGCAAGAAGAGGTCAACTATCAAGGGTCTAGAAACCAAGCCTTATGAGGAACTGTTGAAGGAGCTCCATATGTCTAGCCTGGGAGAGAGGAGACTGGGCGGCGATAGGATAGCCATCTTCAAAGGGCTGTCACATGGAGGATGAAGCAAGCTTGTTTTCTTTTTCTTTCTTTCTTTTTTAAAAAAATTTATGCTTTTCATATTTATACAATTCCTTAATTTTGAGCAAGCTTGTTTTCTTCTGGAAAGTAGGACTCGACCCAATGACTTCAAGTTGCAGGAAAGGAGATTCCGACTAGGCATACGGAAAAACTTTCTTTTTTATATATTTTATTTATGATATTCAGGTTTATTCATTTCGTTAGTTTTACGGTCATTTTAACATTTCAAAACTTTACATCCTTTCCCCTCTTTCTGTGCTTCCTTATATTTATTTTCAATTTTTTTTCTGCCTATCCAGATTAACTTCATTTGTTCATTTATTCATCTACTTTAAATATACACTTATGAAACTGCTGGTTATTATAACTACCCTGCCAATGTTCTTATCTGTTTATAATTTGTTTGTAAATATTCAATAAAACATTTCCCATTCTTTTATAAAAAGTTGTTAACTTGGTTTCTTATTTTTCTGGTAAGTTTGCCATTTCTGCATACTCCATAAGTTTTTGTATTCATTCTTCTTTTGCTGGGACTTCTTCTTTCCATTTTTGGTCAAGTAACATTCTTGCTGCTGTAGTCACATACATGAATAAATTTCTGTACAGTTTGGATACTTCTGTCCCTATAATTCCCAGAATGAAAGCTTCTGGGTTGTTGTTTTTTTACAAATGTTTGCTGTTACCCAGACACCTAAATGCTTAATATTTATTTCGATCTTTAATCCAGATACATCTTGTATTATATATTTTTTTACTCTCTTACTTTTTTTCAGTTTATATTGTCTCTGTTCCACTCTTATGCCTTTAATATCTTGATTACATATTATTCTTTGCACCAGTACTTCTAAAACTATTATAAACAACCAACATTCAGCCCTTTGAACCCCCCAGTCAACCTTATATCCAGTATCGAGATGCGTTCGATGAGGCCCACGCAGCTTACACATCCAAGTTGTCATTGTTCTTATTTATTACATTGGTATACTGTCTTTCAGCCAAAGATCCCAGGGCAGTTCACAACATAAAAATCCAAAAGGGACTTCAAAATAAGGTGCGCCGAGTTCCACCCAACATTATGGGTGCCCAGTTATTATTATTATTATTATTATTATTATTCCCCATAAGACCTTTTGCCTATATCCCTTACGTAGTCAGTTTCTTCCTAATTCAGCTAAGTTGTACTTTAGCAATTCACTTTGCAACTTCTTAAGCAGCTTATGGAATCCTGCTATGGGTAATGAGCAGTTTTACTCCAGTTGAGATTGTGGCTGGGACTTCTACCTGCACAATTTTATGATATCCCTAGAACTAAGGATCAAATGTCATGTTTAGTTTTTTCTTGCCAGGTGCTCCTTTGTGTTCAAATCAGGCCTCAATATAATAATGTAGCATTTGGGAATGAAGATGCAGCCCAGGAGCCCAGCACTGGAGGCCAAGATAGAGAAGATCTGCACGGCTACCATGAATTTTCCCTTTGTGCTCAGGTAGGTGGGCACAAAGGACACCCAAACACTGCAGAAGACCAGCATGCTGAATGTGATCAGCTTGGCCTCATTGAATGCCCCAGGCAGATTCCTTGCTAAGAAAGCCACTGTGAAGCAGATGGCAGCCAGGAAGCCCATGTACCCAAGAGAACTGTAAAACATGGCAACAGAGCCTTCATTGCATTGGACAATGATCTCTCCAAGCTGGGAGCTCAGGTCAAAGTCTGGGAATGGAGGAGAGATCCCCAGCCAGGTGCTGCAGATGAGAATTTGGACACTGGAGCAGGAAATGACAATGGAGTGGGCCAAACTCTTCCCTAGCCATCTCCTCACCCTGTTTCCTGGCTTAGTAGCCAGGAAGGCAAGGACCACAGTGATGGTTTTTGCCAAGACAGAAGAGACAGCAACTGAGAAGATGATGCAGAAGGCTGTTTGACGGAGAAGGCAGGTCACTTTCCTTGGCCTCCCAATGAAGAGGGAGGAGGACAAAAAGGAGAGCAGTAGAGAGATGAGGAGGATGTAGGAGAGGTCCCTGTTGTTGGCTTTGACTATTGGAGTTTCTTTGTATTTAAGGAAGATTCCTAACACAAATCCTGTGGTTAAGGATAAGGAGAGAGCAAGGGAAACCAGAAGGCTCCCCAGACTTTCCCCATAAGACAGGAAGGTAGATATTTTGCGGACACATCGATGTCTATCCTCATTTGGATGTTGATCTTCTGGACATTTGGTGCATTTATCAGCATCTGCATAGAGAAAAACACACTTCAGTATACTAACATCAGTCACATACCTACAATGGTCTGCATGCTGTCGAGCTGCTCGTACAGGATTTTCAAAAAGGGCCACACTGAAGTGCTGGCAATCAGGGCTTTAAAGCATGAAATCAGCTGGCATCACTATTGCATTTGGTGATTGACAGGTTGGCAGCAGCACCCAGCTGCTATTTTTCACCTAGAAAATTAAGATCTAGTGCAAAGGCCAGAAAAAATTCTGGACCCGGGATTAGACAACTGTGGGTTAAATGGATCAATAGGTTGACTGATAAAGGCAGCTTGTCATGTTCGAATATTGAGAAGCAGAGGTGTTAAGCCTAAACTTATTTTAAAATATATGGACGCTAGAATTATAATTTCTAAAATGACATATTGCATTAGAATTCTATGATTCCTCCAAGGAACTCGGAGGAGTATTATTGTGTGGCACTGCCTCCATTCCTGAACTGCTGGGACCTCTCAGAAATAGTCAGGTGGTGTCTCTGGCCCTAGTCCTGACTGACTCCATGGCTGGACGACAGCCCTCCTCAGGCTACGGAGTTGGTGAACCCAATACGCCCTGGCTCCCTTGCCCACTATTCCATCACTCACCAAGATAGTCCCCAGGACCAGATTCACTGACATGTCCTCCCTGCAACATTGGAGGTGGCCTTTCTTTTTCTTTTTTTATTAATTTTCATTAATACACATACACTCATTACACATCTATACATCCCACATATACCTTTAGCTCTGCCAAGCTTCGGACTTCCCTCCATCCCTTCAGTAAGTATCATATAGTTTTTCACCTCGCGTATTCTATTTGTTACTGTTTTGTCATTTGCTGTTAGAGTTATTCTAACCCTGCCAGTGTCTTTAAGTTTTTTACAATTTTCTCTTATATACACCAAATATTTACTCGAACTTTCACAAAACTTCTTTTCATCCTGATCTCGTATTTTCCCCGACAATCTAGCCAGTTCTGCGTAATTCATCATTTTAACCTGCCATTTCATGATAGTAGGTATTACATCTGTTTTCCAGTTCTAAGCCAACATAGTTCTTGCTGCTGTCGTGGCGTACAGAAAGAGGTTTTTATCCTTCTTTTTAATTTCCTTCCCTGTCAATCCCAATAGAAAGTCTTTGGTTGTTTTTTTTAAGTATACTTAAAAACTTTTTTAAGCTCATTGTAAATAGATTCCCAGAAACCCTTCACTTTACCACAAGTCCACCACATGTGGTAGAGATCTCCCTCCGCTTCTCCACATTTCCAGCACTTCCTATTTTTCATTCTGTACATCTTTGCCAGTTTTACCGGCGTGAGATGCCATCTATATATCATTTTCCATATATTCTCCTGCAATGCCATACACGCCGTAAACTTCATATTTACATTCCATAGTTCATGCCACGCTTCTAATTCGATATTATATCCGAAATCGATGGCCCACTTAATCATGGCTTCTTTTACCTCCTCATCTTTAGTAAACCAGTCTAATAGTAAGTCATACATTTTAGACAGTAATTTGTTGTTACCTTCTATAATGTCAATATGAAATTTTGATTTCTTGTATAAAGACAACTATGAGACCACGTGGAGAGAAATCAAGAAAGATCTAGATATTTGGGACAGACTGAGACTTTCTTTTCTAGGGAGAATATCAGTGATCAAAATGAATGTTTTACCCAGAATGCTATTTTTATTTCAAACAATTCCAGTGATTACAGGGCTAAAATAATGTAAAGAGTGGCAGAAAACATTGGCAAGATTTGTTTGGCAGGGAAAGAGACCAAGAATAAAAATGAAGATCCTGGTTGATAAAAAAGAAAGAGACAGCTTTTCCCTGCCAGACATGAGCCTTTATTATGAAGCAGCGTCTCTAACGTGGATAAGAGATTGGATAAAACTAGAAAATACTGAACTTCTGGATTTAGAGGGATTTGACAACAGGTACGAGTGGCACTCGTACCTGTGGTATGGTAAAGTGAAAGTTCACAGGGTTTTTTTAAATTAGAGGATTATTAGAGGATAATTAGAGGATCTACTGTATATATGAAGTATGGGAAAGAAATAAAAATCTGTTAGAAAAGAAAACCCCTTGGTGGATATCACCGACTGAAGTACTAACCATTAAAAAAGTTAATATGGAAGGAAAGAGAGCCACTTATGAAGAGTTTATTAGGAAGACTGAGCATGGTATTAAGCTTAAGGCATATGAAGAAGTAGAGAATTCACTGACAGGGTGGCTACAGTACCACCAAGTTAACGAGATATTAAAAGAAGATAAAAAGAGGTTGGGATTTGGAGGTGGCCTTTCAATGCCTTTGAACACTAGTTGCTGGAGATCACATGGGGGTGGGAGGCTGTTCTTTCTATGCAGCTTCTGGGGTCCCATGGGAATCCCACTGGCCTCTCTTAGAACAAGTTGCTGAGCATTGCTTTTATCATATTCTTGAGTTTTCTGGCAATAGGTGAACCCTCCCAGAAGAGGACATTTCATTCATGGGGTAACATTACCTGTGCTATTTTCTAGAAAAAGAGGTGCCAGAAGCCACCATAAATGCCTCCATTGTTCTCTTGGAATGACAATGGTGCCCACCTGACAGACGACGGAACTAGCCATTACTAATATCATGTTTGCAGTGGCTCAAATATTTGCCCCATCCTCCCATCAAAGGCTATTTTCTCCAAGTTCCTCTCCTACCTTCCTGAGTGGAGATGGTCCCTTCTGAGCAGGGAGCACAATCATAGCAGCAGGGTGGCTTCCCTTCCTGAACTTTTCTGGAATATCCAGGGAGACAACTTTCTGTGCATCTTGATTGAGGTACGGTCTAGGCATGAAGAGAAAACTGAGCACTAAGGAGAAAGTGATAGGTGTATTTATGCCTTTGGACACAGATAATAGAATTTTGGAAGGATCCCAGAGAAGAGATATTTGCTTCTGATAACCTCAAGCGACCCCAGTCCCTATTTTGGGGCAGTTACATTTTTCTTTGTTTTTTGCAGACCTGCATGGCAGAGACACCTTTTTGGTGCTTCTACTTCCCCACCCCCACCACCTTGACATTGATATCTCACAGTTAACAACAAACAGGAGCATGGCATAAACCATCATATGAACATCAGCAATAAAACAAGTCTTCCATCTGTTGCCATCACATCTGCCAACAGAGACATTGGTGTTGCTTCCAAAGACTGCACCCAGTGTAGACTTTGGTGTCCAGTTTGCTTGTTTGCCATGTCTCTATGCCCAAACAGAAGTGGAATACCTTACTATACTCCAGCCTTACCCAACCTGGTGCCCCTTAGATATCTTTGGACAATGCTGGCTGGGGTGCATGGGAGATGTAGTCCACAATATTTGGAGGGCACCAAGTTGGGGAAATGTGTTCTGCTCTGTTTTGGAAGTCTCCTACTTACTTTGACATTTTATACATGTTCACTCAAGAGCAGGTTCCATTAAACTCAGTGGGACTTAGCTCCAGGAAAGCTCTCACAAGATTGCAGACGAAGCCTCATATGTACTATTCAAAATGCTATTAGAGCATAGCAGATGTCATAGTTAATAAAATGACAGATACATTTCCCCCTACCTTCTTAAATAGCTTGGGCCATACAATTGCTTCTGGGTTAATGGTGAACTTCAGATTTGAGGACTTTTGTCTCTTTATTCTCCCAATTTTCACTCTATCATGAGAGTTATTAGGAAACAGTACCCAATTCACAATATCGAAGTCAATGGCCAGTGCCCCATTCTCATCCAAGTACTGCCCATCAGCTGAAGTATTAGAGTAGAACTGGACTTCTTTCAAGAAACGATGAAGCTAGAATGACAGAGGAAAATCCAGCAATGAGTTAGCAGGGCTGAATTATGTAACATGGTTTCATGTTCTCCCTGCATCCTGATCTTCTCTGAATAAGAACCACTGTATCTCTCATTTGGAACCATGTGACTGTTCTAGATTATTAGACACCCTCAATCAACTTCAAAAATTTTGGGGTGATGAAAATCAACATTATTACATATATTAGGAAAGGTTGATTTGGAGGGATAAAATGGGAGCCACTGCAGCAGGGTCTCAGATTATGAAATCAAGGTCTGAGGGATGGTCCTTAAGGTATTTTGGTCCTCAGTCATTTAAGGCTTTTGTAGGGTCAACGTTGAACTTTTAATTGAGTCTGGAAACTTATTGGCAGCCAGTGTGGTTGGACGAGGATTGGTGTAATATGCTCAGACAGTGTTGTCCCAGTGAACAACATGATGGTCGAAGTCTGCATCTTCTGAAGTTTCTGAACACTCTTCAGAGGCAGCCCTATGTATAACGCAGAAGTGTGGTTATAATTGGAAGACAAAAGCATTCAAGAGTATTGCTGTCTAATGACAGTGCAATATGGTAGTGTCTAATCCTAGTGTTTTTGTTACATTTTGTAAAAAGTAATTCCTAATATTCATATTAGATCTAGATTCTACAGTGGTGCCTCGCAAGACGAAAAGAATCCGTTCCGCAAGTCTCTTCGTCTTGCGGTTTTTTCGTCTTGCGAAGCAAGCCCATTAGCGGTTTAGTGGATTAGCGCTATTAGCAGCTTAGCGGATCAGCTGATAAATGGCTTAGTGGCTTAACGGATCAGCTGTTAAGCGGCTTAGCGGATCAGCTGATAAGCGGCTTAGTGGCTTAACGGATCAGCTGTTAAGCGGCTTAGCGGATCAGCTGATAAGCGGCTTAGGGGCTTAACGGATCAGCTGTTAAGCAGCTTAGCGGATCAGCTGATAAGCGGCTTAGCGATCAGCTGTTAAGCGGCTTAGCGGATCAGCTGATAAGCGGCTTAGCGGCTTGGGAAAAAGGGGGGGGGAACCAGCAGGAACTCGCAAGACATTTTCGTCTTGCGAAGCAAGCCCATAGGAAATTCGTTTTGCGAAGCACCTCCAAAACGGAAAACCCTTTTGTCTGGCGGGTTTTCCGTCTTGCGAGGCATTCGTCTTGCGGGGCACCACTGTACATGTTTAGACCTTTTGTGGATTCCCAAACTATGCAGTGTAGGAGGCTGCTAAGAAGTAGATAACTGTTGAATCACAGCATTGGTCCAACAAGCTCCACTTCCATCTCTATGAGTTGCTGCCTGCAAATAATTCTGTCTGCAGGAACATTGCACTGAATCTGTGATCTTGACTTCCCATACACTGATGGGACATTTCTGTTGTGCTCCACCTGTAACTCGTGTAGAATTCCCTTCCCCTGGGAACCAGGGTAGTAGAAATTCTGATGGATTTCTGTAAGCAGGTGAAAACAATGTCAACGGCCAAACAGTCAATGTAGACAATACCAACCAACGTTCTGACTCAATTCAAGACCGATTCTGATGATGTTATCATTTTGATTCCAGAGAAGGGACAACAAATTCCAGTTTGCAAGAGGAAAAGGACTTACCTGCCATGGCTGTAGCTTTTGAAGATCCCAACTGCCTCCACCCACAATCGACATCCTTTTTGACCTGGATGAATATGCAGCATTGAAGGCCTGAGCCACAGCTTGGATACTCAAGTAGTTCACATAGCTGTCTTGGGACTGAATTCTTTCAATCTCTTCCTGGGGCAGCATCTTCACATTATCCTTCTCTCTGCATTTGGTCATACCCCTCACAGACAAGGCATGCTTGGAATAAGAACAATCAAATGCTTCTTCTGAATACTGTTGACTAGCCAAGGACATTGGCCCATAATAGTCCTTCTTCATCCTTTTTTTCGTCTTCACTACAAAGGACAAAGAGCCATGAGCATACTGGAAGCAGTCAATGTCACATAACAACATTTTGTTCTGAAAAAGTGTGGTTATCCAGACTTTCCCCTCAGTCTGTATCCTTTCCAGTAAGGACTGTACCTCTATGATTATGTAAAGTCCACTTTGAGAGTCTGCAAAGTAAACAAATACATTGACTTGTCTCCACATGGCAGGTGGTTCATGGGGTATCCATAGCCAAGTTTCTCGTAGTACTCTTTGTGTGAAGGCAACACAAATTTCCCTTTTGTTCATTAGAGGTGTCAAGGTACTCAGGAACCTTTCTCCATTGTCATTGTTGGGAGCAAAGAGGCCGACCCACGTCCACCTGAAATGCAGGAGGAGTTGGATCATCCCCTGGTACTGCGTTTCTTGGTTTGGGACCATCCGGTAGACAAAAGGGGACTGGAATTTATCAGTAAGAGCAAAGCCATAACTGAGCTGGTGAGAAAAGGGAAAGAGATTGATGGCTTGTGTTTCAGCATTAAGACCCGATACGTCTATGTGAAGGATGCTGACAGATTTAGTGCAAACCTCACCTTTTTTTGGAAGTAAAACAATATTTTTTAAAAAATCAAGCAATCCTTATACCAATTAATGGCAAAATTCTCTAGCCAGTTAAAAAAGATTCTTCAAAAAACAATCAAAAAGGTAAAACACTATAATCAAACTTAAATTAAAATGTCTGCTGAAAGAAAATTCAGGTTTTGAGTAGGCCATAGAAAGACAGTAGGAAAGGGGCCTGTCTGTCCTCAACTGCAAGGGAGTTCCATAACCCTTCATCCCCTCCAACATCTGGGTGAAGAAAAGGCTAAGGAGTAAACCCTGCACAAATCCTAAGTCAGCTGAGTGGTGCTTTGCTTGCCTCCTTCCAGCAACTCCTGCAGCCAAGCTTGTGCCAAATGTATTGCTCTGCTTTCCTTTGGACCACAGCAGTGAGGCTGAGAGGGAGGTCTTGTCATCTGGGCAGCCCAGGACCTCCGTACCCACTGTCCAGGCTTGCACACTGTGGAGGTCACTTAGATACTACTTACACAGTGGTTTGACTTCATCCCAGAGGCTCACGCCATCGTCTTTCAAAACAGACAGATGGCAGCAGCAACAACAACAACAACAAGGTGGCTAATGTTGCCAGGTGTGTTTCACTTGGACCCATTGATTACCTGTGGGATCTTGTAGATTCCTAACATGCTTGCAATGTGTGTGGAGATGTCAAATTCACTTTTTCAAGAACAGCTAGCAGCCTTTTCTGCTTCCCACAGCTGTAGTTTGGAATGTTGAATTTTCCACCAGCAAGCAGGTCTGTCATGGAGTCAGAAGTCAGTCTTCCCTCAGAATAGGTATCATAGATGCTGTAGCCCAGGGTGATGTTGGGTAAGAGGCTGGGGTTATGATTAATATCCCGAACAGCAAGGGAGAAGGAAATAATGTGTGAGTTCTTCTTATCCACCCAGCTGCAAAAAAAAGGGTGTCACACAGTCATCCTTAATTCAGTGAAAATGACCGTCACATTCTTTTTTGTATTAATCAAAGCAAGTAGGAAAAGAGGCAAGCAAGTAAAGGGAGACAGAGATCTACCTGTACCTGTAGTATCTTTGCAAGGGAGGGAAGATCATAACACAAATCAGTCACATTTCTGGTGACCTACCAAAACTCCCTTGAGGGCCAGGAGGTAGAACAAAGTGAGACAGAGGTCTGCCTGTACCTGTGTCTGCAGTATTTTTGCAAGGGAGGAGGGTGAAGGGAAGTCGACATTTATAATTTGAAGTTGCCTAGAATATGTTGTGCATGGGGAAAAGAATTGTGTTCACATTTTATTTATTACAGAAAACTTGCAACTCAAACACATCCCAAAGCACTTCCTACCTTCTAGAAAACAAGTCATGCTTTGGAGAGCAGTACATGTCAAAACTACTACTAATTATTTAAAATTCATTATAAAACACTTTGAAACATGGTTTTCACTAATTGAACAGACACAAAGAACTCTTTAAATAAATTAATGAAATGTAATGTAATTAACATTTTCAAGTTTATCAGAAAACAAGTGTATTACGGGAAATGGAGAGTAGATAGGAAGAAGAACTACATCAATGCATCATTACTTACGTCTCAAGTCTGCTGACAGGGGTGCTGGAAAAGGTGAAAGGAGATTGTTCATGAAAGAATATTGGATATATGACTCCACTAATGAGGTAGTCTGCTAGGCGGTAAAAATTTGCAGCCAAAATTTGTTCCTTGATTGGATTCAGTGGGCATTTCCCCCTCAGCTGCATACCATTGGTTGCAAGAGGCAGCAACACAAGCAGCGTTATCATTCTGGATCTACCTGCTACGCTTTCCTTGTAGCTGTTCCACCCAATACTAGCTGCTCATAATATGCCCCAAATTCTTGCAAATCAGGGATTGCAGTGAATTGACAAATACAGGGAGGTGTCCAGCTCTGATCTCAGAGCTGAAGGGTGATGGTTCAGAAGTGGAGCATCTATTCTGCACCAAGAAGGTGTGAGGTTGTCATCTCTGCTCCCTGTTCCAGGCAAAGCTGAGGATGTTCCCTTCCAGGAAAGCCAGTCGGTCTAAATTACTGATCTAGAAGGCAGCATCACACAGATGTACCTTCTCACTTCACCTGCTCTATGTCTTGGCCCCCAGGATTTTGTGGCACAATATATATTTTATACACCCAACCTTTCAGGCACAGTGGAATAAAAATCTTCCTGCTGCCCTTAATTGCGATATTTACCTTATTGCTTGCAAAGGCAATATTCAAGCAGTGGGGTGGGAGCTAGTTGGACTCAGGAAAGAATAAAAATAGATCACTGTGATTCTGATGATTGCAAAGGGAAGAAAGATCTCCCCTGAAACTTTGTAGGAGCAGGTGCAGAGCAGGAGAAAACATGTTTACTCAATAGGCTGCCACAGATCATCAAGGTAAAGGTGACTTTGGCAAAACATGATTGACATCAGAAAAGCCCTGAGGTTGGATCAAACTGAAAGGTGGTCCTGAGATATTGTGGGCCTCAGACGTTTAAGGCTTTATAGGTCAAAGCCAGGACTTTGAATTGGGTCTGGAAGCTAACTGGCAGCAACTGTGGTTGGACCAGCACCAGTGTCTTATCTTTGCACCTGTGCAAACAATCCAGCTTCACAGCCAGAGTTTCATCTTACATGTAGAAACTTACCAAGACAGTTTTCTGAAAACAAATGTCCAAAACCCTCAACAGGGGGGCCATCTGAAATTTCGTTAGGATTAATAAATAAACTTTATAAAGATGAGAGAAGCTGCAGATAACATCAGGCTGGTAGTGGATTTGATATATTTAAACAGGAACAGTGAAGCTTTAGCTATAATATCTCTAGATGCAGAAATAACTTTTGATAAGGTCTACAAACTATATATAGAAAAAGTACTACAAAAATTTGGTTTTCCATTAGTCTTTATAAAATGGATAAACATATTATATTGCTCCCCTACATCTAGTGTTAAGACAAACGGCATAATGTCTGCACCTTTCACATTATCCAGAGGTACTAGGCAAGGCTGCCCACTTTCGCCTTTGCTTTTTAATATCTGTTTGGAGCCCCTGGCATGTACTGTTAGACAGCATAAGGAAATCTTTGGTGTAATTCATAACTCACTTGAAAACAAATTGGTAATGTTTGCAGATGATATTCTTCTGTTTATCACAAAATCTCACAGTACTGTTCCAAAATTAATGCAAAATACAGATTTTTGGGTAATATATCTGGATACACTATAAACTGGTCCAAATTGGAGTTGATGTTAATAGAAAATAACTTTTTGGTTCAACCGTTTAAACAATACCAATTTCAAATTTTCAAAGACAACATTAAATTCCTATATATATTAATACCATGAGACTTGTGTTATTAAACATCAACAAAATATATCCTGGGGTATCAATAGACATCGACAGGTGGGAGTCATTGAACCTGACCCTTTGTGGGAAAGTCAATGCTCTTCAAATCACCATAATACCTAGACTAGTTTAGATCTTAAGAGGCATTCCAGTTCACATACTGAGCAAATACTTTCTCAAAATTGAATCTTTGTTCAGAAAATACCTTTGGGGCTCTTCGGTTCCAAGAATATCTATGCAAAAATTGCAAATACTGATAAAAGAAGGAGGATTTGGGATCCCAAACTTAGAATTGTATCATCAAGCATATTTTCTGTCAGGTACACAATTCTGAAGACTCATAACTGAAAACAACTGTCCAAATTGGGCTACGTTGGAATATTCTTAAGTAGCACCTTTAGAAAGACGGGCAGCACTTGGGTCTAAATACATTAATTCTCAAGATGCTATTGAAACAATAACATCAGTTTGAACAATATGACACCAAATGTCCAAAAAATACATATTTGACCTTTTCTCCCACGACAAAATGACTTTATGGGGAAACCCGTCTTTAAAAATTGGGAAATAAATGGTCGTATGGAAGAGGTGGATGAATTTGGGTATATTAACGTTAGACCAGTGAATAAATGAAGAGGATGAATTTTATACATATTCCATCTTAAGAGACAAATACAGATTACCTACAAATGCCCAATGACACTATCTCCAGATAAAACACTGCTAACCACCATCTACGGGACGTGGGTGGTGCTGTGGGTTAAACCACAGAGCCTAGGACTTGCCAATCAGAAGGTCGGCGGTTTGAATCCCCACGACGGTGTGAGCTCCTGTTGCTCAGTCCCAGCTCCTGCCCACTTAGCAGTTTGAAAGCACAGCAAAGTGCAAGTAGATAAATAGGTACTGCTCCAGCGGGAAGGTAAATGGTGTTTCCGTGCACTGCTCTGGTTCGCCAGAAGCAGCTTAGTCATGCTGGCCACATGACCCGGAAGCTGTCTGCGGACAAATGCCAGCTCCCTCGGCCTATAGAGCGAGATGAGAGCACAACCCCAGAGTTGTCTACGACTGGATCTAATGGTCAGGGGGTACCTTTACCTTTTAGGCAGGGGTTACACTAGTTCAACCTTGGCAAACTTGTCCAGACAAGTCCTTGGTACAAGATTAGCATAAGCAGACATGGCAGGGCAAGACTCAGGTATAAGATTAGCATAGGCAAACACCTCTGAAGTCCCACCACCCAAAGTACAATAGAACTTCCTTTGCGTGTCTGGACCACTTGGCAAGTCTTGTGATGGGATTAGGCTTTTCTTGGCCAACAATCACTTCCTGGGGTAGGAGGTGTGTATACATGTCCTCATGTTTGTGGAGGTGGCAGAGAAAAGAGTCATTTTTTCCAAGGGCAAAATAGTGTTGAAATGGAGGAAGCTGGCAAAGGAGTTGATTTTATATGATGGGTAACGCTAGGTAACTTCCCTGAGTTGTCAAGTCGAAAGGATACATTTATGCATAATATTTGTAACATTTAACAACTTTAAAGATGTGCCCCACCCCCCGTAATTTCCGTAACAGTTATAAATTGGAAAAGGGTCTTCTGGCAGAAACCTGAGCACCAGGCTTCGCCCCCTCCCTCACCTGACCTCCACCTCCCACCCTTTAGGTGAAACGAAGGTACGTATTTACATTTTCCTGTTTTCCCACTGAGGTTGGGTTTAGGATTGTTCTGGGATGACCAACTGTCTGGCACTCAGGTGCCAGGATGCCAGCGATTATCCCCCAGGCACTACATGGTCTCAGGATTCAGGGTGTTACCGGAGAAATCTGAGGGCTCTCCTGGACAAAAAACAAGGACACCAGCTAGGAATACCAGAGCAAAACAGCAGCCAGTAGGCTTGGTCTTTATTGAAGACTGTTGCGACAGGACTCCCACCCACTGCAAGATGAAGCAAGATGGAAGCCCTGAACAAAATAAGACCCCGACTTTTATTAGTTACTAATCCCCAAAACTACACCCCTAAAACTACATCACAACTACATCACAAAAAGGAGGGGTTGAGGGAGGAGTTGTGGTGGTAACCTGAGTGTCCTGCCACCTGGCTGGTTCCCCCTTTCCCCCTCCCCATGAGTACTTTCCAGGTGACAGAGGGGAATTTGCAGTTTCCTGCCCCCAGAGGGAAGAGCTGATCATTGTCCTTTGTTCCAGTCCGTGCTGAATCCACTCCTATATGCAAGTTCTTTGTGACCTTGATGGTCTTCTGTCTAGGACCATCAGGGTTGGCATAACAACTGGGCAGGGCTCCTGTGTACGTGTTGGTACACTCAAGGGATTATGGCTGTCCTGTATCAAACCTATCCCCTTTGATAGTCCTTTCTTCATGGAGCAAAATAAAAGTGGACCGGTGTAAATCCGATGTATAGTTGATTTTCTATTAATTTATAACAGAAGTGTTGCGTATGTCGTGTGTGCATGTCGAATTTGTACAAACTGAATGATTGGGAGGGCGGTTCCTGCAACAAGGGATAGGGCTGCCTCTAGCTATATCCCAAACTTCTCCTCTTGTAGGCTTTTCCCTTCTGATTGGAACAATGTTGGAATAGTGTAAATGCATCACTGGAGTGATTTTATATGAATTTCTAAAGGTTTTCCCATGGAGCCAGTACATAGACAACTGTTACATTTGGGAATGTGCTCTTTGCCTCATTGGGGGGGACAAGGTCTCTCAACCCCCTCTCCAGTTTCCAGTAACACAGTAGATTTATAATAATAATAATAATAATAATAAATTTTATTTATATCCCGCCCTCCCCAGCCGAAGCCGGGCTCAGGGCGGCTAACAACAATAAAACAGTACAAAAGTACAGCATAAACAACAGTCTAAAATCATTCATTATAAAATTAATTAATTCAGGCCACTGGCAACCATTGGGCCAGAGCTCCGCGAAGATTGCCGAGGGAGGGAGTCAGGCTGTGCCCTGGCCAAAGGCCTGGTGGAACTGCTCTGTTCTGCAGGCCCTGCGGAAAGATGTCAAGTCCCGCAGGGCCCTGGTCTCTTGTGACAGAGTGTTCCACCAGATCGGAGCCACGGCCGAAAAAGCCCTGGCTCTAGTTGAGGCCAGCCTAACTTCTCTGTGGCCTGGGACCTTCAAGATGTTTTTATTCGAAGACCGTAAGTTTCTCTGTGGGGCATACCAGGATAAATAAAACATACTCTATTTACAAGCAAAATATTTAAACCTTTCTACCAGCGGGGGGCATGGTCAGAAAAAGGCTGAGGGACATTGGGCTCCTTGGGGGGGTGGGCTCCTTGGGGGGGGGTCCCTTCCCATTACATTTCTAGGTCTCTGTTTGCAGGGAGGGGGGGCCAATCTCCTGCCCCTCCCCCTCCGTCAATAAACTCGCTTCCTAGCGAGGCAGGAAGTGACGGAGGAGGGCGGGGGGGGGGTAGAGGCAATGTTGGAGGGGTGGGGTCTCCATGCACATCCCCGGAAGAGAAGGAGGCCTGCAAAGGAGGAGGGAAAAGGTGCAACATTTCGGGGGAAGGGGAGATTTGGGGTGCAGGGAGGGAGAAGAATTTGCTTTCCCTCCCCATGAACCTACAAACAGGGCACGGGGGGGGGGGGATGAAAGCAAGGAAGGGCTCCCCCTTTCTCTCTGCAAGCGGCTGCGGGGGTGGGGTCCTCTCCCCCAAACAAGGTTTGCCTTGCAGGATGAACCCCAGAACCCTGAACTGCCGCCCCCTGCCTCAGTCGGGATCATGAAAGGATAGGAGCCAACTCATAGGGGCCCGAGGGGTCTTCTCCCCTCCCCATAAGATATTTGAGAGGGCTGCCCCCAATATTTTATTAAAGTTGGTATCCGTGTATGCGGGGGAGGAGATATGGAGGGTGGGAGAGAGTTTGCTTTGGTGCAGGGGAAGCAGCTGGAGAACAGAGTCGCCTCTGGATTGGGGGAGATTTCGAGTGGGAGGGGTGAGAAGTGGACAATGTCAAGGGAAAATCGGCCTTCGGAGCTTCCTGAGTAAGAAAGAGGCTGATGTGAGAAGGAAGGAGGAGGACCCCCCAGCCCCCCTTTCAGAAAACCTAGTCTGGCCGGCTGAGGTTGCTTTGGCACAAAGGAAAGAGCCTTGTTGGGTTTCCCATGTTGGGGGGGGGGGTTGTTGTGCTCCTTTTGTGCCCCAAAACTGGAGGGAAGAGGCACATTTTCCATTTCCTGAAGCATGAAAAAGCACCTTGTCGGTTTCCCTCCTGCTTGGCAAGGGAAATGGGCCCATGGATGGCAGGATTTGAAACTGATCAAGGTCTCAGGAGCCCTTTAAATATGTTCATGGCAAAGACTGGAGGAATTAAAGAACTGCCCCCTCTCCAGCTGGACTTGGGGGAAAGAGAAGGGGTGGGATGAGTTTTTGATGCTCTTTCTTTCCAAAAAGAGGCTTCTCCAGATATCCTCTTGGGACTTTGTCGGAAAGGAGAATCAAAGCCCCAGGGGTGGGAGATCTGGCCTGCCTTGCAGGATTGGCCCAGCGCAGAGGTGCTGAGGGACTTTCTCTGCCGTTTCTGCCAGCCTCGCTCCTGCCTGGCCTCGTCCCCATCCAGGTTGCCAGGAGGGCCTTATAACACTGTAGGTGATCTAAAACCCACCACCTGGGCAATACTCACACCAGAACCCTGCAAGGTGGGCCAGGATGACAGCCAGATTGATGGGCAGGGCCAGAGGACAAAGTGGGTGGGGCTATGGGGCTGACTCTGAGCTTTGTCCAGCAGCTGCCTGCCTTCCAGGGATTTTTCCCAGCCCCACAGAAAAACCTCAGGAGGCAGCTGGGAAGTGATGGAAAGAGGGTGTGGCGCTGGGGAAATTCCTGAGGGCCAGAGAGAGAAAGAGAGAGAGGCCTTGAGGGCCAATTTAGCCCCTGGGTCTGAGGTTCCCCACCCTGCAGTTCGGGTGCTGGGCTTCCACCAGGGAGACCCAGTCTCCCATCCCCCTGCTCAGGAGGGATGCCCTGTGCCCAGTTTGGACCCCCTGATTATTTCTCCTCCTGTCCTTCCTCCCAGTGTAGGGAAGATAAAAGGGGACACACACACACACACACACACACACACACACAGAGGTTCCTAAGAGGAAGGACTAGGGGGGCATAAGCCACTGAACTTCCTATTTCTGTCCCCTAAACTACACTCCATGTTAGCGCATAGAGTGCTCTAAATATTTCCTCTCCCCTTGGATGGAGCTTCTGCATCCTGGTGCCCCCCAGGTGTTGGTTTTCCTCTGACTGCAAATTCTGCCCATAATTTAGGAGTTTCCCTTACTTTCTTTATTCTAAATGTATCAAAGGGTCAGAAACTGGTTTCCTGGATGGCTGTTCGGGGGAAAGGAAAAGCGACCTCTGCTACTGACCGTAATGCTTTCTGTGAAGCTTCATTAAGAGTTTTGGATTTGATCCTAGAACTTTCCAAACTGAAGCTGAATGTCCCCTAAAGACAGGCAGCTTATAGTATTATAAAGTTCCTGTAGAAAGGAGTACGTTTTTCCAGTTCTTACTCCAAGATTCAATACTTTCTATTTCTGGTGTGAAAATCTCAAGTGTTCCAGAGCTTTCCAGTTTTGAGCAATGAGTTTCTGAACAGCTATTAAAACATAGAGGATGAGTTCCTGATATCTCCAATCAGCATTTTAATCAATGAAAATTGTTAACAATCCCAAATTTGGGGTACATGGTGCATTTCTTTCACTAACTATTTCATATATTTTTCATAATACGCGTTTCTATTTTGCATTTGTAATTAGAATTTATGAGTATTAATTTTTTAGAATTGGTATTTGTAATTTGTTAAAGGTATGCTATCTGTGTAAATGTCTCCCATCCTAATTAAATGTGCCTTTCTATGAACCACTCTCAGACCTTGTAGTCTAGGGCGGTACATAAATTCAGTCAATAATAATAATAATTTCTGCATTTTTCAGAGCTGTTCCCTGAATTGAAGGGAATCGTGGCAACAGCTGAGAGAGTCCCAGAAGTGGCCTAGTTTACGCCTCCTCCTCCTCCTCTGTCCTTTCCACTGCCAACGCAATGGCCTCCGAGACCCCCTCTGAACGGCCTCTTCTCAGAGGTGGAGTGGAAAGAGGAGCCAGGCAGCTTCCTCAGGTAGGGAAAGAGCAACGGGAGCAGGGAGGAGGGAAGAGGCACAGATGGGACCACCCAGCCTCCCTCTGTGTTGAGTGGGAATGATGGGGATCTAAGAGCAGCTCTGTCTTCTTCCTCTTCTTCTTCTTCGTCTTCTTCCTCCTCTTCCAGGCCCTCTTGACCTTTGAGGAGGTGGCTGTGTTTTTCACGGAGGAGGAGTGGGCTCTGCTGGATCCTGGCCAAAGAGCTCTGCACAAGGAAGTCATGGAGGAGAATTATGAGATGGTGGCCTCTTTAGGTAAGGGCACATTTTTTCCCCTCTTGGCTGTTAGACGTTGAAGTTGGAAATCTGCTGTTTGAACCATTTATTCATGCCGTGTCTTCCTCTTTGGTGACCCCTTGTAGCCGAGTAAGATTGTCTTCCATGAACATGATCTTAACGGTGTGTCCGTAAGGGACTGTGGAGTCCAATTCTGGATCCACACATCCTTTGGCAGTGGGGACATAGGTTTCCAGGTGGGAGTTGATCACGGTGAGGGTTTGCCAAACATGCTTTCCTCTTAGCTTGTTTCTCCCTTTTGGCCTGAGTTTGTGGTTCTTCAAAGTCCATGATGCCTTTGGTAAAGGTTATTTTCCAATCGGAGCACTCACTGGCCAGTGTTTCCCAATTTTCTGTTCTTATACTGCATTTTTTTTTAGATTTGCCTTGAGACCATCTTGAAACCTCTTTTGTTGTCCATTCTTAAGTTCCATTCTTAAGTTGGCAATAGAATAGTTGTTTTGAAGGCAATAATCAGGCATCTGAACAACATGGCCAGTCCAATGAAGTTGATGTTGAAGATTGTAGTGTATAGCAATACTTCTCAGGGATGTCCCTTCCCAGAGTGAGACTGCGTAGACTCCAGGGAAGAAGGCTGGGCAGGCTAAGGAGGGTAGAGGCTTGAATCCTGCTCACACTGAGAGTGATGGAAGTCTGTCCCATCCTGGAATGCAGGCTATAAATTCCCAAGACAGCACAGGGCAGACAGAGCCTGCTTCAGAGCAACTGCCGCTGTTAGATCCGGCTCAAGAGGAGGAGGAAGGCCAGCTGTCCCCGAGTCTCCTCAGAGTAGGCAGAAGAGTAGAGTAGAGGCGCAACGCCAGCCCAACAGGAGGTGGGTCAACCGGTGGAGGATATCCTGCTGGCGTCAACAGTGTCATCCAGTGGGTCCAACTGTCTCATTGGGAGAGGACTGAGCTGCGAGGGCTCGGACTGAAGCTACTGTGTAAATACTCAATAAATCTAAGAGTAATAAACCTGCCAGCTTGCCGCTTCTTGGTATGAGAGGAGCATGGTAAATCCTGACAACACTGTACTTTTGTCTGTAGGAAACTCTTCATAAGCTGATATTGTGGTATGAATTCCCCACAAAAACCTCTGTAAAATCTACAAAGAGGTTTTCTGGTGGATGTCATTATTAGCTTTTAATGGGCCACCAGATACTTTGCAGTAACAAAATATTGTTATTTTGGATACTTTTACAGTCACATATGACATACACAACGCTTCTGCTTTACTTATTCCACATAGCAGAGACTCTGATATTCAGATCTGAGCTCACCTCCTCGCTTGGAACAGAAAAATACAGGGATGTTGTCCTGGACCAATTGAGAGGTACATACTTCCACTTTGCTGTGAGGCTGTACCTTTGTATGTCTCCTTTCAGTGTATAGGGATATAACAAGAGCCCTTTTGCATCAAAATGAGGGCCCATCTTTTCCAGCATCCTGGTGCAGGTTTAGGTGATGTATACAGTGGGTTGGAATGTATCAGCAAGATATTACAGATCAGGGAGGAAGGAGAAAACCCAATACAGACGCAAAGCATTTTCACTTGGGGGAGATGAAGAATGGGCCATAAATGCCTCATCTGTATATAGAAGGGTTTTTTTGGTGTTCAGTGCTACATGGGAGTTGAAGGTAGAACTGGATACTAAGGGTTCTTCAGGCTATTTTCAGATTTCCTTTCCTTTCCTGAAACTTTAGTACATAGGAGAGGGAGGTATGCTAGAAGTGTTAAAATAAGAGAATGTGCTGATTGGTCTTGCTGTGTGTTAAGTTCTCTTGTTCATTTCCTTAAATTGTTGTTGTTGTTGTTTAGTTGTTTAGTCGTGTCCGAGGCATACTTGTCTTCCACTGCCTCCCGCAGTTTGGTCAAACTCATGTTCGTAGCTTCGAGAACACTGTCCAACCATCTCATCCTCTGTCGTCCCCTTCTCCTTGTGCCATCAATCTTTCCCAACATCAGGGTCTTTTCCAGGGAGTCTTCTCTTCTCATGAGGTGGCCAAAGTATTAGAGCCTCAGCTTCACGATCTGTCCTTCCAGTGAGCACTCAGGGCTGATTTCCTTAAGAATGGATAGGTTTGATCTTCTTCCTTAAATACTTAGCAATATTTTCTTATCTCCCACTTTAAACCAGGTGATGGAGGAGGCAATCAGAATATTGAAGGGCCATCTGCAAAGTACTTAAGTGTGAGTGAACACCTTAGCACCCATCTACAAACTAACACAGGAGAGAAACCCTTTAAATGCATGGAGTGCGGAAAGAGCTTCAGTAAAAATGGAAACCTTACTGTACATAAACAAATTCACACAGGGAACAAACCATTTAGATGTATGCAGTGTGGAAAGAGCTTCAGACAATGTTCACACCTTACTATACACCTACGAACTCACACAGGGGAGAAACCTTTTGAATGTATGGAGTGCGGAAAGAGCTTCAGTGAGAGTGGAAAACTTACTATACATCAACGAATTCACACAGGGGAGAAGCCCTTTAAATGTATGGATTGTGGAAAGAGTTTCACTGAGAGTGGAGGGCTTAGAAATCATCAGCGGACTCACACAGGGGAGAAACCATATAAATGTTTGGAGTGTGGAAAGAGCTTCATTCGTAGTGGGAAACTCACTCTACACCAACAAAGTCACACCGGGGAGAAACCATTTAAATGTATTTGTGGGAAGGCTTTCAGTCATAGTGGAGCTCTTGCAACACATCAACGAACTCATACAGGGGAGAAACCATTTAAATGTATTGAGTGTGGAAAGAACTTCAGTGAAGCTTCAAAACTGACCATACATCTACGAACTCACACAGGGGAGAAACCCTTTAAATGTTTAGAGTGTGGACAGAGTTTCAGTCACAATGGAACACTTACTAGACATCAACGAACTCACACAGGTGAGAAACCATACAAATGTACTGTTTGTGGAAAGTGCTTCAGTGCCAGTGGAAGCCTTACTCTACATCAACGAACTCATACAGGGAGAAACCATTTAAATGTTTGGAGTGTGGAAAGAGCTTCATTTGTAGTGGAAGACTCACTGTGCACCAACAAAGTCACACCGGGAGTAAACCATTTAAATGTATTTGTGGGAAGGGTTTCAGTCAGAGTGGAGCTCTTGCAACACATCAACGAACTCATACAGGAGAGAAACCATTTAAATGTATGGATTGTGGGAAGGGTTTCAGTGATAGTAGAACTCTTAGAAGACACCAGCGATCTCACACAGTGGAGAAGCCCTTTAAATGTATGTAGTGCTGAAAGAGCTTCAGTAAAAATAGGAGACTTGCCATACATCAACAAATTCACACAAGGGAGAAACCATTTAGATCAGGGGTGTCCAAACTTTTTTCAAAGAGGGCCAGATTTGATGAAGTGAATATGCGTGGGGGCTGACCAAAGTTGTTTTTTTAGGATTGAAGTTGTTGAGCTTTTGGCGGATTTCCCCAAGGTTTTTGAGGTTTTTTTAGGATTTTACCCCAGGAAATAAACTGCCACAGGGGCCGGAATAAACCGACTTTGGACATGCCTGATTTAGATGTATGGTATGTGGAAAGAGCTTAAGTCAGAGTGCAAGCCTTACTAGACATCAATGAACTCACAAAGGGAAAAAACCATTTAAATGTATGAATTGTGGGAAGTGCTTTAATCGGAATGGAGCTCTTAGAAGACATCAACGAACTAATACAGGGGAGAAACCATTTAAATGTATGGAGTGTGGGAAGGGCTTCAATGGAAATGGAACTCTTAGAAGACATCAAAGATCTCACAGAGAAGCAACTGTTTAAATGGAAGGAGTGTGGAAAGTATTTCAGTTATAATGAAGTTCTTAATAAGCACTTACATAGTGTTATGGGGGAGAACCCATTTAGTTTTATGGAGTATGTCATGTTTTTCCCACAGAGTTCACTTTGTCCCTCATATCAGCAAACTCATATAAGGAAAAATCAATTGTAAATGCATGGAGTAATTTTGATTTTCTGATGTTTGTATGGAAAGTTGTACATACATGTATTAAGGCAATGAAGGTAATGTCTCATACAGTGGTGCCTCTGGTTACATACGCTTCAGGTTACAGACTCCGCTAACCCAGAAATAGTACCTCAGGTTAAGAACTTTGCTTCAGGATGAGAACAGAAATCGTGCTCTGACGGCGCAGCGGCAGCAGGAGGCCCCATTAGCTAAAGTGGTGCTTCAGGTTAAGAACAGTTTCAGGTTAAGAACGGGCCTCCGGAATTAATTAAGTACTTAACCTGAGGTACCACTGTATATGAAAGATGCAATGTACTGTTAGGGATGTGCAGAATGTGACTCTCGAGGGCTCATTGAGTGTGAACATGGGCTGAGAATCCACTGATATTTGGTCTTTGGCAGAGAGAATTGGGAATCCAGAGTTGGGGAAAGTAGAGCACAACAGTGGTGTTTAAGAAGCAGGGTTGGCTCTGGAATCCTAGAACTGTGGAGTTTAAAGGGAGTCCAGGGTCTTCTAGTCCAACTCCCAGTTTATGCCCGGACACTGAGGTCCAGCGCCAAGGGCCTTTTGGCGGGTCCCTCGCTGTGAGCAGCCAAGTTACAGGGAACCAGGCAGAGGGCCTTCTCGGTAGTGGCGCCCGCCCTGTGGAACGCCCTCCCACCAGATGTCAAAGAGAAAATACCAAACTTTTAGAAGACATCTAAAGGCAGCCCTGTTTAGGGAAGCTTTTAATGTTTAATAGGTTATTTTAGTGTTTTGTTGGAAGCCGCCCAGAGTGGCTGGGGGGACCCAGCCAGATGGGCGGGGAATAAATAAATAATAATAATAATAATAATAATTAGAACAGCAGCATAAATCACATTTTTATAGTTGCAATAAAGGAACAACGAAAACACAGAAAGACTGGAAAGTAATCCTTAAACTATCCTACGTTGTTTATATTTTAGAAATCCTACGTTGTTTATATTTTAGAAATTCATTGTTTTACCTTCTCTTCTCATTCATGGGTACATTAACTGCAAAGGGGATAAAATCCCAGGTGGCAGCCGGAATAAAGGAGGTGCTGAGGGGGACAAACAATATATGGAGGGAAGGTGGCACAGGGAAATGTGGGCATTGCCAGTGGTTTCAGGAGAGTCAGTTCCCTGTGGAGAGAGGAATCTCTGTGCCCCCATAACTGGCCCATCTTTCAGAAATCTGTAGAAAGAGCTGGCAGTATAGCAGGCCAAAAGCAGAGTTCACCTGGAGCTGCTCCTCCCTCTGCCGGCATTGAGCATTTGCCCATGACATGAAGCAGCCACAGCAGGTGCTGCAAGCTGCCCACAGTTGGACTTCACCCCCAAAGGCCCCCTCCTCCATCGCCTCCCGAGACAGACGGATGCCAACAGGGTCTCTTTGCCTGCCAGGATTGCACCTGGGACCTCCTGCATCCAAAGAATGGGGGGGGGGGGAGAGTCCCTTCCCACTACATTCCTAGGTCTCTGCTTGCAGGGAGGGGGGTCACCCTGGGTGAACGAACTCGCTTCCTAGAGAGGCAGGAAGTGACGGAGCAGGGCAGGGGGTAGAGTTAATGTTGGAGGGGTGGGGTCCCAATGCACATCCCCGGAAGAGGAGGAGGCGTGCAAAGGAGGAGGGAAAGGTGCAACATTTCGGATGGGGGTGTGACTTGGGGTGCAGGGAAGGAGAAGAATTTGCTTTTCTTCCACCTGAATCTACAATCATGGCAGCAGGGAGGGGGGAAGGATGGGGGGGATGAAAGCAAGGAAGGGCTCCCCCCTTTCCCTCTGGGAACCAGGAGAGGCAACGTGCAATCGGTTGCAGAGAGTGGGGCGTCCTCTCCCCCAAACAAGGTTTGCATTGCGGGATCCTCTTGGAAGCGGAGAGATCAACCAGACTCCGAAGTGGGGGAGACATTTTGCTTCCCGAGACGAACTAGAGAAGGGCTCTCCCCCCACCCGAACCCCCCCACCCAGCCTGATTGGAACACGGAACCAGTTGTGCCAGTTTCACCCCACGACCGTGGGTCCCCGGGGCTGTGGGTGCCATTCAGTATGCATGGCCCTGGCACCGAAATTTGTGGGTGCCCGGCCCCTTCATGGGGAAATGGGTGGGTGCTCAGGGACCCAGGGATCTGGCACCTATGCAATGAAAGTCACCAGGTGACATTCCTCCCCCCCCCCTTAGACCCAGCCTCCTATCCCAGTTTTATGTATTTCTTTACACTCAGCCTGGAACATCCCCCTCCCTTAGCCTCCTGCGTCAGGGAGCCGGTCTGCCCCCCCCCCCCAGCTCCCCTTTCAAAAATCCTAGTCTGACAGGCTGAGGTTGCTTTGGCACAAAGGAAAGAGCCTTGTTGGGTTTCCCATGTTGGGGGGTGCAGTTGGGGAGGGGTTGCTGTGCTGCTTTTGTGTCCCAAAACTAGAGGGAAGAGGTGCACTTTTCATTTCCTGAAGCATGAAAAAGCACCTGTCAGTTTTCCTCCTGCTTGGCAAGGGAAATGGGCCCATGGTTGGCAGGATTTGAAACTGATCAAGGTCTGAGAAGCCCTTTAAATATGTTCAAGGCAAAGACTGGAGGAATTAAAGAAATGCCCCCTCCCCAGCTGGACTTGGGGAAAGGAGAAGGGAGAACAGTTTTCATGCTTTTTCTTTCCAAGAGAGGCTTCTCCTGATTTCCTCTTGGGACTGTAATGCTTTCTGCAAAGCTTCATTAAGAGTTTGGGATTTGATCCTATAACTTTACAAACCAAAGACTGAGGCAGCTTACAGTATTATAAAGTTCCTGTCAGTTCCTGCCTTTGTAATTAGAATTTATGAGTACTGTATTAATTTATTAGTATTAATATTTGCAGTTTGTAACAGGTATGCTATCTGTGTAAATGTATCCCACCCTAATTAAATCCATCTGTCTGCACCGCCCTGAGACCTCCGGGTATCGGGCAGTATATAAATTCAATTTATTATTATTACTATTATTATTTCTTCATTGTTCTCCTAAAAGAGCTGCTCCCTGCATTGAAGGGAATCGTGGCAACAGCTGAGAGCGTCCCAGAAGTGGCAGTGCAATGGCCTCAGAGGCACCATCGTTTGCACTGTCTCTTCTCAGAGGTGGAGTGGAAAGAGGAGCCAGGCAGCTTCCTCAGGTAGGGAAAGAGCAACGGGAGCAGGTAGGAGGGAAGAGGCACAGATGGGACCATCCCTCTGTGTTGAATGGGGATGATGGGGATCTAAGAGTAGCTCTGTCTTCTTCCTCCTCTTCTTCTTCGTCGTCTTCTTCCTCCTCTTCCAGGCCCTCTTGACCTTTGAGGAGGTGGCTGTGTTTTTCACGGAGTGGGCTCTGCTGGATCCTGGCCAAAGAGCTCTGCACAAGGAAGTCATGGAGGAGAATTATGAGATGGTGGCCTCTTTAGGTGAGGGCACATTTTTATTCCTCTTGGCTGCTAGACGTTGGAGGTGTGAACCTGCTGTTTGAGCCATTTATTCATGCCATGTCTTCCTATTTGGCGACCCCTCGTAGCCGAGTAAGATTGTCTTCCATGAACATGATCTTACCAGTGTGTCCGTAAGGGACTGTGGAGTTCAGTTCTGGATCCACACATCCTTCCACAGTGGGGACATAGGTTTCTGAGGAGATGTTAATCACAGCGAGGGTTTGCCAAACGTGTTTTCCTCTTGGCTTGTTTCTCCCTTTTGGCCTGAGTTTGTGGTTCTTCAAAGTCCATGATGCCTTTGGTGAAGGTTATTCTCCAATTGGAGTGCTCGCTGGCCAGTGTTTCCCAATTTTCTATGCTTATACTGCATTTTTTTAGATTTGCCTTGAGAGCATTCTGAAACCTCATTTTTGTCCTCCGGTATTTCTCTTTCCATTCTTAAGTTGGGAATAGAGTAGTTGCTTTCAAAGACGATAATCAGGCATCCGAACTTGAGGATACTTGGCCATCTTGTCTTGGCTTGAGGATACTTAGAGTCCAACCACATCTTGAGGGCCATAGATACCTAACCTCAGCACAGAAGATTTCTCTTGGTGCTCAGTGTTACATGGGAGTTGAAGGTAGAACTGGATACTAAGGGTTCTTCAGGCTATTTTTAGATTTCCTTTCCTTTCCAGAAACTTTAGTACATAGGAGAGGGAGGGATGCTGGAAGTGTTAAAATCAGAGAAGGTCTGATTGGTCTTGCTGTGTGTTAAGTCCGCTGGTTCTCTTCCTTGAAGACCTAACAATATTTTATTATCTCCCACTTTAAACCAGGTGATGGAGGAGGCAATCAGAATTTTGAGGGGCCATCTGTAAAGTACTTCAGCATGAGTGAACACCTTAGCACACATCTACAAACTAACACAGGGAGAAACACTTTAAATGCATGGAGAGTGGAAAGAGCTTCATTAAAAATGGAAACTTCACTAGACATCAACGAATTCACACAGGGGATAAACCATTTAAATGCATGGAGTGTGGGAAAAGTTTTGCTTATAGTAGCAGCCTTAGAACTCATCAGCTAACTCACACAGGGGAAAAACCATATAAATGTATAAAGTGTGGAAAGAGCTTCAGGCAGTGTTCACACCTTACTGTACATCTACGAACTCACACACGGGAGAAACCTTTTAAATGTATGGAGTGTGGAAAGAGCTTTAGGGATAGGGAAATACTTACTGTACATCAACGAATTCACACTGGGGAGAAACCATTTAGATGCAAGGGTTGTGGGAAGGGTTTCAGTGAAGGTAGAAAACTTACAATACATCAACGAACTCACACAGGGGAGAAACCATTTAGATGTTTGGAGTGCGGAAAGAGCTTCAGTCAGAGTGCAAGACTTACTAGACATCAACGAACTCACACAGGGGAGAAACCATATAAATGTATGGAGTGTGGGAAGAGCTTCAGTGAAGGTGGAAAATTTACTAGACATCAACGAATTCACACTGGGGAGAAACCATTTAAATGTATGGAGTGTGGGAAGAGCTTCAGTGAAGGTGGAAATTTTACTAGACATCAACGTATTCACACAGGGGAGAAACCATATACAGTGGTACCCCGCAAGACGAACGCCTCGCAAGACGGAAAACCCGCTAGACGAAAGGGTTTTCCGTTTTGGAGCGCCGCATAAGCAATTTCCCTATGGGCTTGCTTCGCAAGACGACAGCCCATAGGAAATCTCAGGGACAGCGGGGAGCGCAGCGCGTCTTCCCCACTGTCCTCGGACCTCCTCCGAAGCCTGGCGGCGGGCGGGGACACCTCCTCCCGCCGCCGCCGGGCTCGGAGGCTCCTCCGAGCCGGGCGGGGAGGGAACACCTGCCGCCGCCGCCCGGCCCGGGCGGTGCTCCGAGCCGGGCGGGGAGGGAAGACCTCCCGCCTCTGCCCGGCTCGGAGCGGTGCTCCGAGCCGGGCGGGGGAGGGAACACCTCCCGCCGCCGCCCGGCCCGGGCGGTGCTCCGAGCCGGGCGGGGGAGGGAAGACCTCCCGCCTCCGCCCGGCCGGGCGGTGCTCCGAGCCGGGCGGGGAGGGACACCTCCGCCGCCGCCCGGCCGGGCCGTGCTCCGAGCCGGGCGGGGAGGAAGACCTCCCGCCGCCGCCCGGCCGGACGGTGCTCCGGCCGGGCGGGGAGGGAACACCTCCCGCCGCCGCCCGGCTCGGGCGGTGCTCCGAGCCGGGCGGGGGAGGGAAGACCTCCCGCCTCTGCCCGGCCCGGAGCGGTGCTCCGAAGCCGGGGCGGGGAGGGACACCTCCCGCCTCTGCCCGGCTCGGAGCGGTGCTCCGAAGCCGGGCGGGGGGAGGAAGACCTCCCGCCGCCGCCCGGCCGGGCGGTGCTCCGAGCCGGGCGGGGGAGGGACACCTCCCGCCGCCGCCCGGCCGGAGCGGTGCTCCGAGCCGGGCGGGGAGGGAAGACCTCCCGCCGCCGCCCGGCCCGGGCGGTGCTCCGAGCCGGGCGGGGGAGGGAAGACCTTCTGAAGGCGGGCGGGGGCGAAGTCTTTGCTCCCCTGCCTGCCTGTCCCGGAGGGCTTTTGAAGGCGGGGGAGCAAAGACTTTCGCCCCCGCCCGCCTTCAGAAGAGGTCCTGGACCTCTTCTGAAGGCTGGCGGGGGGCCAAAGTCTTTGTCCCCCCTGCCTGCCTTCCCAGGGGCTTTTAAATTGCCCCGGACAGCGGAGAAGTCCTCCGCTGTCCCGGGGTGATTTTAAAATGCCGCCCGCCAGCATTTTAAGATCGCCCGGACAGCGGAGAAGTCCTCCGCTGTCCCGGGGTGTTTTAAAATGCTGGGGGTGGGAAGAAAAGCCCTTGCCCCCCCAGCCTTCAGAAGAGGTCCGGGGACAGACTGTCCCCGGACCTGAGTCTGAAGGCGGTTTCCCTAGGAACGCATTAATTGATTTTCAATGCATTCCTATGGGAAACCGTGCATCGCAAGACGAAAAACTCGCAAGACGAAGAGACTTGCGGAACGAATTAATTTCGTCTTGCGAGGCACCACTGTAAATGTATGGAATGTGGGAAGAGCTTCAGTGAAAATAGAAACCTTACCTTACACCAACGAATTCACACTGGGGAGAAACCATTTAGATGTATGGATTGTGGTAAGAGCTTCCGTCATGGTCCATACCTTACTGTACACCAACGTATTCACAAAGGGGAGAAACCTTTTAAATGTCTGGAGTGCGGAAAGAGCTTCAGTACAAATGGAAACTTTACTAGACATCAAGGAATTCACAAAGGGAAAAACCATTTACATGTCTGGATTGCGGAATGAGCTTCACTGAGAATGGATCTCTTACTCGACATCAACGAATTCACACAGGGGAGAAACCATTTAGATGTATGGAGTGCGGAAAGAGCTTCATTCAGTGTTCACACCTTAGTAGACATCAACGAACTCACACAGGTGAGAAACCATATAAATGTATGGAGTGTGGAAAGAGCTTCATGTGTAGTTGGCAACTCAATGCGCACCATCAAAGTCACACCGGGGAGAAACCATTTAATTGTAAGGATTGTGGGAAGGGTTTCAGTCATTGTATAAAACTTACAATACATCAACGAATTCACACAGGGGAAAAACCATTTAAATGTCTGGATTGCGGAATGAGCTTCACTGAGAATGGATCTCTTGCGAGACATCAACGAATTCACACAGGGGAGAAACCATTTAGATGTATGGAGTGCGGAAAGAGCTTCATTCAGTGTTCACACCTTAGTAGACATCAACAAACTCACACAGGTGAGAAACCATATAAATGTATGGAGTGTGGAAAGAGCTTCATGTGTAGTTGGCAACTCAATGCGCACCATCAAAGTCACACCGGGGAGACACCAATTAATTGTAAGGATTGTGGGAAGGGTTTCAGTCATTGTATAAAACTTACAATACATCAACGAATTCACACAGGGGAAAAACCATTTAAATGTCTGGATTGCGGAAAGAGCTTCATTCAGAGTTCACACCTTAGTAGACACCAACGAACTCACACAGGGGAGAAACCATTTAGATGTATGGAGTGTGGAAAGAGCTTCATTCAGAGTTCACA
Source organism: Podarcis lilfordi (assembly GCA_947686815.1). NCBI lineage: Eukaryota > Metazoa > Chordata > Lepidosauria > Squamata > Lacertidae > Podarcis > Podarcis lilfordi. The sequence goes on along the minus strand of OX395127.1, from coordinate 120,922,204 downwards.
CCTTAGTAGACACCAACGAACTCACACAGGGGAGAAACCATATAAATGTATGGATTGTGGGAAGGGTTTCAGTGAGAGTGGATCTGTTAGAAAACATCAAAAATCTCACAGAGAAGCAATTGCTTAAATAAAAGGCGTGTGAAACGAGTTTCAATTACAATGGAGTTCTTAAATAACGCCTGCTGACGGTCACGGGAGAGAACCCATTTAGTTTTATGGAGTATGCCACATTTTCCCCACAGAGTTCACTTTGTACCTCATATTGACAAACTCATATAGGGAACAATAAATTGTAAATGCATGGAGTATATTTGATGTTCTGGTGTTTGTATGGAAAGTTGTACATACATGTATTAAAGCAAATAAAATGTCTCATAATAGTAAGTATGATGAAAGCTATAATGTACCGTTAGGGATGTGCAGAATGTGATTCTGGAGTGCTCCTTGTGAGTGAAGATGTGCTGAGAGTCCGTTGATATTTGGTCTTTGGCAGAGAGAGTTGGGAATGGAGAGTTGTGGAAAGTGGAGTGTGATGGAAAGTTTGTTTTGCTGGGCAGGTGGGCTCACCAAGTGTTTTCTTTTTCCCTGCCAGCAAATGGTTAACTCTAAGTACCCTCAACCCAAGCAAAGATGGCCAATGACCAGGGATGATGGGAGTTGTAGTACAGCAACCTCTGGAGGGACACATCTTCCCCCCTCCTGTGAAAATGCTATGCCTCTGTATTCAGTTTTCTCCTTCCTCCATGATCTGTAATATCTCACTGATACATTCCAACCAACTGTACACATCGCCTAAACCTGCACCAGGATGCTGGGAAAGATGGGCCCTCGTTCTGATCCAAAAGGGCTCTTTTTTATATTTGTACACCCTGAAAGGAGACATACAATGGTACAGCCTCACAGCAAAGTGGAAGTATGTACCTGTCACTTGGTCCAGGACAACATCCCTGCATTTTTCTGTTCCAAGTGAGGAGATGAGCTCAGACTTGAGTATCAGAGTCTCTGCTATGTGGAATAAGAAAATCAGAAGAGCTGTTTATGTCATATCTGACTGTAAAATTTTTCAAAAATATTAATCTTGTGAAACAAAGACAGCAAAGTATCTGGTGGCCCATTAAAAGTTGATAAACAACACTGACCAGCAAACCTCATGCCACCATTATTACCCTGTGAGCCTCTTTGTAGATTTTACATAGGTTTTGGAGGGAAATTCATACCACAATATGAGCTTACGAAGAGTTACCTACTGACAAAAGTACAGAGTTGCTATAAACTACAATCTTCAACATCAACTTCATTGGGCTGGTCATGTTGTTCGGATGCCTGATTATTGCCTTCAAAAGAAACCACTCAATTCCTAATTTAAGAATGGAAAGAGAAATAACGGAGGACAACAAAAGACGTTTCAAGACGCTCTCAAGGGAAAATTTTTAAAATGCAGTATAATCTCATAAAATTGGGAAACATTGGCCTGCGAGCGCTTCAATTCGAGAATAAAGGTAAAGGTAAATGGACCCCTTGCAACAGATGCAGTGAAGACCAGCTTGCCTTGCTTTGCTTTCCTGCTGACCCATAGCAGACCTTCCCAGGGGGTTTGGCTGTAAAGCCAACCCAAACCTTTTACAACGACAGCCTGTACAGTGGTACCTCGGGTTAAGTACGTAATTTGTTCCGGAGGTCTGTTCTTAACCTGTGCCGCTGTGCCGTCGGAGCACGATTTCTGTTCTCATCCTGAAGCAAAGTTCTTAACCTGAGGTACTATTTCTGGGTTAGCGGAGTCTGTAACCTGAAGCGTATGTAACCTGAAGCGTATGTAACCCGAGGTACCATTGTAATAGTATCCCTTCTCATGTGACCAAGCCAGCCGAAATACAGCCCCACTTAGGCTCTTTTCTGCTCCAAAGGAAATTTCCAGTCATGCCTCAGTGTACACATGCAGGCACATTATAGAGGGTCATCTCCCCACCCTCCAATTTCAGTGTACATTAAACAATTAACAGGAAAGAGACCTTTTCTGGTCCCTCTCCTGTAGCAAAATATCTTTGCCCCTCTTTTCCCCACCCAACGTGAGGCTGGTTGATTTCTTCGCTTCAAAGAGGATCTTGAAATGCAAATGTTTAGAGGAGGGGGAGACACCCCCCCCTGCAGCCGGATTCCTTGGATCCACCTGCCCAACACTGCAGATCCCCAGAGGTAAGGTGTGGGGAGGGGAGACTTTTCATGTCTTCATCTCATCCCCCCCCCTCCCAACCAAATCCTTTCCTTTCCTTCCCTTCCTTCTGGTGGTTGAATGTTGTGCAACTTTACACCCCTCCCCTCTTTATCATTGCACCCAGAGCCCCCCCATACCTCCCACCCCCCTTTCGCCTCTCTGCTGTGGGGAGGAGGCCACTGTGAATTATTAATAGCAGCAGCAGCAGTTCTCTGATCTGGCCAGCAGAGACTCTTTGCCTCATAGTGGGGGGGGGGGAGGCCTCTCCCCCTCTCCAATTTCTGGTAACACAGTGGATTTCTAAATAAAAACTATAAAGGAAACATGCACTATGTACAAGCAAAATATTTAAATAGCTACCTTTCTACTGGCAGGGCAGGGGGCGGGGAGCACAGGAATGAAATAAGGTCGGGAGGGGGCCATGGTCGGGAAAAGGCTGAGGGACACTGGGCTCCATGGGGGGGTCCCCTTCCCACTATATTTCTAGGTCTCTGCTTGCAGGGAGGGGGGCCAATCTCCTGCCCCTCCCCCTCGGTCAATGAACTCGCTTCCTAGAGAGGCAGGAAGTGACGGAGGAGGGCGGGGGGGGGGGTAGAGGCAATGTTGGAGGGGTGGGGTCTCCATGCGCGTCCCCGGAAGAGAAGGAGGCCTGCAAAGGAGGAGGGAAAAGGTGCAACATTTCGGGGGAAGGGGAGATTTGGGGTGCAGGGAGGGAGAAGAATTTGCTTTCCCTCCCCATGAACCTACAAACAGGGCAGCGGGAGGGGGGAAGGATGAAGGGGGGGTGAAAGAAGGAAGGGCTCCCCCTTTCCCTCTGCAAGCGGCTGCGGGGGTGGGGTCCTCTCCCCGAAACAAGGTTTGCATTGCAGGATGAACCCCAGAATCCTAATCTGCCGCCCCCTGCCTCAGTCGGGATCATGAAAGGATAGGAGCCAACTCATAGGGGCCCGAGGGGTCTTCTCCCTTCCCCATAAGATATTTGAGAGGGCTGCCCCCAATATTTTATTCAAGTTGGCATCCCTGTATGGGGCGGGGGGAGATATGGAGGGTGGGAGGGAGTCTAACTTGGTGCAGGGGAAGCAGCTGGAGAACAGAGTCGCCTGTGGATTGGGAGAGAGGGGGGAGATTTCGAATTGGGTGGGGGGTGAGAGATGGACATTGTCAAGGGAAAATCGGCCTTCGGAGCTTCCTGAGTAAGAAAGAGGCTGATGTGAGAAGGAAGGAGGAGGACCCCCCAGCCCCCCTTTCAGAAATCCTAGTCTGGCCGGCTGAGGTTGCTTTGGCACAAAGGAAAGAGCCTTGTTGGGTTTCCCATGTTGGGGGGTGCAGTTGGGGAGGGGTTGCTGTGCTGCTTTTGTGCCCCAAAACTGGAGGGACGATGCACATTTTCCATTTCCTGAAGCATGAAAAAGCACATTGTCAGTTTTCCTCCTGCTTGGCAAGGGAAATGGGCCCATGGATGACAGGATTTAAATCTAATCAAGGTCTCAGGAGCCCTTTGAAAAGATTTAAGGCAAACACTGGAGCAATTAAAAAATGCCCCTCCCCAGCTGGACTTGGGGAAAAAGAGGGTGGATCCGTTTTTCATGCTTTTTCTTTCCAAAGAGAGGCTTCTCCAGATTTCCTCTTGGGACTGTAATGCTTTCTGCAAAGCTTCATTAAGAGTTTGGGATTTGATCCTAGAACTTTACAAACCAAAGCTGAAGGTCCCCTAAAGACTGAGGCAACTTACTATTATAAAGTTCCTGTAGAAAGAATTACATCCTCCTAGTTCCCTGCCTTTGTAATTAGAATTTATGAGCATTAGTTTATGAGTATTGATATTGAAGGAATGGGTTTATGTGCAGTCAGTTTGAAACTGACCCAAAATCCCCATTTTTTCTCCTCCAAGGGAGCATTTCTAAAATGCTCTAACTTGAGCTCTTCAGCCAAAACCCAGCTGTATAAACAAGTGCTCAAAGAGCTCTCCTTTATCAGTCTGTGGCAGCCTTGGCTGTTCCAGTGTCTATCTTATCTTACATCCTTGCCACACTCTGACGCACAGACTTAGTCCGGGAATGGCGCCAGGAGTTGGTGACCTCTTGCTCCGCAGGAATAGGAACACCCTTTTATGGTCAAGAGTACAGGAAGAGGAAAACCCTTTTATGGTTAAGAGTACTGGAGCAGGAACATCTGTGATGTATAAGCTGACGTGGCTGGATTCCTGGGGAGGGTGCCTGGAGGATATATTTACTGCATGAAATGTCTCATTTCTTTGGACTTGCTGTGGACTGACCACGCAAATGCCTTCTGCTATCCGGAGAGCAGAATAAACTCTTTCTCTGAATCAACCTTGGTGTCATTTGATTTCCTCCCTGCCTCCCAGGAGCAACGCAGACCCCACCAGTTGGTGAAGTCTAAGAAGGCTACAATATTTATAATTTGTAAAAGGTATCCTATCTGTGTTTGAAAATGTCCTCAAGCAGTCGGTGGCATTTTAATTTTTTTTTCTTTTCTTTTTTTTTTGCTTTGTTGGGGGTGGGTGGGATGGATATTTGGTTGGGGATTAATTTTAGTATAATTGTTCTGTTTTTGTTTTTTGTTGTTTTATTGGTTGTGTATAGTTTGTGTTTTATTTTTAAGGGGTGGGATCAGGGCTGCCTGGGAGTGGGGCCCCAGCCAGCACAATGGCTGGGACAAGTTCCACGGGGGGGGGCACTGGGACATCCAATCTCTGTGATCATGGGCAGGAGGAGGAGTTACGCTAAGACCAGAGCATGTCATTATCGAGGAGGCAGGTTTAGTCGTTGTTTGAAGACTATCCCTGCCTCCGGGTCTGGCCTTGACCGGATGGATACTGGAATCAACAGGGGAAACCCACATGACCTGAAGGTGTTGCTGTGTAATGCCAGGTCAATGATGAATAAAAGCACTGCCATCCATGACTTGATTGTAGATGGAGGATTTGACCTGGCACGTGTGAAAAAGACCTGGTTGGATGAAGCAGATGGGCCTGTCCTTGCCGCTGCTTGCCCACCAGGTTTCTCTTATGCACAGCAACCCAGGTCATGTGGGTGGGGGGGGGTTGCAGTGATTTTTAGGAAGTCATTAGCTTGCATCAGGCGTCCTACTGGGAAGACCCAGTTCTCTGAGTGCATGTTCTGGAAGTTGGGCAATAGGGGCAGTACAGGATTCCTTTTGGTGTACCGACCTCCCCGCTGCACCAAGGATTCCCTGTCCGAGCTGCTTCAGGTCGTGGCGGATGTTCTCCTGGAGACACCTAGTTTGGTTGTCCTAGGGGATTTTAACATCCATGCCGACATGACTTTACAGGGGGCCGCTCGGGACTTCGTGGAAAGCATGGCCTCCATGGGGCTGTCCCTGAATAAGTTTGGCCCAACTCATAGTCACGGACATGCCTTAGACCTGGTGTTCACTTCTAGTGACGTGGGTGTTCTGACACTAAGTAAAAGTGAAACAAAAGAAGTGCCATGGTCAGATCACCTCCTGGTGCAACTGGACTTCTCCGCGACCCTTCCCCTCTGCAGGGAGGTGGGACCAATTTGGATGGTCCGCCCCCGCCACTTAATGGGTCCAAATGGTTTCCAGAGAGTGGTAGGGCATGCTTTATCCCATGTTGAAGGCCTTTCAGCTGATTCCCTGGTGGCCTGCTGGAATGCGGAGTTAACCAGGGCTATCAACTGTCTGGCTCCGAAGCGCCCTATCCAATTGCATGGAGCCCAGACAGCCCCGTGGTTTTCTTCGGAGCTGAGGGCAATGAAACAATTGCTTAGGCGGCTAGAGCGTCGGCGCCAGAAAACTCATTCCAAATCTGACCGGACACAGGTTAGAGTTCAACGTCGAGCCTACCAAGTGGCGATAGCGACGGCGAAGAAGACTTTCTTCACCGCCTCTATTACATCTGCAGAAAATAGTAGCAGGAGACTCTTTCAGGTGGTCCGCAATTTAACGGAACCATCTTGTAAAGACCCCAAGATCTCCTGCAACGATTTTGCAAAGTTTTTTGCAGATAAAATCACTCATATTCGGAAGGAGCTAGACACCACCATGGGAGCAGGGCTGGGGCGGGAGAGTGCTAGAGCCCTGTCTGGTCAAGTTGCATGGAATCAATTTCAATCCGTTACCCCCGAGGATGTGGACAGGCTGCTTGGACGCGTGAAACCAACCACCTGTCTCCTTGATCCTTGCCCATCCTGGCTAATAAAAGCAAGCCGGGAAGGGCTGGGCGATGGGCTTTGCGGGGTGGTGAATGCTTCCCTCTGTGAGGGAAAGTTCCCAGATCTGCTGAAAGAAGCGGTCATTAAACCGCTTCTTAAAAAAACATCTTTAGACCCAGCCAGTATGGCCAACTATCGCCCAGTCTCAAATCTTCCAATCTTGGGCAAGCTGATTGAGCGAGTGGTTGCTGAACAACTCCAGGCATGCCTGGAGGATGCGGACCATTTGGATCCCTTCCAATCAGGATTCAGGCCTCATCATGGGACTAAAACTGCCTTGGTCGCGCTAGTTGCTGATCTCCGGCGAGCTAGGGACAAAGGTGAGAGCTGTTTCCTAGTTCTGCTGGATCTCTCAGCGGCCTTTGATACAATCGACCATAACATCCTTCTGGACCGTCTAAAGGGACTGGGAGCTGAGGGCACTGTTATACAGTGGTTTCGCTCCTTCCTCCTGGGCCGTGTTCAGAAAGTGGTGGGGGGGGGATGAGTGTTCAGACCCCTGGGCCCTCACTTGTGAGGTGCCTGAGGGTTCCGTCCTCTCCCCCATGCTTTTTAACATCTATATGAAGCTGCTGGGAGAGATCAGGGGGTTTGGACTGGGTGTCCATCAATATGCAGATGATACCCAGTTCTACCTCTCTTTCAAATCAGAACCAGTGAAGGCGGTGAAGGTCCTGTGTGAGTGCCTGGAGGCGGTTGGAGGATGGATGGCGGCTAATGGATTGAGGTTGAATCCTGACAAGACAGAAGTACTGTTTTGGGGGGACAGAGGGTGGGCTGGTGTGGAGGACTCCCTGGTCCTGAATGGGGTAACTGTGCCCCTGAAGGACCAGGAGCGCAGCCCGGGAGTCATTTTGGACTCACAGCTGTCCATGGAGGTGCAGGTCAATTCTGTATCCAGGGCAGCTGTCTACCATCTCCACCTGGTACACAGGCTGAGACCCTACCTGCTCGCGGACTGTCTCTCCAGAGTGGTGCATGCTCTAGTAATCTCCCGCTTGGACTACTGCAATGCGCTCTACATGGGGATACCTTTGAAGGTTACCCAGAAACTACAACTAATCCAGAATGAGGCAGCTAGACTGGTGACTGGGGGTGGCCGCTGAGACCACATAACACTGGTCTTGAAATTGGATCCCAGTACGTTTCCGAGCACAATTCAAAGTGTTGGTGTTGACCTTTAAAGCCTAAACGGCCTTGGTCCTGTATACCTGAAAGAGCGTCTCCACTCCCATTTTTCTGCCCGGACGCTGAGGTCCAGCACCAAGGGCCTTCTGGCGGTTCCCTTCCTGCGAGAAGCAAAGCTACAGGCAACCAGGCAGAGGGCCTTCTCGGTAGTGGCGCCTGCCCTATGAAACGCCCTCCCATCAGATGTCAAAGCGATAAACAACTACCTGACATTCAGAAGACATCTTAAGGCAGCCCTGTTCAGGGAAGTTTTTAATGTGTGACGTTTTAGTGTATTTTCGGTCTCTGTGGAAGCCACCCAGAGTGGCTGGGGAAACCCAGCCAGATGGGCAGGGTACACATAATAAATTGTTATTATTATTATTATTATTATTATTATTAATGTCTCCCTAAAAAAACCTGCTTTTCTGTGAACCGCCCATAGAACTCCTGGAATAGGGCGGTATATAGATTAAATCAATAATAATAATTTCTGCATTGTTCTCCTTAAAGAGCTGCTCCCTGCTTTGAAGTGCATCTTGGCAACAGCTGAGAGAGTCCCAGAAGTGGCCCAGTTTACGCCTCCTCCTCCGTCCTTTCCACTGGCAACACAATGGCCTCCGAGACCCCCTCTGAACGGCCTCTTCTCAGAGGTGGAGTGAAAAGAGGAGCCAGGCAGCTTCCTCAGGTAGGGTAAGAGCAACGGGAGCAGGGAGGAGGGAAGAGGCACAGATGGGACTGTGAGGAGAACCTGAGCTTACAGGGTTAAACAGCTCAGAGTGTACGCCCTGCCTACTGTTGGGAGGGGGGAACTTCTGCGTCATATCCGAGAGCCTCCAGCCTTTGTTCTTTCTCTACTTTCGCTTTTGAGGAGAGTGGATGTGTTTTCACGATGCTGTTCGCTGTGATAGATAATGGATAGTCTGCTGTAAATAAAAAACTGCTTCTAGCTGCTAATATCCTGAGTGGACTTTATTTAAGCACACTCAAGAATGCACTGGAGTTTTGCAGCTTTCTCTTACCGCTGCTGATCTCTGCGTGTTGCTCAGAGCCTTTGGAATGTGGCCTTTGAAGTCCGGAGGCCTGGCCAGTAGCTACGCAGCCGAAGCGGGCTGGACGCCAGGATTTATCTGAGCAATAAATCTTCTTCAGAGGGACAACTCAGCCTTCTTCTGTGTTGAGTGGGGATGATGAGGATCTAAGAGAAGCTCTGTTGTTGTTTTCTTCTTCTTCTTCCAGGCCCTTTTGACCTTTGAGGATGTTGCTGTCTTTTTCACGGAGGAGGAGTGGGCTCTGCTGGATCCAGGCCAAAGAGCTCTGCACAAGGAAGTCATGGAGGAGAATTATGAGATGGTGGCCTCTCTAGGTAAGGGCAGATTTTTATTCCTCCTGGCTGTTAGATGTTGAAGGTGTGAATCTCCTGTTTGAGCCATTTGTTCATGTCATGTCTTTGGTGACCACTCATAGAAGAGTAAGATTCTCTTCCATGAACATGATCTTAATGGTGTGTCCGTAAGTGAGTCCAATTCTGGATCCGCACATCGTTCCGCAGTGGGGACATAGGTTTCCGGTCAGGAATTAATCACTGCGAGAGTTTGCCAAACATGCTTTCCTCTTAGCTTGTTTCTCCCTTTTGGCCTGAGTTTGTGTTTCTTCAAAGTCCATTACACCTTTGGTAAAGGGCGGGTGGCACTGTGGGTTAAACCACAGAGCCTAGGACTTGCCGATCAGACGGTCGGCGGTTCGAATCCCCTCAACGGGGTGAGCTCCCGTTGCTCGGTCCCTGCTCCTGCCAACCTAGCAGTTCGAAAGGATGTCAAAGTGCAAGTAGAAGGTAAACGGCGTTTCCATGTGCTGCTCTGGTTCGCCAGAAGCGACTTAGTCATGCTGGTCACATGACCCAGAAGCTGTACGCCGGCTCCCTCGGCCAATAAAGCGAGATGAGCGCCGCAGCCCCAGAGTCGGCCACAACTGGACCTAACGGTCAGGGGTCCATTTACCTTTACCTTTATTCTCGAATTGAAGCGCTCGCAGGCCAATGTTTCCCAATTTTATGAGATTATACTGCATTTTAAAAATTTTCCCTTGAGAGCGTCTTGAAACGTCTTTTGTTGTCCTCCATTATTTCTCTTTCCATTCTTAAATTAGGAATTGAGTGGTTTCTTTTGAAGGCAATAATCAGGCATCCGAACAACATGACCAGCCCAATGAAGTTGATGTTGAAGATTGTAGTTTATAGCAACTCTGTACTTTTGTCAGTAGGTAACTCTTCGTAAGCTCATATTGTGGTATGGATTTCCCTCCAAAACCTATGTAAAATCTACAAAGAGGCTCACAGGGTAATAATGGTGGCATGAGGTTTGCTGGTCAGTGTTGTTTATCAACTTTTAATGGGCCACCAGATACTTTGCTGTCTTTGTTTCACAAGATTAATATTTTTGAAAAATTTTACAGTCACATATGACATAAACAGCTCTTCTGATTTTCTTATTCCACATAGCAGAGACTCTGATACGCAAGTCTGAGCTCATCTCCTCGCTTGGAACAGAAAAATACAGGGATGTTGTCCTGGACCAAGTGAGAGGTACATACTTCCACTTTGCTGTGAGGCTGTACCATTGTATGTCTCCTTTCAGGGTGTACAAATATAAAAGAAAGCCCTTTTGGATCAGAACGAGGGCCCATCTTTCCCAGCATCCTGGTGCAGGTTTAGGCGATGTGTACAGTTGGTTGGAATGTATCAGTGAGATATTACAGATCATGGAGGAAGGAGAAAACTGAATACAGAGGCATAGCATTTTCACAGGAGGGGGGAAGATGTGTCCCTCCAGAGGTTGCTGTACTACAACTCCCATCATCCCTGGTCATTGGCCATCTTTGCTTGGGTTGAGGGTACTTAGAGTCCAACCAAATCTGGAGGGCCATAGATGCCTCATCTCAGCACAGAAGGTTCTCTTGGTGCTCAGTGTTACATGCGAGTTGAAGGTAGAACTGGATACTAAGGGTTCTTGAAATTATTTTCAGATTTCCTTTCCTTTCCGAAAACTTTAGTACATAGAAGAGGGAAGGATGCTGGAGGTGTTAAGTTAAGAGAAGGTGCTGATTGGTCTTGCTGTGTGTTAAGTTCTCTGGTTCTCTTCCTTGAATACCTAACAATATTTCTTTATCCCCCACTTTAAACCAGGTGATGAAGAAGGCAATCAGAATTTTGAGGGGCCATCTGTAAAGTACTTCAGCATGAGTGAACACCTTAGCACACAACTACAAACTAACACAGGGGAGAAACACTTTAAATGCATGGAGAGTGGAAAGAGCTTCAGTAAAAATGGAAACTTCACTAGACATCAACGAATTCACACAGGGGATAAACCATTTAAATGCATGGAGTGTGGGAAAAGTTTTGCTTATAGTAGCAACCTTAGAACTCATCAGCTAATTCACACAGGGGAAAAACCATATAAATGTATAAAGTGTGGAAAGAGCTTCAGGCAGTGTTCACACCTTACTGTACATCTACGAACTCACACACGGGAGAAACCTTTTAAATGTATGGAGTGTGGAAAGAGCTTTAGGGATAGGGAAATACTTACTGTACATCAACGAATTCACACTGGGGAGAAACCATTTAGATGCAAGGGTTGTGGGAAGGGTTTCAGTGAAGGTAGAAAACTTACAATACATCAACAAACTCACACAGGGGAGAAACCATTTAGATGTTTGGAGTGTGGAAAGAGCTTCAGTCGGAGTGCAAGCCTTACTAGACATCAACGAACTCACACAGGGGAGAAACCATATAAATGTATGGAGTGTGGGAAGAGCTTCAGTGAAGGTGGAAAATTTACTAGACATCAACGAATTCACACTGGGGAGAAACCATTTAAATGTATGGAGTGTGGGAAGAGCTTCAGTCAGTGTTCATACCTTAATATACATCAACGTATTCACACAGGGGAGAAACCATATAAATGTATGGAATGTGGGAAGAGCTTCAGTGAAAATAGAAACCTTACCTTACACCAACGAATTCACACTGGGGAGAAACCATTTAGATGTATGGATTGTGGGAAGAGCTTCCGTCATGGTCCATACCTTACTGTACACCAACGTATTCACAAAGGGGAGAAACCTTTTAAATGTCTGGAGTGCGGAAAGAGCTTCAGTACAAATGGAAACTTTACTAGACATCAAGGAATTCACAAAGGGGAAAAACCATTTAAATGTCTGGATTGCGGAATGAGCTTCACTGAGAATGGATCTCTTACTAGACATCAACGAATTCACACAGGGGAGAAACCATTTAGATGTATGGAGTGTGGAAAGAGCTTCATTCAGTGTTCACACCTTAGTAGACATCAACGAACTCACACAGGTGAGAAACCATATAAATGTATGGAGTGTGGAAAGAGCTTCATGTGTAGTTGGCAACTCAATGCGCACCATCAAAGTCACACCGGGGAGAAACCATTTAATTGTAAGGATTGTGGGAAGGGTTTCAGTCATTGTATAAAACTTACAATACATCAACGATTTCACACAGGGGAAAAACCATTTAAATGTCTGGATTGCGGAATGAGCTTCACTGAGAATGGATCTCTTGCGAGACATCAACGAATTCACAAAGGGGAGAAACCATTTAGATGTATGGAGTGTGGAAAGAGCTTCATTCAGAGTTCACACCTTAGTAGACACCAACGAACTCACACAGGGGAGAAACCATATAAATGTATGGAGTGTGGGAAGGGTTTCAGTCAGAGTGGATCTCTTAGAAAACATCAAAAATCTCACAGAGAAGCAATTGCTTAAATGAAAGGCGTGTGAAACGAGTTTCAATTACAGTGGAGTTCTTAAATAACGCCTGCTGACGGTCATGGGAGAGAACCCATTTAGTTTTATGGAGTATGCCACGTTTTCCCCACAGAGTTCACTTTGTACCTCATATCGACAAACTCATATAGGGAACAATAAATTGTAAATGCATGGAGTATATTTGATGTTCTGGTGTTTGTATGGAAAGTTGTACATACATGTATTAAAGCAAATAAAATGTCTCATAATAGTAAGTATGATGAAAGCTATAATGTACCGTTAGGGATGTGCAGAATGTGATTCTGGAGAGCTTGTGAGTGAAGATGTGCTGAGAGTCCGTTGATATTTGGTCTTTGGCAGAGAGAGTTGGGAATGGAGAGTTGTGGAAAGTGGAGTGTGATGGAAAGTTTGTTTTGCTGGGCAGGTGGGCTCACCAAGTGTTTTCTTTTTCCCTGCCAGCAAATGGTTAACAAATGACTGCTTCTGATTGGCCGGGGTTCCAGGAGAGGGAGTTGAAAAGGAGAGGTTTTGGAGAGACCGGTTTCAGGCTGGGGATAGGGAATGAGAGGAGAGAGAGTTGGTTCTGGGTAGAAACATTGACTCTGAGGAATATATCACAAGCTAGAGAAAGAAGTCTCTGAGCTTAGGATGAAGGACAGTGTTTCGTGTGCTGTAAGAGTAACAGGCCAGGAATTAACTGGGAGGCTGAGGCTGAGCCAGGAGAAGTAGAAGCTGGAAAGATACAGTCTACTTAGGTCTCATTCCAGTCAGGAGGGGAGAGATTCTTCTAGAAAAAGAGAAGTGTCCCAAACCAGTTAAGAGGGGTGTGGAGATGCCTTGGGTCTGTTGCTTGGAGTACCTCAGGAAAAGGGTTGTCAAAGGGGTGTGTAACTCACAGGAAGTACCACCTTGTTAAGGGAGAGAAAGGAAGACCTGAGTCAGATAAGGCCCTGCACATGTGGGAGAGCAGTACATCTTGCATTCTTTTACTAAACTACTTATGGTATTCTGGAACTTTGGGAGTGTCACAGGAACCCCCCCCCCCCATCATTCAGTTTGTACACACTCAACACACACACACACACACACACACACACACACTCACACACTACATACGCTACACTTGTTATAAATTCATAGAAAATCAACCATAAATCGGATCTGCACCGTTCCACTTTTATTTTACTCCATGAAGGAAGGACTACAAAAAGGGGAAGGTTTGATACAGAGCAGCCATAATCCCTGGAGCATACGAGCATGTACACATGATCAGCTCTTCCCTCTGGGGACAGGAAACTGCAAACTCCCCTTTGTCACCTGGAAAGTACTCATAGGGAGGGGGAAAGGGAACCAGCCAGGTGACAGGACACTCAGATTACCACCACAACTCCTCCCTTTTTGTGATGTATCAATGATGTAGTTGTGATGTAGTTTTAGGGGTGTAGTTTGGGGGATTAGTAACTAATAAAAGTTGGGGTCTTCTTTTGTTCTGGACTTCCATCTGGCTTCATCTTGTTGTGGGTGGGAGTCCTGTCGCGACAGTTTCCAATAAAGGCCAAGCCTACAGGCTGCTGTTTTGCTTCAAATTGTCCTGGTTGGGGTTTTTGTTTTTTGTCCAAGGGAGCCCTCGGATTCCTCCGTTAACAGGAGAAATGTTCTCTCAGTGAGGGTCTATGCTTTGCACTTGGCAGGAAGGTCCCATAATACAGTGCTACCTCGGGTTAAGAACTTAATTCGTTCTAGAGGTCTGTTCTTAACCTGAAACTGTTCTTAAACTGAGGTACCACTTTAGCTAATGGGGCCTCCTGCTGCCGCCGCCGCCGCGCAATTTCTGTTCTCATCCTGAAGCAAAGTTCTTAACCCAAGGTACTATTTCTGGGTTAGCGGAGTCTGTAACCTGAAGCGTATGTAACCTGAAGCGTATGTAACCTGAAGCGTATGTAACCTGAAGCGTATGTAACCCGAGGTACCACTGTAATTGAGATGTGCATTTTGTTTTGTTCTGCCTTTGTTGTGTTCTCAAGTGTCAAAGTTAGCTCCCCTCTGGTCCTTCTGCATACCATAGCAACCACCCCTCAAAATGCACCCCTGGTGTTAGGGCTTTCATTCAATGACCATGAGCAATATCCAGGCAGCTAGGGGGTGACCCTCCCTGGAGAGAAATGCCCCATCTTGGTCATCTTTGGGGGTTTGGCTTTGGTCCTGCGGTCAAGGGTCCTGTTCGCTGCCGGGAATCCATGAATTTCTCCCTAAATGAATGGGAATATAGAGCATGGGTAGGCAAACTAAGGCCCAGGGGCAGGATTTGGCCCAATTGCCTTCTAAATCCAGCCCATGGACAGTCCGGGAATCAGCGTGTTTTTACATAAGTAGAATGTGTGGTCTTATTTAAACTGCATCTCTGGGTTTTTTGTGGGGCATAGGAATTCGTTCATCCCCCCCCCCCCAAAAAAATAATAATATAGTCCGGTGCCCCACAAGGTCTGAGAGACAGTGGACTGGCCCCCTGCTGAAAATGTTTTCCTACCCCTGATATAGAGCTTGCCGGCAGGGAAGGGCATTCCCAGGGAAGGGGTAGAGGCAATGTTGGAGGGGGTGGGATCTCCATGCACATCCCCGGAAGAGAAGGAGGCCTGCAAAGGAGGAGGGAAAAGGTGCAACATTTCGGGGGAAGGGGAGATTTGGGGTGCAGGGAGGGAGAAGAATTTGCTTTCCCTCCCCATGAACCTACAAACAGGGCAGCGGGAGGGGGGAAGGATGAAGGGGGGGATGAAAGAAGGAAGGGCTCCCCCTTTCCCTCTGCAAGCGGCTGCGGGGGTGGGGTCCTCTCCCCGAAACAAGGTTTGCATTGCAGGATGAACCCCAGAATCCTAATCTGCCGCCCCCTGCCTCAGTCGGGATCATGAAAGGATAGGAGCCAACTCATAGGGGCCCCAGGGGTCTTCTCCCTTCCCCATAAGATATTTGAGAGGGCTGCCCCCAATATTTTATTCAAGTTGGCATCCCTGTATGGCGATGGGGAGATATATGGAGGGTGGGAGGGAGTCTAACTTGGTGCAGGGGAAGCAGCTGGAGAACAGAGTCGCCTGTGGATTGGGAGAGAGGGGGGAGATTTCGAATTGGGTGGGGGGTGAGAGATGGACATTGTCAAGGGAAAATCGGCCTTCGGAGCTTCCTGAGTAAGAAAGAGGCTGATGTGAGAAGGAAGGAGGAGGACCCCCCAGCCCCCCTTTCAGAAATCCTAGTCTGGCCGGCTGAGGTTGCTTTGGCACAAAGGAAAGAGCCTTGTTGGGTTTCCCATGTTGGGGGGTGCAGTTGGGGAGGGGTTGCTGTGCTGCTTTTGTGCCCCAAAACTGGAGGGACGATGCACATTTTCCATTTCCTGAAGCATGAAAAAGCACATTGTCAGTTTTCCTCCTGCTTGGCAAGGGAAATGGGCCCATGGATGACAGGATTTAAATCTAATCAAGGTCTCAGGAGCCCTTTGAAAAGATTTAAGGCAAACACTGGAGCAATTAAAAAAATGCCCCCTCCCCAGCTGGACTTGGGGGAAAAAGAGGGTGGATCCGTTTTTCATGCTTTTTCTTTCCAAAGAGAGGCTTCTCCAGATTTCCTCTTGGGACTGTAATGCTTTCTGCAAAGCTTCATTAAGAGTTTGGGATTTGATCCTAGAACTTTACAAACCAAAGCTGAAGGTCCCCTAAAGACTGAGGCAACTTACTATTATAAAGTTCCTGTAGAAAGAATTACATCCTCCTAGTTCCCTGCCTTTGTAATTAGAATTTATGAGCATTAGTTTATGAGTATTGATATTGAAGGAATGGGTTTATGTGCAGTCAGTTTGAAACTGACCCAAAATCCCCATTTTTTTCTCCTCCAAGGGAGCATTTCTAAAATGCTCTAACTTGAGCTCTTCAGCCAAAACCCAGCTGTATAAACAAGTGCTCAAAGAGCTCTCCTTTATCAGTCTGTGGCAGCCTTGGCTGTTCCAGTGTCTATCTTATCTTACATCCTTGCCACACTCTGACGCACAGACTTAGTCCGGAAATGGCGCCAGGAGTTGGTGACCTCTTGCTCCGAGATAAGAGAATAGGAACAGGAATAGGAACACCCTTTTATGGTCAAGAGTACTGGAGCAGGAACATCTGTGATGTATAAGCTGACGTGGCTGGATTCCTGGGGAGGGGGGGAGGGTGCCTGGAGGATATATTTACTGCATGAAATGTCTCATTTCTTTGGACTTGCTGTGGACTGACCACGCAAATGCCTTCTGCTATCCGGAGAGCAGAATAAACTCTTTCTCTGAATCAACCTTGGTGTCATTTGATTTCCTTCCTCCCTCCCAGGAGCAACGCAGACCCCACCAGTCGGTGAAGTCTAATAAGGCTACAATATTTATAATTTGTAAAAGGTATGCTATCTGTGTTTTAAAATGTCCTCAAGCAGTCGGTGGCATTTTAATTTTTTTTCCTTTTTTCCTTATTTTGCTTTTTTGGGGGTGGGTGGGATGGATATTTGGTTGGGGATTAATTTTAGTATAATTGTTCTGTTTTTGTTTTTTGTTGTTTTATTGGTTGTGTATAGTTTGTGTTTTATTTTTAAGGGGTGGGATCAGGGCTGCCTGGGAGTGGGGCCCCAGCCAGCACAATGGCTGGGACAAGTTCCACGGGGGGGGGGGGCACTGGGACATCCAATCTCTGTGATCATGGGCAGGAGGAGGAGTTACGCTAAGACCAGAGCATGTCATTATCGAGGAGGCAGGTTTAGTCGTTGTTTGAAGACTATCCCTGCCTCCGGGTCTGGCCTTGACCGGATGGATACTGGAATCAACAGGGGAAACCCACATGACCTGAAGGTGTTGCTGTGTAATGCCAGGTCAATGATGAATAAAAGCACTGCCATCCATGACTTGATTGTAGATGGAGGATTTGACCTGGCACGTGTGACAAAGACCTGGTTGGATGAAGCAGATGGGCCTGTCCTTGCCGCTGCTTGCCCACCAGGTTTCTCTTATGCACAGCAACCCAGGTCATGTGGGTGGGGAGGGGGGGGTTGCAGTGATTTTTAGGAAGTCATTAGCTTGCATCAGGCGTCCTACTGGGAAGACCCAGTTCTCTGAGTGCATGTTCTGGAAGTTGGGCAATAGGGGCAGTACAGGATTCCTTTTGGTGTACCGACCTCCCCGCTGCACCAAGGATTCCCTGTCCGAGCTGCTTCAGGTCGTGGCGGATGTTCTCCTGGAGACACCTAGTTTGGTTGTCCTAGGGGATTTTAACATCCATGCCGACATGACTTTACAGGGGGCCGCTCGGGACTTCGTGGAAAGCATGGCCTCCATGGGGCTGTCCCTGAATAAGTTTGGCCCAACTCATAGTCACGGACATGCCTTAGACCTGGTGTTCACCTCTAGTGACGTGGGTGTTCTGACACTAAGTAAAAGTGAAACAAAAGAAGTGCCATGGTCAGATCACCTCCTGGTGCAACTGGACTTCTCCGCGACCCTTCCCCTCTGCAGGGAGGTGGGACCAATTTGGATGGTCCGCCCCCGCCACTTAATGGGTCCAAATGGTTTCCAGAGAGTGGTAGGGCATGCTTTATCCCATGTTGAAGGCCTTTCAGCTGATTCCCTGGTGGCCTGCTGGAATGCGGAGTTAACCAGGGCTATCAACTGTCTGGCTCCGAAGCGCCCTATCCAATTGCATGGAGCCCAGACAGCCCCGTGGTTTTCTTCGGAGCTGAGGGCAATGAAACAATTGCTTAGGCGGCTAGAGCGTCGGCGCCAGAAAACTCATTCCAAATCTGACCGGACACAGGTTAGAGTTCAACGTCGAGCCTACCAAGTGGCGATAGCGACGGCGAAGAAGACTTTCTTCACCGCCTCTATTCCATCTGCAGAAAATAGTAGCAGGAGACTCTTTCAGGTGGTCCGCAATTTAACGGAACCACCTTTACCACCGGGGCCTTGTAAAGACCCCAAGATCTCCTGCAACGATTTTGCAAAGTTTTTTGCAGATAAAATCACTCATATTCGGAAGGAGCTAGACACCACCATGGGAGCAGGGCTGGGGCGGGAGAGTGCTAGAGCCCTGTCTGGTCAAGTTGCATGGAATCAATTTCAATCCGTTACCCCCGAGGATGTGGACAGGCTGCTTGGACGCGTGAAACCAACCACCTGTCTCCTTGATCCTTGCCCATCCTGGCTAATAAAAGCAAGCCGGGAAGGGCTGGGCGATGGGCTTTGCGGGGTGGTGAATGCTTCCCTCTGTGAGGGAAAGTTCCCAGATCTGCTGAAAGAGGCGGTCATTAAACCGCTTCTTAAAAAAACATCTTTAGATCCAGCCAGTATGGCCAACTATCGCCCAGTCTCAAATCTTCCAATCTTGGGCAAGCTGATTGAGCGAGTGGTTGCTGAGCAACTCCAGGCATGCCTGGAGGATGCAGACCATTTGGATCCCTTCCAATCAGGATTCAGGCCTCATCATGGGACTAAAACTGCCTTGGTCGCGCTAGTTGCTGATCTCCGGCGAGCTAGGGACAAAGGTGAGAGCTGTTTCCTAGTTCTGCTGGATCTCTCAGCGGCCTTTGATACAATCGACCATAACATCCTTCTGGACCGTCTAGAGGGACTGGGAGCTGAGGGCACTGTTATACAGTGGTTTTGCTCCTTCCTCCTGGGCCGTGTTCAGAAAGTGGTGGGGGGGATGAGTGTTCAGACCCCTGGGCCCTCACTTGTGAGGTGCCTGAGGGTTCCGTCCTCTCCCCCATGCTTTTTAACATCTATATGAAGCTGCTGGGAGAGATCAGGGGTTTGGACTGGGTGTCCATCAATATGCAGATGATACCCAGTTCTACCTCTCTTTCAAATCAGAACCAGTGAAGGCGGTGAAGGTCCTGTGTGAGTGCCTGGAGGCGGTTGGAGGATGGATGGCGGCTAATGGATTGAGGTTGAATCCTGACAAGACAGAAGTACTGTTTTGGGGGGACAGGGGGTGGGCTGGTGTGGAGGACTCCCTGGTCCTGAATGGGGTAACTGTGCCCCTGAAGGACCAGGAGCGCAGCCCGGGAGTCATTTTGGACTCACAGCTGTCCATGGAGGTGCAGGTCAATTCTGTATCCAGGGCAGCTGTCTACCATCTCCACCTGGTACACAGGCTGAGACCCTACCTGCTCGCGGACTGTCTCTCCAGAGTGGTGCATGCTCTAGTAATCTCCCGCTTGGACTACTGCAATGCGCTCTACATGGGGATACCTTTGAAGGTGACCTGGAAACTACAACTAATCCAGAATGCGGCAGCTAGACTGGTGACTGGGGGCGGCTGCCAAGACCACATAACACTGGTCTTGAAAGGCCTACATTGGCTCCCAGTACGTTTCCGAGCACAATTCAAAGTGTTGGTGTTGACCTTGAAAGCCCTAAACGGCCTCGGTCCTGTATACCTGAAAGAGCGTCTCCACTCCCATTTTTCTGCCCGGACGCTGAGGTCCAGCACCAAGGGCCTTCTGGCGGTTCCCTTCCTGCGAGAAGCAAAGCTACAGGCAACCAGGCAGAGGGCCTTCTCGGTAGTGGCGCCTGCCCTATGAAACGCCCTCCCATCAGATGTCAAAGCGATAAACAACTACCTGACATTCAGAAGACATCTTAAGGCAGCCCTGTTCAGGGAAGTTTTTAATGTGTGACGTTTTAGTGTATTTTCGGTCTCTGTGGAAGCCACCCAGAGTGGCTGGGGAAACCCAGCCAGATGGGCAGGGTACACATAATAATAATAATAATAATAATTATTATTATTATTATTATTATTATTAATGTCTCCCTAAAAAAACCTGCTTTTCTGTGAACCGCCCATAGAACTCCTGGAATAGGGCGGTATATAGATTAAATCAATAATAATAATAATAATTTCTGCATTGTTCTCCTTAAAGAGCTGCTCCCTGCTTTGAAGTGCATCTTGGCAACAGCTGAGAGAGTCCCAGAAGTGGCCCAGTTTACGCCTCCTCCTCCGTCCTTTCCACTGGCAACACAATGGCCTCCGAGACCCCCTCTGAACGGCCTCTTCTCAGAGGTGGAGTGAAAAGAGGAGCCAGGCAGCTTCCTCAGGTAGGGTAAGAGCAACGGGAGCAGGGAGGAGGGAAGAGGCACAGATGGGACTGTGAGGAGAACCTGAGCTTACAGGGTTAAACAGCTCAGAGTGTACGCCCTGCCTACTGTTGGGAGGGGGGAACTTCTGCGTCATATCTGAGAGCCTCCAGCCTTTGTTCTTTCTCTACTTTCGCTTTTGAGGAGAGTGGACGTGTTTTCACGATGCTGTTCGCTGTGATAGATAATGGATAGTCTGCTGTAAATAAAAAACTGCTTCTAGCTGCTAATATCCTGAGTGGACTTTATTTAAGCACACTCAAGAATGCACTGGAGTTTTGCAGCTTTCTCTTACCGCTGCTGATCTCTGCGTGTTGCTCAGAGCCTTTGGAATGTGGCCTTTGAAGTCCGGAGGCCTGGCCAGTAGCTACGCAGCCGAGCGGGCTGGACGCCAGGATTTATCTGAGCAATAAATCTTCTTCAGAGGGACAACTCAGCCTCCTTCTGTGTTGAGTGGGGATGATGAGGATCTAAGAGAAGCTCTGTTGTTGTTTTCTTCTTCTTCTTCCAGGCCCTTTTGACCTTTGAGGATGTTGCTGTCTTTTTCACGGAGGAGGAGTGGGCTCTGCTGGATCCAGGCCAAAGAGCTCTGCACAAGGAAGTCATGGAGGAGAATTATGAGATGGTGGCCTCTCTAGGTAAGGGCAGATTTTTATTCCTCCTGGCTGTTAGATGTTGAAGGTGTGAATCTCCTGTTTGAGCCATTTGTTCATGTCATGTCTTTGGTGACCACTCATAGAAGAGTAAGATTCTCTTCCATGAACATGATCTTAATGGTGTGTCCGTAAGTGAGTCCAATTCTGGATCCGCACATCGTTCCGCAGTGGGGACATAGGTTTCCGGTCAGGAATTAATCACTGCGAGAGTTTGCCAAACATGCTTTCCTCTTAGCTTGTTTCTCCCTTTTGGCCTGAGTTTGTGTTTCTTCAAAGTCCATTACACCTTTGGTAAAGGGCGGGTGGCACTGTGGGTTAAACCACAGAGCCTAGGACTTGCCGATCAGACGGTCGGCGGTTCGAATCCCCTCAACGGGGTGAGCTCCCGTTGCTCGGTCCCTGCTCCTGCCAACCTAGCAGTTCGAAAGGATGTCAAAGTGCAAGTAGAAGGTAAACGGCGTTTCCATGTGCTGCTCTGGTTCGCCAGAAGCGGCTTAGTCATGCTGGTCACATGACCCAGAAGCTGTACGCCGGCTCCCTCGGCCAATAAAGCGAGATGAGCGCCGCAGCCCCAGAGTCGGCCACAACTGGACCTAACGGTCAGGGGTCCATTTACCTTTACCTTTATTCTCGAATTGAAGCGCTCGCAGGCCAATGTTTCCCAATTTTATGAGATTATACTGCATTTTAAAAATTTTCCCTTGAGAGCGTCTTGAAACGTCTTTTGTTGTCCTCCGTTATTTCTCTTTCCATTCTTAAATTAGGAATTGAGTGGTTTCTTTTGAAGGCAATAATCAGGCATCCGAACAACATGACCAGCCCAATGAAGTTGATGTTGAAGATTGTAGTTTATAGCAACTCTGTACTTTTGTCAGTAGGTAACTCTTCGTAAGCTCATATTGTGGTATGAATTTCCCTCCAAAACCTATGTAAAATCTACAAAGAGGCTCACAGGGTAATAATGGTGGCATGAGGTTTGCTGGTCAGTGTTGTTTATCAACTTTTAATGGGCCACCAGATACTTTGCTGTCTTTGTTTCACAAGATTAATATTTTTGAAAATTTTTACAGTCACATATGACATAAACAGCTCTTCTGATTTTCTTATTCCACATAGCAGAGACTCTGATACTCAAGTCTGAGCTCATCTCCTCGCTTGGAACAGAAAAATACAGGGATGTTGTCCTGGACCAAGTGAGAGGTACATACTTCCACTTTGCTGTGAGGCTGTACCATTGTATGTCTCCTTTCAGGGTGTACAAATATAAAAGAAAGCCCTTTTGGATCAGAACGAGGGCCCATCTTTCCCAGCATCCTGGTGCAGGTTTAGGCGATGTGTACAGTTGGTTGGAATGTATCAGTGAGATATTACAGATCATGGAGGAAGGAGAAAACTGAATACAGAGGCATAGCATTTTCACAGGAGGGGGGGAAGATGTGTCCCTCCAGAGGTTGCTGTACTACAACTCCCATCATCCCTGGTCATTGGCCATCTTTGCTTGGGTTGAGGGTACTTAGAGTCCAACCAAATCTGGAGGGCCATAGATGCCTCATCTCAGCACAGAAGGTTCTCTTGGTGCTCAGTGTTACATGCGAGTTGAAGGTAGAACTGGATACTAAGGGTTCTTGAAATTATTTTCAGATTTCCTTTCCTTTCCGAAAACTTTAGTACATAGAAGAGGGAAGGATGCTGGAGGTGTTAAGTTAAGAGAAGGTGCTGATTGGTCTTGCTGTGTGTTAAGTTCTCTGGTTCTCTTCCTTGAATACCTAACAATATTTCTTTATCCCCCACTTTAAACCAGGTGATGAAGAAGGCAATCAGAATTTTGAGGGGCCATCTGTAAAGTACTTCAGCATGAGTGAACACCTTAGCACACATCTACAAACTAACACAGGGGAGAAACACTTTAAATGCATGGAGAGTGGAAAGAGCTTCAGTAAAAATGGAAACTTCACTAGACATCAACGAATTCACACAGGGGATAAACCATTTAAATGCATGGAGTGTGGGAAAAGTTTTGCTTATAGTAGCAGCCTTAGAACTCATCAGCTAATTCACACAGGGGAAAAACCATATAAATGTATAAAGTGTGGAAAGAGCTTCAGGCAGTGTTCACACCTTACTGTACATCTACGAACTCACACACGGGAGAAACCTTTTAAATGTATGGAGTGTGGAAAGAGCTTTAGGGATAGGGAAATACTTACTGTACATCAACGAATTCACACTGGGGAGAAACCATTTAGATGCAAGGGTTGTGGGAAGGGTTTCAGTGAAGGTAGAAAACTTACAATACATCAACGAACTCACACAGGGGAGAAACCATATAAATGTATGGAGTGTGGGAAGAGCTTCAGTGAAGGTGGAAAATTTACTAGACATCAACGAATTCACACTGGGGAGAAACCATTTAAATGTATGGAGTGTGGGAAGAGCTTCAGTCAGTGTTCATACCTTAATATACATCAACGTATTCACACAGGGGAGAAACCATATAAATGTATGGAATGTGGGAAGAGCTTCAGTGAAAATAGAAACCTTACCTTACACCAACGAATTCACACTGGGGAGAAACCATTTAGATGTATGGATTGTGGGAAGAGCTTCCGTCATGGTCCATACCTTACTGTACACCAACGTATTCACAAAGGGGAGAAACCTTTTAAATGTCTGGAGTGCGGAAAGAGCTTCAGTACAAATGGAAACTTTACTAGACATCAAGGAATTCACAAAGGGGAAAAACCATTTAAATGTCTGGATTGCGGAATGAGCTTCACTGAGAATGGATCTCTTACTCGACATCAACGAATTCACACAGGGGAGAAACCATTTAGATGTATGGAGTGCGGAAAGAGCTTCATTCAGTGTTCACACCTTAGTAGACATCAACGAACTCACACAGGTGAGAAACCATATAAATGTATGGAGTGTGGAAAGAGCTTCATGTGTAGTTGGCAACTCAATGCGCACCATCAAAGTCACACCGGGGAGAAACCATTTAATTGTAAGGATTGTGGGAAGGGTTTCAGTCATTGTATAAAACTTACAATACATCAACGAATTCACACTGGGGAGAAACCATTTAGATGTATGGAGTGTGGAAAGAGCTTCATTCAGAGTTCACACCTTAGTAGACATCAACGAACTCACACAGGGGAGAAACCATATAAATGTATGGAGTGTGGGAAGGGTTTCAGTCAGAGTGGATCTCTTAGAAAACATCAAAAATCTCACAGAGAAGCAGTTGCTTAAATGAAAGGCGTGTGAAACGAGTTTCAATTACAGTGGAGTTCTTAAATAACGGCTGCTGACGGTCATGGGAGAGAACCCATTTAGTTTTATGGAGTATGCCACGTTTTCCCCACAGAGTTCACTTTGTACCTCATATCGACAAACTCATATAGGGAACAATAAATTGTAAATGCATGGAGTATATTTGATGTTCTGGTGTTTGTATGGAAAGTTGTACATACATGTATTAAAGCAAATAAAATGTCTCATAATAGTAAGTATGATGAAAGCTATAATGTACCGTTAGGGATGTGCAGAATGTGATTCTGGAGAGCTCCTTGTGAGTGAACATGTGCTGAGAGTCCGTTGATATTTGGTCTTTGGCAGAGAGAGTTGGGAATGGAGACTTGTGGAAAGTGGAGTGTGATGGAAAGTTTGTTTTGCTGGGCAGGTGGGCTCACCAAGTGTTTTCTTTTTCCCTGCCAGCAAATGGTTAACAAATGACTGCTTCTGATTGGCCAGGGTTCCAGGAGAGGGAGTTGAAAAGGAGAGGTTTTGGAGAGACAGGTTTCAGGTTAGGAGATAGGTTGGGGATAGGTAATGAGAGGAGAGAGAGTTGGTTTTGGGTAGAAACATCGACTCTGAGGAATATATCACAAGCTAGAGAAACAAGTCTCTGAGCTTAGGATGAAGGACAGTGTTTCATGTGCTGTAAGAGTAACAGGCCAGGAATTAACTGGGAGGCTGAGGCTGAGCCAGGAGAAGTAGAAGCTGGAAAGATACAGTCTACTTAGGTCTCATTCCAGTCAGGAGGGGAGAGATTCTTCTAGAAAAAGAGAAGTGTCCCAAACCAGTTAAGAGGGGTGTGGAGATGCCTTGGGTCTGTTGCTTGGAGTACCTCAGGAAAAGGGTTGTCAAAGGGGTGTGTAACTCACAGGAAGTACCACCTTGTTAAGGGAGAGAAAGGAAGACCTGAGTCAGATAAGGCCCTGCACATGTGGGAGAGCAGTACATCTTGCATTCTTTTACTAAACTACTTATGGTATTCTGGAACTTTGGGAGTGTCCCAGGAACCCCCCATCATTCAGTTTTTACAAACTCAACACACACACACACACACACACACACACACACACACTACATACGTTACACTTGTTATAAATTCATAGAAAATCAACCATAAATCGGATCTGCACCGTTCCACTTTTATTTTACTCCATGAAGGAAGGACTAGAAAAAGGGGAAGGTTTGATACAGAGCAGCCATAATCCCTGGAGCATACCAGCATGTACACATGATCAGCTCTTCCCTCTGGGGGCAGGAAACTGCAAACTCCCCTTTGTCACCTGGAAAGTACTCATAGGGAGGGGGAAAGGGAACCAGCCAGGTGACAGGACACTCAGATTACCACCACAACTCCTCCCTTTTTGTGATGTATCAATGATGTAGTTGTGATGTAGTTTTAGGGGTGTAGTTTGGGGGATTAGTAACTAATAAAAGTTGGGGTCTTCTTTTGTTCTGGCCTTCCATCTTGCTTCATCTTGTTGTGGGTGGGAGTCCTGTCGCGACAGTTTCCAATAAAGGCCAAGCCTACAGGCTGCTGTTTTGCTTCAAATTGTCCTGGTTGGGGTTTTTGTTTTTTGTCCAAGGGAGCCCTCGGATTCCTCCGTTAACAGGAGAAATGTTCTCTCAGTGAGGGTCTATGCTTTGCACTTAGCAGGAAGGTCCCATAATACAGTGCTACCTCGGGTTAAAAACTTAATTCGTTCTAGAGGTCTGTTCTTAACCTGAAACTGTTCTTAAACTGAGGTACCACTTTAGCTAATGGGGCCTCCTGCTGCCGCCGCCGCCGCGCAATTTCTGTTCTCATCCTGAAGCAAAGTTCTTAACCCAAGGTACTATTTCTGGGTTAGCGGAGTCTGTAACCTGAAGCGTATGTAACCTGAAGCGTATGTAACCTGAAGCGTATGTAACCCGAGGTACCACTGTAATTGAGATGTGCATTTTGTTTTGTTCTGCCTCTGTTGTGTTCTCAAGTGTCAAAGTTAGCTCCCCTCTGGTCCTTCTGCATACCATAGCAACCACCCCTCAAAATGCACCCCTGGTGTTAGGGCTTTCATTGAATGACCATGAGCAATATCCTGGCAGCTAGGGGGTGACCCTCCCTGGAGAGAAATGCCCCATCTTGGTCATCTTTGGGGGTTTGGCTTTGGTCCTGCAGTCAAGGGTCCTGTTCGCTGCCAGGAATCCATGAATTTCTCCCTAAATGAATGGGAATATAGAACATGGGTAGGCAAACTAAGGCCCAGGGGCAGGATTCGGCCCAATTGCCTTCTAAATCCAGCCATGGACGGTCCGGGAATCAGCGTGTTTTTACATAAGTAGAATGTATGGTCTTATTTAAACTGCATCTCTGGGTTTTTTGTGGGGCATAGGAATTCGTTCATTCCCCCCCCCCCCAAAAAAAATATATAGTCCGGTGCCCCACAAGGTCTGAGAGACAGTGGACTGGCCCCCTGCTGAAAAAGTTTTCCTACCCCTGATATAGAGCTTGCCGGCAGGGAAGGGCATTTCTGCTTGCAGGGAGGGGGAGGCGAATCTCTTGCCCCTCCCCCTCCCTCTGGGTCAATGAGCTGCGCTTCCTAGAGAGGCAGGAAATTTTTTTGGAGGGGGAGAGGCTATTTGGAGGGGAGGGGTCTCCATCCTCATTCCAGGAAGAGAAGCGGACTTGGAGAAGAGGAGAAAGAGGTGCCGCATATTGGGGGGTTATTTGGGGAGGGGGGTGGGAGTAGGATTTGCTTTCCCTCTCCCTGAATCTACAAACAAGGCAGCTGGGAAAGGAGGCGGGGGGGGGGTGCGCAAAGAAAGCAGGGAGGGGCTCCGCTCTTTCTCTGTGGGAATCGGGGGGGGGGGCCTGGATGCAGGCCATCCTGTTGTAAAGTGGGGTCCCCCCCCCAACAGGGTTTGCATTGCAAGCTCTTCTCTGAAGCGCAGAGATCAAGCCAGGCTCCCATGGTGGGGGGAGTGGAGAGGGGCGAAGACATTTGAGACGAACCACAAAAGGTCCCCCCCCCCCCAGTGCAACAAAGGGATTCGCAGTCCCACCCTGTGCATGTTGACTCAGAAGTCAGTCCTTCGTTCAAAGGGGGGGGGGCAGCCCCATTCCGCCTAGTGATGCTCCTCTCTGCTTAACACCCTCCATCTCACTTCTCACTGCTCCCCGCCCCATCGCTCCCCCCAGGCTCTGCCTCCTGCGACAGGGGAGGGCTGAGCTCCTCCAGGACCCTGACCTGCCCCCCTCCGAAATCTCCTGCTGAAGCCCCTGCCACAGTGGGGCGGAGATCGGGAGGGCAAGCAGGGGAGAGGAAGTGGAAGCAGCTGGAGAACAGAGTCTGGATTGGGGGAGATTTTGAGTTGGGGGGGTGAGGTCAAGTGTCAAGGGAAATCGGCCTCTGCAGCTTCCTGAAATGGGCCATGGATCACAGGATTTAAATCTAATCAAGGCCTTAGGAGCCCTTTAAAAAGCTTCAAGGCAAGGATTGGAGGAATTAAAGAAACGCCCCCTCCCCAGCTGGACTTGGGGGAAAGAGGAGGGGCAATGAGTTTTTGATGCTGCCTTGCAGGATTGGCCCAGCGCAGAGGTGCTGAGGGACTTTCTGTGCCGGTGCTGCCAGCCTCGCTCCTGCCTGGCTTCGTCCCCATCCAGGTTGCCAGGAGGGTCTTATAATACTGTAGGTGTTCTGAAGCCCACCACCTGGGCAATGCTCACACAAGAACCCCGCAAGGTGGGCCAGGATAATAATAATAATAATAATAATAATAATAATAATTTTTATTTATACCCCGCCCTCCCCAGCCAAGGCCGGGCTCAGAGCAGCTTACAAGCAATAATAAAAACAAGTTAAATGATTACAACTTAAAAACAAAATTAAAAAATACAACATTAAAATATTGAAACATTAAAATATTAAAATGTAGCCTCATCGCAGAGGGAGAAGGAAAAGAAAAAAGAAAGAGAGGGAGGGAATCAAATTGGCTCCAAGCCAAAGGCCAGGCGGAACAACTCTGTCTTACAGGCCCTGCAGAAAGAAATCAGATCCTGCAGGGCCCTGGTCTCATGAGGCAGAGCGTTCCACCAGGCCGGAGCCAGTGTTGAAAAGGCCCTGGCTCTGGTTGAAGCCAATCTAACTTCCTTAGGGCCTGGGACCACTAGGGTGTTGCTATTTATGGACCTTGAGGCTCTCCGTGGGGCATACCGGGAGAGGCGGTCCCGTAGGTACGAGGGTCCTAGGCCATGAAGGGCTTTAAAGGTCAAAAGCAGCACCTTAAATCTGATCCTGTACTCCACCGGGAGCCAGTGCAGCTTGAAAAGCACTGGGTGAATATGCTCCCATGGCAGAGACCCCGTGAGGAGCCTCGCTGCAGCATTCTGCACCCTCTGGAGTTTCTGGGTCAGCTTCAAGGGCAGCCCCGCGTAGAGCGAATTACAGTAGTCAAGCCTGGAGATGACCGTCGCATGGATCACTGTGGCCAGGTCGGGCGGGAAAGGTAAGGGACCAACTGCTTGATGCGGCGAAGGTGGAAAAATGTCGCCTTGGCTGTTGCTGTAACTTGCGCCTCCATGGAAAGGGAGGCGTCAAGGATTACACCCAAACTCTTAACGGAAGGCAATGGCACTAATTGGGCCCCCGCAAGAGAAGGGAGTTGGTCCCTCATCCCCATGCCATCCCGACCCAGCCATAGGACCTCTGTCTTCGAAGGATTTAGTTTCAATCGGCTCCCACGAAACCATCCAGCCACAGCTTCCAAGCATCTGGTCAGTGTGTTCGGGGCTGAGTCGGTGTGGCCATCCATCAGCAGATAGAGCTGAGTGTCATCAGCATATTGGTGACAGCCCAGCCCAAAGCTCCGAATAATCTGGGCAAGGGGGCGCATAAAGATGTTAAAAAGCATTGGGGAGAGGATTGCGCCCTGCGGCACTCCACACACCAAGGAGTGGCGCGACGACATTTCCCTCCCTAGTGCCACCCTCTGTCCCCGACCAGAGATAAAAGAGCACAGCCAGTTACGGGCTATGCCCTGTATCCTCACGTCTGCGAGGCGGTGGTCCAGAAGATCATGATGACAGGATGACAGCCTGTTCCATGTTTGGAACAGGGGTGGAGACCATTATCCAGTCTGAGGGCCATATTCGCTCCTGAGCAGC
This sequence comes from Podarcis lilfordi, assembly GCA_947686815.1. Lineage (NCBI taxonomy): Eukaryota > Metazoa > Chordata > Lepidosauria > Squamata > Lacertidae > Podarcis > Podarcis lilfordi. Next base: position 120,892,575 of record OX395127.1, on the reverse strand, counting down.
CTTCCAGGGGCCACTTTGATAGGCAGGGCAGAGGACAGAGTTGGTGGGGCTATGGAGGTGACTCTGAGCTTTGTCCAGGAGCTGCCTGCCTTCCAGGGATTTTTTCCAGCCAAACAAAAGCCCCTCAAGAGGCAACTGGGAAGCGTTGGAAAGAGGGTGTGGCGCTGGAGAAATTCCTGAGGGCCAGAGAGAGAGACAGAGGTGACTTGAGGGCCAATTTAGCCCTTGGGTCTGAGGTTCCCCACCCTGCAGTTTGGGTGCTGGGCTTACACCAGGGAGACTCAGTCCCCCATCCCCCTGCTCAGGAGGGATGCCCTGTGCCCATTTTGGACCCCCTGATTATTTCTCCTCCTGTCCTTCCTCACAGTGTAGGGAAGATAAAGGGGGGGCACACACAGAGACACAGGTTCCTAAGAGGAAGGACTAGGGGGCCGTAAGCCACTGAACTTCATATCCCCTAAGCTACAATCCATGTTAGCGCATAGAGTGCTCTAAATATTTCCATCTGCTCCGCTTGGATGGAGCTTCTGCACCCTGGTGCCCCCCAGGTGTTGGTTTTCTTCTGACTGCAAATTCTGCCCATAATTTAAGAGTTTCCCTTATTTTCTTCATTCTAAATGTATCAAAGGGTCAGAAACTGGTTTCCTGGATGGCTGTTTGGAGGAAAGGAAAAGTTAGGTCTATTGACCATAATGCTTTTTGCGAAGCTTCATTAAGAGTTTTGGATTTAATCCTAGAACTTTCCAAACCAAAGCTGAATGTCCCCTAAAGACTTAGGCAGCTTATAGTATTATAAAGTTCCTGTAGAAAGGATTGCATCCTTCCAGTTCCCTGCCTTTGTAGTTAGAATTTGTGAGTATTAGTTTATGAGTATTGATATTTGTAATTTGTAACAGGTATGCTATCTGTGTAAATGTATCCCGCCCTAATTAAATCCATCTTTCTGTGAACCACCCTGAGACCTTCGGGTATAGGGCAGTATATAAATTCAATTAGTTCTTCATTGTTCTCCATTGTTCTCCTAAAAGAGCTGCTCCCTGCATTGAAGGGCATCGTGGCAACAGCTGAGAGAGTCCCAGAAGTGGCCCAGTTTATGCCTCCTCCTCCTCCATCCTTTCCACTGGCAACGCAATGGCCTTCGAGACCCCCTTTGAACAGCCTCTTCTTAAAGATGGAGTGAAAAGAGGAGCCAGGCAGCTTCCTCAGGTAGGGAAAGAGCAACGGGAGCAGGGAGGAGGGAAGAGGCACAGATGGGACCACCCAGCCTTCCTCTGTGTTGAGTGTGGATGATGGGGATCTAAGAGAAGCTCTGTTTTCTTCCTCCTCTTCTTCCAGGCCCTCTTGACCTTTGAGGAGGTGGCTGTGTTTTTCACGGAGGAGGAGTGGGCTCTGCTGGATCCTGGCCAAAGAGCTCTGCACAAGGAAGTCATGGAGGAGAATTATGAGATGGTGGCCTCTCTGGGTAAGGGCAGATTTTTATTCCTCTTTTATTCCTAGACGTTGAAGGTGTGAATCTCCTGTTTGAGCCATTTATTCATGCCGTGTCTTCAAATTTGGCGACCCCTCATAGCTGACTAAGATTGTCTTCCATCAACACGGTCTTAACGGTGTGTCCATAAGTGACTATGGAGTCCAATTCTGGATCCACACATCCTTCCACAGTGGGGACATAGGTTTCCGGGCAGGATTTGATTACAGTGAGGGTTTGCAAACGTACTTTCCTTTTAGCTTGTTTTCCCCTTTCGTCCAGTGTGGTGTAGTGGTTAAGAGCGGTAGACTCGTAATCTGGTAAACTGGGTTCGCATCTCCGCTCCTCCACATGCAGCTGCTGGGTGACCTTGGGCCAGTCACACTTCTCTGAAGTCTCTCAGCCCCACTCACCTCACAGAGTGTTTGTTGTGGAGGAGGAAGGGAAAGGAGAATGTTAGCCGCTTTGAGACTCCTTCGGGTAGTGATAAAGCGGGATATCAAATCCAAACTCTTCTTCTTCTTCCTGAGTTTGTGCCTGCGAGTGCTCCCTCACTGCGAAATGTGAGGTTACAGGGAACCAGGCAGAGGGCCTTCTCAGTAGCAGCACCCACCCGGTTGAACACCCTCCCATCAGATGTCAAGGAAATAAACAACTATCTGACTTTTAGAAGTCATCTGAAGGCAGCCCTGTTTAGGGAAGTTTTTAATGTTTAATGCTATGTTTTTTATTTGGTTGGATGCCACCCAGAGTGGCTGGGGAAACCCAGCCAGATGGGTGGGGTATAATTATTATTATTATTATTACTATTATTATTATTATTATTATTATTATTATTATACATCAAGGGAGGAAGGAGAAAGCTGAATACAGAGGATTAGCATTTTCACAGGAAGGGGAAGATGGGGAAAGTGTGTCCCTACAGATGTTGCTACACTCCCATCATCCCTGGTCATTGGCCATCTTTGCTTGGGTTGATGGTACTTAGAGTCCAACCACGTCTGGATGGCCATAGATGCCTTGCCTCAGCACAGAAGGTTCTCTTGGTGCTCAGTGTTACATGGGAGTTGAAGGTAGAACTGGATACTAGGGGTTATTGAGGCTATTTTCAGACCTTTCCTTTCTCTTTTAAATTCTCTTCCTTGAATACCTAACAATATTTTCTTATCCCCCACTTTAAACCAGGTGATGGAGAAGGCAATCAGAATACTGTAAAGTACTTCAGTGTGAGTGAACACGTTAGCACACATCTACAAACTAACATAGGGGAGAAATCCTCTAGATACATGGAGTGCGGAAAGAGCTTCAATCAGAGTGCAAGCCTTACTAGACATCAACAAATTAACACCGGGGAGAAACCATTTGGATGTATGGATTGTGGGAAGAGCTTCAGTCAGTGTTCACACCTTACTATACATCAGTGTATTCACACAGGGGGAAAACCATATAAATGTATAGAGTGCGGAAGAAGCTTTAGAGAAAATGGAAGTCTTACTGTACATCAACGAACTCACACGGGTGAGAAACCATTTAAATGTTTGGAGTGTGGGAAAGGTTTCATTGAGAGTGGAGCTCTAAAAAAACATCAACGAATTCACACAGGGGAGAAACCATTTAAATGTATGGAATGTGGGAAGGGTTTCATTGAGAGTGGAGCTCTAACGAAACATCAACGAATTCACACAGGGGAGAAACCGTTTAAATGCATGGAGTGCGGAAGGAGCTTCAGTGAAAATGGAACTCTTACAAAACATCAACGAATTCACACAGGGGAGAAACCATTTAGATGTATGGATTGTGGAAAGAAGTTCAGGGATAGGGGAAATCTTACTGTACATCAACGAATTCACACTGGGGAGAAACCATACAGATGTATGGGGTGCGGAAAGAGCTTCAGACTTTGTTCGCACCTTACTATACATCGGAGAACTCACACAGGGGAGAAACCATATAAATGTATGGAGTGTGGAAAGAGCTTCAGTGAAAATGGAAGTCTTACCTTACATCAACGAACTCACACGGGTGAGAAACCATTTAAATGTATGGAGTGTGGGAAGTGTTTCAGGCAGTGTTCATACCTTACTATACATCGAAGAACTCACACAGGGGAGAAACCATACAAATGTTTGGAGTGTGGAAAGAGCTTCATGCGTAGTTGGCAACTCATTTTGCACCATCAAAGTCACACTGGGGAGAAACCATTTAATTGTAAGGATTGTGGGAAGGGTTTCAGTGAAGGTAGAAAACTTACAATACATCAACGAACTCACACAGGGGAGAAACCATATAAATGTTTGGAGTGTGGAAAGAGCTTCATTTGTAGTGGAAAACTCACTCTACACCAACAAAGTCACACCGGGGAGAAACCATTTAAATGTATTTGTGGGAAAGGTTTCATTGAGAGTGGAGCTCTTAGAAGACATCAACGAACTCACACAAGAGAGAAACCATTTAAATGTCTGGAGTGTGGAAAGAGCTTCAGTGAAGCTTCAAAACTGACCATACATCTACGAGGTCACACAGGGGAGAAACCCTTTAAATGTATAGAGTGTGGACAGAGTTTCAGTCACAATGGAACACTTACTAGACATCAAAGAACTCACACGGGTGAGAAACCATATAAGTGTATGTTTTGTGGAAAGTGCTTCAGACAGTGTTCAGACCTTACTCTACATCAACGAACTCATACAGGGGAGAAACCCTTTAAATGTAAGGATTGTGGGAAGGGTTTCAGTGAAGGTAGAAAACTTACAATACATAAACGAACTCACACAGGGGAGAAACCATTTAGATGTTTGGAGTGTGGAAAGAGCTTCAGTCAGAGTGCAAGCCTTACTAGACATCAACGAACTCACACAGGGGAGAAACCATATAAATGTATGGAGTGCGGGAAGAGCTTCAGTGAAGGTGGAAAACTTACAAGACATCAAAAATCTCACAGATAAGCAATTGCTTAAATGAGTGTGGAAAGTATTTCAATTATAACAGTTCTCAATTAACACCTACAGACTGTCACAGGGGGAACCAATTTAGTTTTATGGAATGTGCCAAGTTTTTCCTCACAGAGTTCACTTTGTCCCTCACATCAACAAACTCATAAAGGGAACAATCAAGTGTAAATGCATGGAGTATATTTGATGTTCTGGTGTTTGTATGGAAAGTGTTTTCTTTTTCCCTGCCAGCAAATGGTTAACAAATGACTGCTTCTGATTGGCCGGGGTTCCAGGAGAGGGAGTTGAAAAGGAGAGGTTTTGGAGAGACAGGTTTCAGGTTAGGAGATAGGTTGGGGATAGGTAATGAGAGGAGAGAGTTGGTTTTGGGTAGAAACATCGACTCTGAGGAATATATCACAAGCTAGAGAAAGAAGTCTCTGAGCTTAGGATGAAGGACAGTGTTTCGTGTGCTGTAAGAGTAACAGGCCAGGAATTAACTGGGAGGCTGAGGCTGAGCCAGGAGAAGTAGAAGCTGGAAAGATACAGTCTACTTAGGTCTCATTCCAGTCAGGAGGGGAGATTCTTCTAGAAAAAGAGAAGTGTCCCAAACTAGTTAAGAGGGGTGTGGAGATGCCTTGGGTCTGTTGCTTGGAGTACCTCAGGAAAAGGGTTGTCAAAGGGGTGTGTAACTCACAGGAAGTACCACCTTGTTTAAGAACCCAAGTACTTAAGTCCAAATAAACCAAAGGTTGGATTTAGACAAGAGAGAAGGCCTGGCAAAAGAAACATCTAAATTTGAAAAAGAGCTAACTCATAATAAAGAATGGGAAGTGAAAGAAGAGCAAGTTAAAGCTGCAACGGTGAGATGGGCACAAGACCTTGGATATAATATCTAAATGGAACAATGGGAAAGATAGAAGGAGGATATCAGATTCACAGCGTGCTATAATCTCAGGGAAATCCTTATGAAAATGCTATATAGCTGGCACCACACTCCAGCAAAACTTGCTAAAATGTACAAAGGTAGATCGCCAACCTGCTGGAGATGTAAAAAAGATACGGGATTATTATCTGCACATGTGGTGGAACTGTATAGTCCTCTGTGAATTTTGGGATAAACTATATAATGAATTTAAATAATTATTGAAATTTAGATTAAAAACACACACCAAAAGCCTTCCTCTTAGGAATAATGTCAATGGAAATTAAAAAAGATATAAGACCACTGTTCATGTATGGGATAATGGCAGCCAGAATATTAGTGGCAAGGAACTGGAAAAATGAAACAGCACCCACTATAACAGAATGGCAGACGCTTAGGATAGAATACCTCCAGCTGGCTAAGATGACGGGGAGAGTAAGAGGGCTTTCAAATCAGAAAGTATATAAAGAATGGAGTATATTCAAACATTATATAAAAACTTATTGTTCAAATAAAAATCTCCTAGCAGAACTAAATTGATTCTTGTAAAGTGCAATGCGTAAATGTTTACCTACTGTAGTGTATAAAGATAAATCAAGATAATAGACGATGGTGCGTTAAAGTGTAAATAACAACATTAATACAATGAGAAGAATTGGAAGTCTTTTTATTCAAAATTTAATATCTGATTGTATAACAATGCAAACTCTTTTTTATCTTTTCTTTTCCTTTGTTCGCCCTCACCCTTTTTCTTACTTCTATGTATGTATATATATTTGTATTTTAATTCAATAAAGCTGGATAGTTGTGCTTAAAAAAAAGAAAAGAACCAAAGTACTAAGCGGCAACAGCTGTGCAACAACTGAGAAAGAACTGAAGTGAAATACCTGGAAATAAGCTGAGCATTTACCATTCAGTCTAAAAACCTGTGACATCTACCTGAAGTGAAGTAACCGAACATAAGCAACTGAAGTTTATAAGAAGCTGTGCTTGATTAGAAGTCCATAACATCAGTTAGATTTAGTATAAATATTATTAGGTGAACGGTTACCTGAAATAACATCATAACCTGAAGTAACCTTTGTTTTACCCACTTTGTGTCATAAACTTCCTTTGTTTAATAAAACCTTTATTGTTTGTTTGAGCAAATGCTGAGACTCCAAATCATTAAGTTTTCCCTCACACAAATCCCCCACTAGATAATCTAGGGTAATTTGTAGAAATTCGTGTTACTGGTATACTATGAGGTGGTCGCACTCTATTTAAGTGAGGACCGGCCCAACAAGGCCAGGGTGAAAAGTGCTGTTGCGGCGTCACATGGAGCACGACAGTGGGGTTTAGGAAGCAGGATTGGCTCTGGAATCCTAGAAATGTGGAGTTGAAAGGGACTCCAAGGGTCATCTAGTCCAGCTCCCTGTTATAAATTCATTGTTTTACCTTTCCTTCTCATTCATGGCTACATTAACAGCAAAGTGGATCAAATCCCTGGTGGCAGCTGGAATAATGGAGGTGCTGAGGGGAACAACCAACATGGGGAGGGAAGGTGGCACAGGGAAATGTGGGCATCGCCAGTGATTTCAGGAGAGTCATTTCCCTGTGGAGAGAGGAATCTCTGTGCCCCCGTAATTGGCCCATCTTTCAGAAATCTGTAGAAAGCTGGCAGTACAGGAGGCTGAAAGCAGAGTTCATCTGGAGCTGCTCCTCCCTCTGCCGGCATTGAGCATTTGCCCATGACATGATGAAGTGACAGCAGGTGTTGCAAGCTGCCCACAGTTGGACTTCACCCCCAAAGGCCCAGCTCCTGCCAACCTAGCAGTTCTAAAGCACACCAGTGCAAGTAGATAAACAGGTACTGCTGTGGTGAGAAGGTACACAGCGTTTCCTTGCATTCTGGCTTCCGCCATATGACCCGGATAGCTGTCGGCGGACAATGCCAGCTCCCTCGGCCTGAAAGCAACCCCATAGTCACCTTTGTCTAGACTTAACTGTCCAGGGGTCAGTGTGGTGTAGTGGTTAAGAGCGGCAGACTCGTAATCTGGTGAACCGGGTTCGCGTTTCCGCTCCTCCACATGCAGCTGCTGGGTGACCTTGGGCCAGTCACACTTCTGTGAAGTCTCTCAGCCCCACTCACCTCACAGAGTGTTTGTTGTGGGGGAGGAAGGGAAAGGAGAATGTTAGCTGCTTTGAGACTCCTTCGGGTAGTGATAAAGCGGGATATCAAATCCAAACTCTTCTTTATCTTTTACATATGCAAATATTTCAATGGGTTTTACACATGTGACTCTCCCAGGCAAAATCTGTTGCATTGTGAGTCGCTTTGGAATGCCTGACGATAAATGAATTAGAAAAGAATTCATAATTCAGCCCCCTACCCCTGCAACCGTTTGCACCATTAATTATATGCAGTCATTAATAGGCCCATCCCCTGCCCCAATGTACCTGGAAGCCTCCCCAGCCAGTGCAGACCATACTAGATGAATCACTCAGCCCGCTTCCGCTTCCTGTGTCTGCATGCACTCAGAGGCCCAAGACGGGCTGAGGAGCGATTTTTGAGAAAGATTTGGCTGCAGAAGCAGACGGCATCACATGGTTTAATTCAGCATTATTGCACAAAACTGACAAGGCAGAGAGGTGCCATTTTGGTTTTTTGTTTTAGTTAAAAGGAAATGCTCTTGATGCAGACTTTTAAGCCACCTGTAATTTAAATTGGTTTTTTTAATTTTCCTTCCCCAATTATGTTTTTACTGTGATTTTATTGGTGTTAGCCGCAATGAGCCCAGCTCTGGCTGGGGAGGGCGGGGTATAAATAACATTTATTTTTATTATTATTAGATGATGATTTCTGGGGTCCCTTCCAACTCTAAACTTCTGTTTATTTAATTAGTTCATCTGTAGTTCTCTGGCAGGTTCAACGACATCAATTATAGGGAGCCATGTGCTTTTCTCCCAAAATGAAGCAAGGGGTTGGGTTCAGGACTCGCAGGATCCTACCCCGTGTTGATGATCTGGTGCCGTTTAAGCTGGATGCTCTGATAGACGGGATCCTGACCCGTGTGGACGATCTGGTGCCTCTTCAGCTGGATGCTCTGGTTGAAGCACACCCCACACTGGGAGCACTTGTACGGCTTCTCTCCCGTGTGGATTCTCTGATGTTTGATAAGGTTGGAGCACTGGCTGAAGCTCCTCCCGCACTCGGAGCAGCCGAAGGGCTTCTCCCCAGTGTGGATCCTCAGGTGCACTTTGAGGCTCCTGCTGTGGCTGAAGCTCTTGGGGCACACCGAGCACTTGTAGGGCTTCTGGCCCGTGTGGATTATCTGATGTGAGTTGAGGCTCCTGCCGTGGCTGAAGGTCTTCCCACACTGCAGGCACTTGTAGGGTTTCTCCCCCGTGTGGATCTTCTGGTGGGAGCTGAGGTAGGAGCTGTGGCTGAACTGCTTCCCGCACTCGGCACACCGGTAGGTTTCCTCCACCATGTGGGTCCTCTGGTGTTTGAGGAGGTGGACCTGGTGGTTGAAGCTCTTCCCGCACTCGGAGCATTTCAAGGGCTTCTCTCTGCCGTGGACGTACCGGCGCTTCCCTGCAGGACGTTCCTCCACGATCGGAATCTCATCCGCCTCGCCCCCTTCGAACACAAAGGCTTTGGTCCCCCACTTCTGCGTCTCCTCAGCTGCCCTTCTCTGCCCTTCGTCCTGCTGGCGATCCTCTTGCCCGTTACCTGAGGGAACCAAAACCAGAAATTCAATTAGGGAAGAGAGCTGATGCTCAACACTGTTTAGATCAACAGAGCAGAAAATATTTAATGGGGAGGCAAACTCTTCCAAATAAAGGGAGAAGGTCATAGAATTGTGGAGTTCTATGAGCAAGACGGTTTAAGCATATTACACCGATCCTGGTCTGACTGTACTGGCCCAATTCAAAGTGCTGGTTTTGACCTATAAATCCATAAATCGCAAGGACCGCCTCTTCCCATATGAACATACCCGGACCCTGAGATCATCTTCTGAGGCCCTTCTTCATGTGCCTCCTCCTCAAGAGGCCTGGAGGGTCGCAACATGAGAACGGGGGCTTCTCTGCAGTGGCTCCCCATCTGTGGAATGCGCTCCCCAGGGAAGTTCACCCGGCGCCTTCATTACACACCTTTAGGCACCAGGCAAAAACGTTCCTTTTTAACCAGGCCTTTGGTTGATCTGTTTCACATCCAACACCCTTTTAGAATGTGGCTTGGGGGCAGGGCGGGTTATTGGGTTATTGTTTTCGGTTTGTTTTTATATGTTGTGGTCTTGTTTGTGAACCGCCCTGAGACCTCCGGGTATAGGGCGGTTGTCAGCAAAGCTCAGGTGCTGACAGGAGAAGAAGAAGCAGGCATAGAGAGAGAACAGTTAAGTTCTCGGAAGGCAGAGAGCAGCTGTAATCTTGAGCTCTGAACAAAGAGGACACGAAAGACAGGGCAAGAGTGACAGGCGTTGTGTGAGAGCTCCAATAGTGAGTCAGATGTTGGAATGCAGGAATAGTCCTGAAAGCAGCAGGGCCCATCTCACAAAATGCTGGAGCCGGAGTGAGATTTTCCAATCTCAGCGAGAGACTTTGAGAATCTGGGGCAAATAATGTTATATTGTGCTTGCAGAAGGACCAGTCTTGCTGATGAATCAACGCGGCTTCTGCAGAAGTAATTCCCGCCCCGCTATCGGCATCTACGAACAGCAAATATATCAGAACATAAATGGGGGCTTGAAAGTTGGTCAGCGAATGAACTGGATCAGTGAACAAGGCAAAAAAGGAGCCTCACCCAGAAAGACCAGATCCCCAGTGTTCTCCTCCGCAGATCCCCTGTGCAGAGACGCCTGGCCTGGTTCTGGAAGAGTCCTCTTCTCCTCCATGAAATGAACAGACATCTTCTCAAAGGGTGCCAGACCCTGATTTAAAAAGAGAGAAAGGAAGAAATTCAGAAGAAAATGCAATTGCCTACAAACAGATAGCAAAGGTGGAGGCCAGCTGAATTTTCTCCTGCAGGATCTGTGCTTTCAAAGAAAGACAATGCTATTTCCTCCAGGCCCAGAGGGGTGTGAGGAGACTAGGGTGAGAGGGTGTCCTCGCCCCCTCCCCCCCCAAATCCCGCCCCATACCTACCTGTCCTGGTAACACAGGAGCCACTTCCAGCTGGCTGCAAAGAGAAGGCGTCAGAGGAGGAACCCCCAGCGCCGTCTCCCCATCTCTGAGGACTGTTGCACTTTCTACGAGGAAGACGTTAAAACGTTAGAGCCTAAGGATGGCGTCCTGTTCTCACAGCAAGCGCCCCTGCCTGCAACCTGGGAGAGACGCTGCCAGACCGTGCAGACACTACTGAACTAGATGGACCAAGTCGGGATAAGACAGCTTCCGTTTCTTTCTATTTGGGAAGGCTCAGTGAGAGAGCATCTGTTTGCATGTGGGAGGCCCAAGGTCTGATCCAAGTTCCCTAAAAGCACCAAGAGCAGCTGCCAGTCAGAGTAGACAGTTCGGACCAGGGGGAACTCGGTAGGAGGCAGCTTTGCACGTTCAACAGAACTGCCTCACCTCCTACAAAAGTCAAGGGGAGTATTTTCGCACTTGAAGGAGCGTCTCCACCCCCATCGTTCTACCTGGACACTGAGGTCCAACACTGAGGGCCTTCTGGCGGTTCCCTCATTGCGAGAAGCAAAGCTACAGGGAACCAGGTAGAGGGCCTTCTTGGTAGTGGCGCCCGCCCTGTGGAACGCCCTCCCACCAGATGTCAAAGCGATAAACAACTACCTGACATTCAGAAGACATCTTAAGGCAGCCCTGTTCAGGGAAGTTTTTAATGTGTGACATTTTAGTGTATTTTTGGTCTCTGTGGAAGCCGCCCAGAGTGGCTGGGGAAACCCAGCCAGATGGGCGGGGTACAAATAATAAATTATTATTATTATTATTAAAGGTAAAGGTACCCCTGCCCATACGAGCCAGTCGTGTCTGACTCTGGGGTTGCGCGCCCATCTCGCTTAAGACGCCGGGGGCCAGCACTGTCTGAAGACACTTCCGGGTCATGTGGCCAGTGTGACAAAGCTGCATCTGGCGAGCCAGCGCAGCACACGGAAACGCCGTTTACCTTCCCGCTAGTAAGCGGTCCCTATTTATCTACTTGCACCCGGGGGTACTTTCGAACTGCTAGGTTGGCAGGCGCTGGGACCGAGCAGCGGGAGCTCACCCCGCCGCGGGGATTCGAACCGCCGACCATACGATCGGCAAGTCCTAGGCGCTGAGGTTTTACCCACAGCACCACCCGCGTCCCTATTATTATTATTAATTATTATTATTTGTACTAGTTCATGTGAGTCAGGAACAACCATGGGGGGGTCCTCCATGGGGGTCCTTACCCAGGGAGGGGGGCCCTCCGTCCCCCTCCTGCTTGATCCACCTGAAGAGCAGCCTCCGCGTAGCCTCCGGCGGATGCTCCTTGGCCCCTGGGAAATCTGTGGCCCCTTTGGCTAGCAAGCCCTGCAGCTGAAAAGGGCAACGAGCCCGGGGAGAGAGAAGGGAGGGGAGAGAGATTTGGAAAGGGGGGGAAATATTGATCATAGCAGGTTACAAGAATTGCACGTCAAACCGTAACGAAAATGCTGAAATCAGCTAACTAGCATTGAAGTCCGTATTCTTAGCTTGCCTTCCTAGGCCTGGCGGAATAGAGGATTTCCAGGCAAACGTTTTAAGAGTTGAAGTGGGAAACAGCCTGCTGAATCTCCAGTGGCAGAGAGTTCCACAGGAACTCATCCGGCGACACTAAAGGCTCGTGTTTTTGTTATTTTCAAATGAGCCTCGCCAACTGGAGGGACGACCAGCGATGCTGCTGCAGATGATGTCAGTGATGCAGCTGAGATATAAGGGTTCAGAAGGTGATCTCTGAGGTTCCCTTGGACCTAAGTTTGGGCTTTGTAAATTAACACAGGGAACTTGAACCTGCCTTGGTAGTAGATGGGCAGCCAATACTCACAGAATGGGGGCGTTGGAAGGGACCTTGAGGGCCGTGTAGTCTCCCCTGCAGTGCAGGAATCTCAACAAATGGTTCCCCATCCAATTTGAAACCATCCCGGACCCTGCTTAGCTTTGCAAATGTGCTAGCAGATTTCTTGCAGCGCCACTGAGGATTTTATTATTATTAAAAGGAATGACACGCTGTCTTTCAAATATACAGACTGTTAAGTATGACATTCAGGCAGGGTGAGGAGAAAATACTTGTTCTTTATTATCAATTGCAATTCATATTTATTATTATTACAGTGGTACCTCGGGTTAAGTACTTAATTTGTTCCGGAGGTCCGTTCTTAACCTGAAACTGTTCTTAACCTGAAGCACCACTTTAACTAATGGGGCCTCCTGCTGCCGCCACACCACTGAAGCACGATTTCTGTTCTCATCCTGAAGCAAAGTTCTTAACCCGAGGTACTATTTCTGGGTTAGCGGAGTCTGTAACCTGAAGCGTATGTAAGCTGAAGCGTATGTAAGCCGAGGTACCACTTTATATGAAAACCACCATGAGATCTTTTGATGAAGGGTGGTATAAATAATAAATATTTTTTTTTAATATACTTTTCAAATTTATACATTTCATTAGTTTTACAATCCATTTAACATTCCTTCCCCCCTCTTTCCATGGTTCCTTAAATTTATTTTTTAATATCATCTGCATATCTAAATTCATTTAACTTGTTCATTTAATTATCTACTGTAAACATATACTTTTAGATAACTGCAAGTTATTGCAATAATCCTGCTAATGTTTTTATCTGTTTACAATTTATCTGTAAATAATAGACCATTTCCACTCCTTAATTAAAAAGTTTGTTATCTTGCTTTCTTATTCTTCCGGCAAAGTTTAGCCATTTCTGCTATTCCCTTAAGTTTCTGTATCCATTCTTCCTTTACTGGGACTTCTGCTTCTTTCCATTTTGGGGCAAGTAACATTCTTGCTGCTGTAGTTGCATGCATAAATAAATTTCTGTACAATTTAGGTAGTTCTGTACCTATAATTATCAAAAGAAAAACTTCTTGTTTTTTAAAGAAAAGTTATTTTGAACATCCTTTTCAATTCATTATATATCATTTCCCCTTCCAGCCACAAGCCTCACCTGCATGTCTTCCTGCTTTCTGTCCTCTGCCTGGCTCAGGATGAAACCTTCTGCCAGGGCCACCGCCTGGGAACTGGTCTCCGCTCCACACTCCCTGACCCAGCTCTCCATCTCTGGGGGGAGGACAGCCAGGAACTGCTCCAGGATCACCAGGTCCAGCATCTGGGCTTTTGTGTTCCTTTCCGGCTTCAGCCACTGATAGCACAGTGAGCGGAGCTGGCCGCAGATCTGTCTTGGACCCTCAGCTTCCTGGTAGCACAACTCCCGGAAGCACTTCTGTGGCAAGTCCCCCCAGATGGCCCCACTGCTCCCAATCTGGACGATGTGGGGACCTTCTCCCGCCTCAGGCCCAGCTGAGTCTTGCTCCTCCATCCTTGAGCTCCACAACAGCTTGGCCTCCAGCACAGAACCTCCACCACCGCCTTCTTTCTGGAGGGTAGGAGCGTGTGACTTTGGGACAGGGTGAGGAGGAGATTAGGATCTTGCAAAGGTCCCCCCCCCCCCGGCAAAACTGGAAGATGCCTTCAAAGAAGCAGAGGAGGAAACTGGGTCTGCAGTCTGCAAGGAAAAGCAGGTGAGATTTAGGGAACAGGACACCAGGGGGAAGCTGAGAAGTAGGGACTTCCTTCTCCTAGGAGGCAGAGATCCAAATCTGCACCAAGACAAGGGGATGGAGGATCTCTAGCTAGGGATCAACCCAAGCTCCTTCTGCCCCCTGACCAGAAAAGTCATGTCTGTTCCACCCTCCCCCACAAAAATAGCCCACTCTGAGATTCCTTTTCCTCTCACTCTCCAATCTTGAAAGGGCAAACTCCTATTACGCAAAGGTGGGCTACGGAACGTCTAACAAAATTTTGCTTTAGAAAAGAAATAAGTGTGGTGGTTCCCTCATAAGTGAGGTTCATAGACCACAGAATTACAAAGTTGGAAGGGACCAAGTCCAACTCTCTGCAATGCAGGAATATTTTGGCCAAGGTGGGGCTGGAACCCACAACCCTGAGAGCCTCGTGCTCTACCAACTGAGCTATCCCAGGACTCAGATAAAATTCAGCCGGTAGGATTGCACACAGGGACGCAGGTGGTGCTGTGGTCTAAACCAAGCAGAAGGTCGGCGGCCCCAGCTCCTGCCAACCCAGCAGTTCGAAAGCACGCCAGTGCAAGTACCTTTTACACGGTGAATCAGGAGTGAATGTTTTGTTTGAATATATTACCTCAAGTTATTTGGATGCTTCCAAATGCACTGAACAAGTGGTAATAATAATAATATACGCAGGTGGCTTCCAGCAAAATATTTAAAAAATGACATCAAACATTAAAAACTTCCTGATCCTGGTTCTTTGAGAGAAGCTGAAAATTTAGGATATCAACTTATTATTCTATATGAACTCAACTTATTCTGTATCAACTCAACGACGGGGAACTAGGCAGAGGGCCCGCCCTGTATAATGCCCTCCTGTCAGATGTCAAGGAAATAAAAATCTTACTTTTAGAACACATATTCTGTTGGGAGCCACGCAGAGTGGCTGGGGCAACCCACTCTAATGGGTGGCATATTAATAATAATAATAATAATAATAATAATAATTCATTTATACCCTGCCCTCCCCAGCCAGAACCGGGCTCAGGGCGGCTAACACCAGTAAAATTACAATAAAAACATAATGGGGGGGGGGGAGGGAGAGAGAGAGAAAACCAATTTAAAATACAGGTGATATAATCATTACTATTATTAAATTATTATGGAAGCCACCTGAGGGGAGAGATGCTCTTGGGATCCAATTCTTCTTTGCAGGCTTGGCCACCGTAAGGACACAGTGCTGAGATTCCTGTCTTGAAGAGGGGGGGGTGTTGGACTAGATAACTCTCAGGGTCCCTTTTCCAACTCTACGATTCTGTGATTCTAACACTGGATGCTGGACTAGATGGGCCGTTGGCCTAATGAAACTACAGGGCTCTTCACGTGATCTGTGTGTGCATGCAGACACACGTGTGTGAGTGAAAGAGAGAGAGAGAGAGAGAGAGAGAGAGAGCACCTTTAGGGAGAAACCCCTGTCTCTTCTATGCAACGAGGATGAATCAGCTGCAACCCCCCCCCCACCTGACTCGCAGCTTCCCTGCCTGCTCTCTCTCCAACCCCACCCTCAATTCCACGGGTATTGCATTGCATTGAACACACACAAACACACACACCCCGGAGCTTGCTGCACCCCAAGGCGCTTTGCACTCACCCGACTCCTTGCAGGGCAAAGGCGGCGCGCGACGGCAGAGGGGGCGGGCCAGCTGTTCCGCTTAAGCCACGCCCCCTTTCCCAAGGGAAGAGGTTGGGCGGAGTGGGTGGGGGTCAGTATCCAGCATCCCCTTCTCTCTCTTTTTCTCTCTAGCAGCTTGCACTCTCTGGCTTTAACTCTTAAGGCAACTTCGCGCGGGGTGGGGGGGAGGGAGGGGAAGGGATGGAAAGTCCCCCCCAGCCCCGCCAGGTTTGCAGAAAGCTTCTCTCTCCTTTTGCAAGGCTAGTCTGCGGCAGCGCCCCTGTCCGCCTAGAAAAGGAAACAAAATGCAAAGCCTGCGCTGCTCTTCCTTTCATGTACGCGGATGTATGTACCGTGCATGCAAAAGCGGGGAGGGGGGGAGAAGGGGGCGGTCAGGATAGGAACTGCAGCAGCGGGCTCAGCAGAGGCTTTTCAAGTGGCGAGCGGTTCCCCTGGCCAAGACACGTCTGTTGGGAGAGTCTGAAACGTAGTAAAGCAAAGACCATCTGCCCCTGTGGGGAAGGGGCACTCACTGAGTGCAAATAACATTTGCTTTATAGGGGGGTTGGGCTAGATGACCCTCCCATATCTACAATTCCGCATAGTAATCCCGGGCTGCAGGGTTGGCCGTCTAACAAAACGCACTGATCCCAAGTCCTTTAAAACAGATCCTTTCCTTCAAAGTGAAATAAAAAAATTAAGGTCACACACACACACACACACACACACACATATATATATGTCTCTCTCTCTCTCTCTCTCTCTCTCTCTCTCTCTCTCTGTGTGTGTGTGTGTGTGTGTTCATAAATGTACCAAGCAAACACGTACATAAATATATAAACCACATGTCTGAAGCAGCTCAGGAAAACAGCCCTGAAACCATTTTGACTCCCAAACTGTCCAAATGATTTCTCTGCAAGGTCAAGGAAAATGGAAAAGCCTCCCCATTGTCTTTTCATTCAGAAATCCTGTCTTAAGGGTATGTCTGTGTGTGAATAGGGTGAGCCTGTGACCTGGCTCAGGAACTAAGTATTTATCATTACAAAAGACTGGCCAGGCTCCCCAGGGTATCCAATCAAGTAAGCATTAACAGGTAACCTGCCAGACAGGAGGTAAACTATGCACTCAGATTTCTCTAGTAGACCACCCTTTCTGTGATATAGGTATGATGTTTCTGGGGGTGGTCTTGGACTCCAGGGCTGGCAATTTAAAATGTCTATATAAGGGCGGGCACACTTTGGTTCTGGGTCCTCCTCCTTTCCTGTGTGTGAAGGGGGCACACTAGCTGCTAGGCTTACTAGCTGCTTTGCTTCTCCGTATTCTCTGGTTGGCCTCTGTTATTTTCTCTCTGACCGATGGAGAACCTGCAAAGGACTCTATAAGGGGTCTTGTGTCCCCCATAAGTGAATAAGGGCAGATTTTCGTTTATTACAAAAGAATCTTGAGAACTGTACTTTACCCACCACAGAGCTACAATTCCCAGCAACCTTCACAAACTACCATAGTCGGGATTCATTTTCTTGAGGAGGGAGAAATAATATTTAAATGTGCAACTGGACACACACAACCACTGCTGGATTATCGCCCGCCCGGGAGCAATGCCAGCATCCCGAAGCCTTTGTCCAGGAATCCTCTTTCAGTCCAGAGAGACTGATAATTAGGCGACTTGTCTCTTTGAGAAAAGCACACCAATTTCTCCTGAGCAGACTTCCTGTCCCAACAGCACCTGATGTAAACAGCTCTTGCTGCTTTTGGCAGCTTGTGGGTGCTGAAATCCCAACAACCACCACCAAGTGTCCCCCATCCCCATCCCCCCCAAGACTCCTGTATTACTTGGCAGCCTGAGTGGATTTTCTCCTTGCAATGTGGTTAAATTTGGTGCCTCATTTCCGATGGCTGATGCAATGTCCCTTTCCCCAGAGTCTATCATCTGGTGCAAAGTGGGGTGTTGCAGGTTTGGAGAGGTTGTGTAAATCACACAGGGGTCTGTGAAGAAAGAAGGTCAGGACCCTCATAAACAACCTTTGTTAAATAAAATATTTATTGTTTATTTGATCAAATCCTGCCTGAGACTGCAAATTATTAAGTTTTCTCTCACACAAGTCCCCCACAACATAATCTGGGGTAGTTTGTGGGAATTTGTGGAACTGTTGTTCTGTGAGGTGGGTGAAAGAGGGGAAAGGGTTGTAGCGCCATCACATATTAATTGGTGGAAGCGCCATGATACGAAGTTAAAACCCACACAGCAATGTACCCAGAGATACAGAACACCTAGTTTGATAAAGTATTGAGGCTATTTTATTTTAAAAAGAAAAAAATTCTATCAGAAAATGGCCAGCAATCACCAAGCAAAAGAGACTCGGGATGACCCAGCTGCTGTATCTAATAGAGTGGTACCTCGGGTTACATATGCTTCAGGTTACAGACTCCGCTGACCCAGAAATAGTACCTTGGGTTAAGAACTTTGCTTCAGGATGAGAACAGAAATCGTGCTCTGGCGGCGCAGCGGCAGCAGGAGGCCCCATTAGCTAAAGTGGTGCTTCAGGTTAAGAACAGTTTCAGGTTAAGAACGGACCTCCAGAACGAATTAAGTTCTTAACCCGAGGTACCACTGTACTGAATTAGAAATGATGAGGCTAAGATTAGAATTGGCTAAAGTTGAAGCAGAGAAAGAAAAACAAAGTTGAAACAGAAAGAGAAAAGGCAAAATTAGCAGCTGGACAAGCCAGAATCGCAGCTGACGTTCAGTTAGCACAGATACAGGCTGAGAGAGAGAGAGCAGAGCAGCTCGTGAGGAAAAAGAAAGAGAAAGGGAGGGCAAGATGGCCCATGAAAAAGACATGTTTCTTTTAAAAATGGAGGAAAGGAAGCTTAAGAGCAGAACTGCCGCAAGCATTGTTGCGGGGTGGAGATTTTACCTCAGATTTCCAAAGTATGTCAAAGGTGATGCTGTTTAGTTTTGAACGGAGCCTATTTTGAGAGCTCTTTCCTAGAGCCCTTTATCCTTTTCACGGATGCCTCCATTATAGGAGCTGGGGCAACTCTGCCAGAAGGGGGAAGATGGACAACTGCTGCAGCCTGTCCTATACTTAAGCAGGAAACTCTTTCTGTTTTTAGCCATTGTATGGGTTATTATCAAGTTTCTGCAAGGAAAGCTTTACAACTTACCGGCAATTCTTTGCGAGTCCAAAATGTAGGATGGTAATAGCCAAAATGCTAAGTTAATGGGTTAATGCTCACAAGGGCTAAGGAGATGTGTGGTGTCATACGTCTGACGCAGTGATGTCGGTTCTGAACAGCTTTAACAGTCAACAGCAGCAAAATTCTGTTGTGCTGCTGTCTGCCTCAAGAGTTAATCCACATGTAACGTAAAGGAACAGCTACCTGCATTGTGTATTTAATCTAACACAGGCAAGTACACTGCGTAAAAAAGTTATGTGCTATTTAAACCTTAAAAGAGAGTGTCTTGCGTAGTTTTTATAGGAGGGGAAAGGGAACTAATTAAAGGGTCAAATGACCCGGGCTCTCTTCCAGCGTAACTCTGGAAAAGTCTAACTGCCACACAAAACCACCATATTTTTTGCTCCATAAGACGCACCTAGTTTTTAAAAGGAGGAAAATAAGAAAAAAAATATTCTGAACGAAACAGTAGATTTATGATTTTTGTGGTTCATGCTGCAGCCACAGACATGTGATTTGACGGTGAGTTTGGGGTAGCCCAATGCAAAAATCCTGAGAATCCATGTGGATCCGTGCTTTGTAAGCACATTTTTCCACCGTTGCAGCCCCAGGAAACAGTGGCGTGATTTTTTTGGTGCAGGCTGTAGCAATGGACATGCTATGTGATCTGATGGTGAATTTGGGGTGAACCAATGTAAAAATCCTTAGGATCCATGGGCTTTTACCTCCCCCCTCCCAGGGAGCCTCCACTAGCCTCCCTTATCTCTCTCCCAATCCCGATCAGCTGCTTCCTTTCAACACTCCCTTCCCTCTTGTTTGCCTTAGTGTCTTTTCCTTAGCTGGCGAGTTCTTTGCTCCTCCTTTTCTTCTAATTTCTCTCCTCACTGATTTAGTCTTCCTGTCTCCTCTCCTTGCAATTTTGTTGTCTTTACCTCCCCCCTCCCTGCCAGCCTCCTTTATTGCTAGTGTCCCTTATCTCGCTCCCGATCGCTTGCGATCAGCGGCTTTGTTTCAACACCCACTTCCCTCTTTCAAAAAAAGCAAAAAGCAAAAAGCATGATCTGCTTTTTGTTGTTGTTGTTTAGTCATTTAGTTGTGTCCGACTCCTCGTGACCCCATGGACCAGAGCATGCCAGGCTCTTCTGTCTTCCACTGCCTCCCGCAGTTTAGTCAAACTCATGCTGGTAGCTTTGAGAACACTGCTTTTTGCCCCTGGGCAAAAAATTCAGTTCCAGGGACCACACATTCGCTCCATAAGACGCACAGACATTTCCCCTTACTTTTTAGGAAGAAAAAAGTGCATCTTATGGTGTGAAAAATATGGTACTCTGATGCTGGTGCTTTAGGGGCACAGCTACCCCAATCAGGACCAGGGAATCCCGTCCCCCACCTACCCACCCCCTGTCCCCTAGAAACAGTACTTCTGCATTGTCAGGATTCAAACTCAGTCCACTGACTGACCCTGGAAACATACCAATCAATATGGTAAACTTGACCCAGCTACACCCCTGCCACACAGACAGCAACACACTGCAACCAACCGTCTGCAAAAAAGCATGTATATACTATGCAGAATAATGAAAAATTACTGTCTCTCCCCCTCCCTACCCTCTCACTTCCCTTCTCTCTTTTGCCTCACTCTGACTTGGAAAAAGGAGACCCCCACATGTTTTGTTGATCCCCAAGAAAACCTTTTAACAAAAACATTTTTAAAAAAACAAAAACTTGAGGTTACTTGTAAAGAGATTTAGCGGAAGCTAAATGATTTCTTTGCGCCTGTAGGGCAGATCCCAAGGCATGAACTAAGCTTTGCAGGGGGCGAGTCTGAAGAATTATATAAAGCTTATAAAGGGATTATACCAAACTGGAAAAGTTAGCTATTGCTGGAGAAGAGAGAATTGGGATTGAAGATGACAATAACAGAGAATAACTTAACGGAGAACTGGGCCAAAATTAGCTAAAGGTTTATCAAGAGGGATAAACATCAGGTTCAACACCAAGGAAGGAATAACCAGCTACACAAATTTAAGTTGTGGGACACTTGATTACCAGTAGTACACGTGAAAAGGATCTAGACGTTTCGGCAAAAGAGTTTGTAAGTAAAAACTGACGTGTAAACTGACTCGACGGTAGCACCAGTCATATCAACTGGAAAATCCCCTCAGAAGCCCATTAAATCAAATAGCCTTCAAGGATGGACTACGTGCCTAAAGTATGAATCTCAATAGGAAGTGATCTGACATTTCTAGCTCTCTAGATCAAAATTCGGCTGACCCCGACCACCAGC
This sequence comes from Podarcis lilfordi, assembly GCA_947686815.1. Classification (NCBI taxonomy): domain Eukaryota; kingdom Metazoa; phylum Chordata; class Lepidosauria; order Squamata; family Lacertidae; genus Podarcis; species Podarcis lilfordi. The sequence continues at coordinate 120,871,416 of OX395127.1, read as the reverse complement.
ATTACAGATTCACTCTCCCCCTCCCTATCTAACAGTACATGAATCTTAAATTATACTTACTACTGCGAGTTCATTCCTTAAAAACATGTCTATACAACTTTACAAAAACCAGAACATCATACACGCCCGAAGCATCTACAACCGATTGCCCCGATATGAATTTGCTGATCTGAAGGAGTGAACTCTGAGAGAAAACAATTTATGCACTCCATACATTTGAATGGTTTTTCCACTGATTGTAAGCGCTCCATCACTGCTGAAGCACTTTCCACACTCCTTCAATTTAAACAGTTCCTCCACTGTGGGTTTGTTGGTGGTTTTTAAGGCTTCTTCTCTTAATGAAGCTCTTTCCACACTCCATACATTTAAATGGTTTTCCCCTCTGTGTGAGTTCGTTGATGAATTCTCAGCTGTCCGCTCTGACGGAAGCTCTTTCCGCACTGCATACAGTTATATGGTTTCTCACCTGTGTGGGTTCGTAGATGTAAAGTAAGGCTTTCATTCCGACAAAAGCACTTTCCACAGTCCATACATTTAAACGGTTTCTCCCCAGTATGGGTTTGTAGATGTTTATTAAAGTTTCCACTCTGACTGAAGCTCTTTCCACACTCCATACATTTATATGGCTTCTCACCCGTGTGAGTCCGACGATGCAAAGTAAGGTCTGAACTCTGACGGAAGTTCTTTCCACACTCCAAACATTTAAAAGGTTTATTCCCTGTGTGAGTTTGTTGATGTTTCTTAAGGCTTCCACTCTGACTGTAGCTCTTTCCACACTCCATACATTTAAAAGGTTTCTCACCTGTGTGAGTTCGTTGATGTAAATTAAGGCCTTCACTGCAACTGAAACTCTTTCCACACTGCATACATTCATATGGTTTCTCACCCGTGTGAATCCGTTGATGTAAATTAAAGCTTCCACTCCAACTGAAGCTCTTTCCACACTCCGCACATTGAAATGGTTTCTCTCCTGTGTGAGTTCGTTGATGTGTAACAAGGCTTTCATTCCGAGTGAAGCTCTTTTCACATACCATACATTCAAACTGTTTTCCTCCCGTATGAGTTTGCTGGTGTTTACTGAGTGTTCTACAATCAGTGAGACTCTTTCCGCACTCCATCCCTTGTGGTTTCTCTTCTTTGTGAGTTCAGGGATACGAACTAAGTGTGCTCACAGAATTCTGTCTTTCTCCCTTGCTTCAGAGGTGGTGGAAGTGTAACAAAATTCCTGTAAGGGTTTCAAGAAAGAGAATAAAGGAAAGTAACACACATAGGTCTGATTTGTTAGGAAATGAAATGAAATAATGGTAAAATCTCTTCAAACTTTCCTGATCTTCAATCATCATCAGTAAATTAATTTTATAATGAATGATTTTAGAGTGTTGTTTGTGCTGTACTTTTGTACTGTTTTATTGTTGTTAGCCGCCCTGAGCCCGGCTTCAGCTGGGGAGGGCGGGATATAAATAAAATTTATTATTATTATTATTATTATTATTATTATTAAGCCACATTATCTTAGAATACAGTTACACTGTTGGATTGTCTTTTTAAATAAATATCCATAATCCACTCTGGGAAATTGTCTCAAGGACCCTTAGTATCCACTTCCACCTTGAACTTCCCATTAACACTGAGCACCAAAAGAAAACTTCTATGATAAGGTGGGGCACCTCTGGCCCTCCTGATGTGGTTAGACTCAAAGTACCATCAACCCAGAGGGACGAGGTGGTGCTATGGGTTAAACCACAGAGCCTAGGACTTGCTGACTAGAAGGTCGGTGGTTCGAATCCCTGCTTAGTCATGCTGGCCACATGACCCGGAACTGTATGCCGGCTCCCTCGGCCAATAAAACGAGATGAGCGCTGCAACCCCAGAGTCGGTCACGACTGGACCTAATGGTCAGGGGTCCCTTTACCTTACCTTTACCATCAACCCAAGCAAGCATGGCCTATGGCCAGCAATGATGCGAGTTGTATTGCAGCAACATCTGGAGGGACGTAGCATTGTCACCTTTCCCCTCCACTGGAAATCCATTACCCTCCTTCCTCCATGATCTGTAATATCCTTCCAAAATCTTCCAATCAACTGCACGCATTCCCTAATCCTGCACCATTTACTTTCCAAGGCTGCTCCATTGTGCCTAGGGCACTGGCAATGGGACAGCACCTTCCACTGGATGAGAGGACAGTAGGTTAAATTAAAGGTAAATTAAAGGTAAATTAAAGGTTAAATTAGGGCAGGCCAAATGGCACAAGAAGATGGAGGGCACAAGGAGGGGACGACAGAGGACGAGATGGTTGGACAGTGTTTTCGAAGCTACCAGCATGAGTCTGACCAAACTGTGGGAGGCAGTGGAAGACAGGAGTGCCTGGCGTGCTCTGGCCCAGGGGGGTCACGAAGAGTCGGACATGACTAAACGACTAAACAGCAACAAAATGGCACTCAGCTCGGTCCACTTGCCCCTCTCTGCATCTGCTGCCTGAGGGGGCTGCCTCAGTCTGCCTCATGGTGGAGCAGGCCCTGAGAACAGCCTTCTCTCTGCCTTCCAAAATACAGAAAACATGGCAAAGAAGATCTTGGCTGGTCACTAAGATCAGGACTTTTATTACTTAATCTTGCTGATGTGTGTTTGGTTGCAAGTCGCTTTGGGTTGCCCTGAGGAAGAGAAAGTGATCAAAAAATCTAATAAATCATAGCAACAGACTGTTGGACAACCCCTCCAAAAAATAAAAAATAACTCAGTAGCAATCTTCCCTTAAACCCTGCAGACATGGGAGATGATATGGTGGGAATAATGGAAACCTGGTGGGATGGAGAGAAGGAGTGGGATGTAGTTATCACTGCGTCTGAAAAGCCTAGCAATGGGCAGTGATACAGGAAAGGGGGGGTGCCCTCCCTATCCCTGGCTTCGTGCGTCCGAGGCGATGACCTCAAGGGCGCCCACTATACTCCACCCCCCCCAGCCTCTTCATTGTCGCACAAGCACCACACGCAACCCAAACTCCAAGTTTAAGGTGCCCTTCCCCCCTTTTTCCACGGGCGAAATAAGCCCAAACTCTCAAGTCTCTTTCCCTCCTCTCGCTCCACCTTTTTCATGAGTTGACCGTGTCAAACTACGCTCCCATTTGTTCCAATGGCCGCGTCTTAACCAATCAGAACCATGCATCCACTCTGCAGGACCAGCTCAGCGAGCCTCTGCACGCCTCATTTAACCTCTTGACAAGCTGCTTACTGCTCCCTGCTGAGAGAACAATGGAATCGAAACTCGTAAACGTGTCAAATCTTGCTACAATGTATCCAGTTAAGCTCGTGAAAGTGTCAAATCTTGTTACAATGTATCCAGTTAAGCTCGTAAAAGTGTCAAATCTTGTTACAATGTATCCAGTTTGTTTCCGATTTCAATTATTAGTGTAAGAATGGACTAGAGTGGACTAAAACTTCTAAAATTCATATAAAATCAACCACAGCTCCGATTTCCTTGGTTCTGGTGTCAATCAACCCAGCTTCTTCAGGACTCCATGATACCTCCTCGGCCTCCATAATCCCTCGAGCGAGGAGTCACGTACTCAGGAAGACCCTAATCCGGTCAGATCACTCTGCCCGGCCCTTCCTCCGGGCAATGCCAGGTGGCAGACTTTGCATATTCAGACTATTGTCTTCTCATCACCAGTACTCAGGAAGTGCTTATCTACGCATATCTTCAGCTCTGCATATTTCCCCCCTCCCTGCTCCATATGTTAATCTGTGTAACCCAACCTTTTCGTAAAATATTCATGATGTAACCCGTGTAACCCAACCTCTTTGTAATGCATTCATGACGTGTTTCGCACTGTATTCTGGGACATGGAGGGAAGTTTCAAAAACTCCTGTCACCCCTTTCTCGGGGTTCAATCTCGTCTTGAACCTGTTGCGCAATAAACTCGGACCTCCAGCAACTTGCTCCTGTCTCCGGCTGAGCTCATTTTCTTCCGCAGGGACCCGCGGACTTAGTCCGACGAGCTGGGTGGCAGAGTAACCCCGCACCCAGATTTTACCGTAACAGCAGGGAAGGCAGGACTGGAGGCAAAGTCTCTCCAGAGAGACGTGGGGAAATGGACGAAATTACAGTTGACAAGCCAAAGGTGGGTCATCATCCTGACCCAGCAGGCTTCTTCATTTGTTCTTACACACTGAAAGGAGACAGTCTCACTGCATACTGAAGGGAAATGCCTCTCAGCCTCTCATGCATTTCTGTATTTTTGTGTCTCAAGGAAGGAAATGAGTTGAGACTTGTGTATCAGAGTCTCTCCTAAATGGAATAAGTAAAGCAGAAGTGTTATTGGTGCCATACGTGAATGTAGAAATATTCAAAACTACTGTATTAATCCACTGACACAAAGACAGCAAAGTATCTGGTGCCGCCATTAACCTGTGACTTCTTCTGCAAACTTTGCAGAGTTAAAATGTTAAAACCTTTTCACCTTTTGAAGCAAGGACAGCAAAGTATATTAGTAATACTGGAGCGTGTACCACAAGTGAATCACAATATAAACTCATGAAAAGTTATGGATGGACATCATTAACGTATATACTAGGGACGCGGGTGGCACTGTGGGTTAAACCACAGAGCCTAGGACTTGCCGATCAGAAGGTCGGTGGTTCAAATCCCCGCAACGGGGTGAGCTCCCGTTGCTCGGTCCCTGCTCCTGCCAACCTAGCAGTTCGAAAGCACGTCAAAGTGCAAGTAGATAAATAGGTATCGCTCCGGTGGGAAGGTACCGTATTTTTCGCCCTATAGGGCGCACTGGCCCATAGGGCGCACCTAGTTTTTTTTTGGGGGGGGGGGAATAAAGAAAAAAAATTATTCCCCCCCCAGGTGCCGGTCTCCCCAGGCTTGCGGATATCTGCCCGAAGCCCGGGGTGCGCTCCGCTGCACTCACCGGGTTTCGGGCTGCAGGTTGCTGTCCGCAAGCCTTGGGAGCCCGGCAGGAACTCCCGCGGGCTCCCACGGCTTGCGGATAGCTTCCTGAAGCCTGGAGAGTGAGAGGGGTCGGTGTGCACCAACCCCCCTCGCTCTCCTGGCTTCAGCGAAAGCCTGCATTCGCCCCATAGGACGCACACACATTTCCCCTTCATTTTTGGAGGGGAAAAAGTGCGTCCTATAGGACGAAAAATACGGTAAATGGCGTTTCTGTGCGCTGCTCTGGTTCGCCAGAAGCGGCTTAGTCATGCTGGCCACATGACCCGGAAGCTGTACGCCGGCTCCCTCGGCCAGTAAAGCGAGATGAGCGCCGCAACCCCAGAGTCGGCCATGACTGGACCTAATGGTCAGGGGTCCCTTTACCTTACAGTATATACTATAATCCCACCCACTCACTTTCTCTCACACTCAGCATTTATAAATTTGGCAAGTTCACACACCTTGCCTATAATACTGGCAATCCTTGGCCTGAATATGCACATGTCTCTGTGTAGAGCCTCCAGCCACAGGTATTGTCTATCATGATAATGAGTCCTTTGACCTTGAAGCAACCCAGACTGGGAAGGTGCAGGCTTCTATTACCTTTTGATGCTGATGGATTGTATCTCAGCATGCAATAAAATAAACAAAAAATAAACAAAAATAATGAAATGCTTTCAATATGTATATTATATATAAATGCTGAAACATTTCCATAGTACCTCCATCCATATTTTTGGAATGGTGTATGGAATCATTGACCATGCAAGGGAAATAACACTGAAAACTGAAAACATGGGAGATGGAAAAGGGTTTTGGCTACTTTGTGAAAGGAATTCCAGAAACAAAGAGCCGTTTTGGAGGAGGATTTTTCATTCCGTCCTTCCTCTGCAGTAGGAAAATTCCTGCCTTTTCCCCCTCCTCTATTTCCAGGTTGACCAATGGCCTGACTTGGCTTGTCTGGGGCTCATAGAGGGGGAGGAGTTCGGCTTCCAGGAAGGGAGAGAGGGGTGGGCGAAGTGGACCCCAGTGTTCAAGGCTCCCTCTCTCAGATGACTTGAAGGAGACCCCCTCCCCAGAGTCTCTCCTGCGCCCAGAGGCCCCCCCCCCCCGGCACAGCTCACCCCTCGCTCTCCGTGCCGCATTTCTCCCGAGCGCACCAACCTCTCCATCTGGAGGGACCACCCTAGGCGAGCGGAGAAGGGAGGGCAGATGGGGGGACGGGGAGGGACAAAGGGAGTGTCCCTTTCCGGGCCTTTCAAGGCACCCAGTCCTCTCTCGCTTCCTTTAACCCCTTCGTGGACTCCTTCTCTCAAGTCTCTTCAGCCAAAAGGGACCGGCCAGCTGCAACACGGGCGCCCTTCGCCGCACTTGCAGAGCCAGGAGGGATCCCTGCCGCGGGAGGGGGATGGGGAACTGGAACTGGCAGAGGGACATCCTAAGAGCCAACTCCTAGGGGCCCGGGGGGTCTTCACACACCCCCAATAAAATATTTTAGGGTGTCCGTCCCCATAAAGTTGATAGACATTGTCATTCAAATGGTGTGATCAATTATGCAGGGCGGGGCTTACCACCCCAATATTTTATTCAAGTTGGCACCCCTGAGGGGCATCATGTCCCTGAACCTCAGAAGGACGTTCTGACAGTAAGGGCTGTTGGGACAAGGGAAGGGTAGCTACCTCTCTCATTTTGGGGGGGGGGGACTGCAGAAATTTATTTCTCACCAAAAGTCAGTTTACAAAGAGCAAAACTCACTCTTGCGTTTATTTACAAACTCCTTCACTAAGACGCCTAAATCCTTTTCACATGGTACTACAGGGAAGGCAGGTGTCATCGTGGTCCTCGTAGTCGTCCCCTCCCCAAATCTTATATAGGATTTGCCCCTGTTGAAATTCACATTGTTAGTTTTGGTCCAGTTCTCCAATCTGTTAAGGTCATCCTGAATCCCAATTGTGTCTTCTGCGGCTTTAGCTACTCCTCCTAGTTTGGTGTCCTCTGCAAATTTGATGATAATCTCCTCAATTCCTTTGCCCAGGTAGTTTATTACTTTCCCCCGGCAAAGCTTAGCTCATGCATTGGGCTCTGGCCTATTTCCTGCAGTGCAAAGCAATCATTTAGCTTTCCCTGGATCTCTTTATTATTATTATTATTATTATTATTAATAATAATAATAATAATGATAATGACAACAATAACTGAATTTATATACCGCCCTATGCCTGCAGGTCTCAGGGTGGTTTATAGATAAAAATCAAAATATGAAACCACAAAATCCATAATCAAAATAAACCCCACATTTTAAAAGAGCAGAGGATATAGATAACCTCAGTGCTTTTTTTCTAAAAAAAAATATGTTTAGGGGTATTCTAATTTTCCTACATGGGGAAGTGGGTGGCGCTGTGGGTTAAACCACAGAGCCTAGGACTTGCTGATTAGAAGGTCAGTGGTTCGAATCCCCACGACGGGGTGAGCTCCCGTTGCTCGGTCCCTGCTTCTGACAACCTAGCAGTTCGAAAGCACGTCAAAGTGCAAGTAGATAAATAGGTACCGCTCCGGCGGGAAGGTAAACAGCGTTTCCGTGCACTGCTCTGGTTCGCCAGAAGCGGCTTAGTCATGCTGGCCACATGACCCAGAAGCTGTACACTGGCTCCCTTGGCCAATAAAGCGAGATGAGCACCACAACCCCAGAGTCGGTCAGGACTGGACCTAATGGTCAGGGGTCCATTTATCTTTACCTAATTTTCCTACTCATATTGAAATACTGCCCCTCAATGAGGCCAGACTTAGATTCACAAAATGTTTAGGGGTATGTTTCCCTCCCCCCCCCAGAAGAAAAGGCACTGGATAAGCTCAAGGTTGAACCGTGGTCTGAGGGAACCTCCTTGTATCCCCTCCACACACAGAGGGAGCACAATGGATGTCCACAAAACCATTGTCAGCCAAACTTTACGTCTCCCCTGCCCCCTGCAGTGATGGCGCCTACACAAAGCCCACAGCCCCACTCCTTGGTCTCAATCCCCTGGCATTTCATGGCTGGGAAAGGAGGAGGAAGGAGACGCTGTGCCCCCACTGGTGGGTCCTGACTTTCTTCCTTCACAGGCCCCCTGAGCGATTTACACAACCTCCCAGTACATGGAATACTCTGCTTTGCACCAGCTGATAAGACTCTGGAGAAAATAATAATAATAATAATAATAATAATAATAATAATAATAATTATTTATTTATTTACACCCTGCCCATCTGGCTGAGTTTCCCCAGCCACTCTGGGCGGCTTCCTATCGAATGTTAAAAACAACACAGCATTAAATATTAAAAGCTTCCCTGGGGTAAAGGACGTTGCATCAGTCGTCAACCCAGGAAATCCACCCAGGCTGCCAGGTGATACAAGGGGCTTGGGCGGTGGGCGGAGGGGGACGACGACGACAGAGGTGGTTTTGTGTGTGTCGGGTTTAGGCCTGTGCAATACATATCAACACATTGTTTAAAACCGATATTTAGAAAAAATCGTGATAACCTTATATATCTATCTCTCTCTCTATAAAGACATGGCAAATTATCGTGCATCAAGCCCGGTATTGGAAAAGCTGTATGCTTCCTGCTGGGCAGCCCTCGCTAACTCCGCCTAAGCTCCTCCCTGCGAATCCGAGGCGGCGGCTGAAAGGATGGAGCAACCAAGCGCAGCGTTTCCTCCGCCTCCAGGTTGCCTCGCCCCCAGCAGCTGCTGCAGCTTTAGAGAGAGAGAGAGGCTGGCAAAAGAAAAAATCGGAATCTCTCTGCAGCAAATCTGGTAGGTTGCTTAAGAAGGCTGGTCAGGGCTGGCTCTTTACAAGTCCTGGCTTCCGGAACCCATTTCTCCCCTAAAACCATGAACAAACAAAGCCCCCGTTTGAACCTCTTCCTCTGCCCCGTCTCTGTGTGTGTTTGTCTCTCTCTCTCTCTTTCCCCTCCCCGGGTTTTGCTTCTGCGAAGGAAGCAGCCCTCGGCCTCACCGGTTTTATTATTAACTAAGCCGACAGATCCAGCCCCTTCGCTGTGCTGCGTTCACCGTGGGCGCTCACCGTCACTGCTGCTAGAATGTTTTTCATAGTTGAAAGGAGAGACAGACTCGGCTCTGCGTTTGAGACACTGCTCTTCCCTCCCCCCATCTGTGTCTCTCCCCTCCCTCTCATTACGCTGCCCCTTTTCTCCTCCAGTGCCGCTCCCTGCCCTAGAACTCTTCTCAGTTCTCCCCACAACCATTTTGATTTCTCATGCATTGGTTCCTGCCAACCTAGCAGTTCGAAAGCATGCAAGTGCGAGCAGATAAATAGGTACCGTGGCTGCGGGAAGGTAAACGGTGTTTCCTTGCGCTCTGGCTTCCGTCATGGTGTCCTGTTGCGCCAGAAGCGGTTTAGTCCTGCTGGCCACATGACCCGGAAAGCTGTCTGTGGACAAACGCAGGCTCGCTTGGCCTGAAAAGCGAGATGAGCACCACAAACCCATAGTCGCCTTTGACTGGACTTGACCGTCCAGGGGTCCTTTACTTTTAACCTTTTACATTTGTTGTACAGAAATTAATATAATATTAATAACAAATTAATATATTAACATTGATCTATTGCTCTGAAATCTGTAATGGTATAGTTGAAGCATGCTCTACCTCTCCTTTAAATCGGAACCAGTGAAGGCGGTGAAGGTCCTGCGTGAGTGTCTGGAGGCAGTTGGAGGATGGATGGCGGCTAACAGATTGAGGTTGAATCCTGACAAGACAGAAGGACTGTTTTGGGGGGATGGGGTGGGCGGGTGTGGGGGACTCCCTGGTCCTGACTGGGGTATCTGTGCCACTGAAGGACCAGGTGCGCAGCCTGGGAGTCATTCTGGGCTCACACCTGTCCATGGAGGTGCAGGTCCATTCTGTGTCTGAGCTGTCTAGCCGCTCCATCTGCTGCGCAGGCTGAGACCCTACCTGCCCGTAGACTGTCTTGCCAGAGTGCTGCATGCCCTGGTTATCTCCTTCTTGGACTACTGCAGTGTGCTCTATGTGGGGCTACCTTTGAAGGTGATTCAGAATCTACAATTAATCCAGAATGTGGCAGCTGGACTGGTGACTGGGAGTGGCCGCCGAGACCATACAGCACCAGTCCTAAAGGATCTTCACTGGCTCCCAGTATGCTTCTGAGCACATTCACAAGTGTTGGTGCTGACCTTTAAAGCCCTAAACAGCCTCAGTCCAGTATACCTGAAGGAGTGTCTCCACCCCCACCATTCAGCCCAGACACTAAGGTCCACCTCCGAGGGTCTTCTGCTGGTTCCCTCACTGCGAGAAGCGAAGTTGCAGCGAACCAGGCAGAGGACCTTCTCAGTAGTGGCGCCCGCCCTGTGGAACACCCTCCCATCAGATGTCAAGGGAATAAACAACTATCCAACTTTTAGAAGACATCTGAAGACAGCCCTGTTTATGGAAGTTTTTGATGTTTGATATTTTATTATGTTTTATATTTGCTGGAAGCAGCCCAAAGTGGCTGGGGAAACCCAGCCAGAAGGGCAGGGTATAAATAATAAAATGACTGATGTTGTTGTTGTTATGCTATCATTGAGTAAATTTTCATACAATTAAATACATCAAAATTAAGAGTTTTATTGTTGTTCAATGTTTCCCCAGGTTATTTGTCTTCAGTATGCCTCGTCATCACCGTGCTGTAGATGTTCCCAAATACCACCATTTGGTAGAAAAACGAAAAACCAAGAGTGCTGTCTGGATGCATTTTGGATTGCCTGCTGATGAGAGCGGCCGTGTTTTGACTGACAATGGCGCCATTTGCAAAATATGTTTGCATTCGGTATCAGCAAAAGGCGGAAACACCTCCAATTTAAGCAGCCACCTCAAGTTTCACCACCCTCTGAAATTTAGGGAGTTGTCCACACCTCTGGCAGTACCTTCCTCATCAAGAGGCATTTCCGTTTCTTCACGTACTGCTGCTAATTCAGACGATCTTCCAGCTGTAACGGCGTCAACAGCTAGGGCTGCTGAGCCGGCAAGAACTGCTAGGGAAAGTTCTAGACGACAGCAAAAAACAGCATTGGATTCCCAGCTGCTCCCTTCTAAGACCTCAAGGACTTGCACTCAGGCAGTCGCGCAGTTTCTGGCTACGTGTATGCAGCCTTACAACACTGTAGAGCACCCAAAATTTATCCAGATGGTGAACGCTCTAAACCCGAGGTATCGGTTGCCTAGTAGGAAATACTTCACAACCACGGGAGTTCCAAAACTGTACAGTGACACCATGGAGAAAATGAAGGGGGAGATACAGCGGCTAAGTGAGAGTGAAGTGGCCATCACTACGGACAGCTGGACGTCAGTGGCAGGCACTCCCTTTGTGGCTGTGACGGTACATTTCATTTCCGACGAGTGGAAGTTGACAAGCGCTTGCTTGGCCTGTAAGCATTTTTTGGAGGACCACACTGCAGATCATCTTTGTGAAATGCTCACAGACACCTTATCGGAGTGGGACATCGATGTGAAGAACATATTTTGCAGCACAACGGACAACGGCTCAAATATTCTGAAAGCGGTCAGGCAGCTTGGTTTTGAGCACATTTCCTGCTTTGCCCAGAATATAAATATCGGGGTTAACCGAGCTTTAAGCCTGACACCGTTGAAAAGGGCAATTGGGAAACTGAAGGGTCTGCAAAATAGCATTTGCTGCAGCTGGAAGATGAGGAGGGACCTCGCCAGAGCTCAAGAGTTACTTCAGATGGACCAAGTCAGTTTGCCAAGCGCTTGCCCCACAAGATGGTGGAGTACGCTTCAGCTGTGCCAAAGGTTTCTCGAAAACCAAGTTCCACTCTGCAAGGTACTCATGGAGCATCCATCTAAAAGACTTTTGATGTTGGAAGGGGGCGACGTCTCAGCCGTGCAGGACTTTGTGTCTGCAACTACTCTGCTGGAGGACATTACCACAACTCTAAGTGGAAGCAATTATGTCGCGGCGTCAACCGTTCTGCCTCTTTATAGGCAAATTAAGAAAAGCCTCCAGCCTGATGAGGGAGACAGTGTGCTGCTGAAGGACATTAAATGTGCAGTTTTAGGCGCACTGTCAGAAAAGTACGATAGCGCTCCCACGGCAACCACTTTAGGCCTGGCCTCGTTGTGCGACCCGAGGTTTCGCCTGCGTTTCTTAGAGGCGCCAGAGGCCGTCAGGCAGGAGGCCATCAAGAAGATGACAGACTTGCACGGGAGTCTGCATTCTGCTTCTACGGAGCCAAATACTTGCCCTGCTCCACCCAAAAAGAAAAAGGGGCTGGCGAAAATTTTTGATTTGGACGAAGAAGAGGAGGACCTGGCAGTGGCAGATGGTGAGTCGAAAGCAGAAAAAGAGCTAAAGGAGTATATAGCTATGCCAAGAGTGGACATTGATGGATGTCCTCTGACGTGGTGGAAGGCACACGAGGCTTCCTTCCCAATGTTGAAGGTGCTGGCAAAGAAGTTTTTGGCTATCCCAGGGACAAGTGTGCCATCTGAAAGTGTGTTCAGCACGGCTGGCAATGTTTTTCAAAGACAAAGGTCATCTCTATTGCCAGAGAATGCTGAAATGCAAATTTTCCTTGCAAAAAACATAGATTTCATGTAATATTTTTTTTTGTTCTGTGAAATTTTATCCATCCTTTCTCGTTTGGCCTGGCTTATAAAAGAAATGCACATTTTCCTTGCAAAAATATATATATATTGTTTAATATATTTTTTTGTTCTGTGAAATGTTATCCATTCTTTGTAGTTTGGCCTGGTTTGTAAAAGAAAAGAAAATTTTCCTAGATAGATAGATAGATAGATAGATAAATATTTTTTTCTGTAAAATTTTAATCATTCTTTCTGGTTTGGCCTGGTTTATTTAAAAAAATGCACATTTTTGGCAATAAAAATATTGTTTAACAAACTTTTGTTCTGTTAAAATTTATCCCTTCCCTTCTTTCTATTTTGGCCTAGTTTAGAAAAGAAAATTAACTAACAAACAGATAACTGGTGGGATGTACACACGTTCAATTAAGACTCAATAGTTAATTATATTTGAATATCTTGAAGTGTGATGTTGAATTGGCTTTTTTCTTGTTTAGTAATGTAATTAAATTTTTAGGGAACATTATCTCACCTCACCTTTTGATATCTATGCTGCTGATTATTTCTACAGCTTTAATTTTAGAGAAAATGTGCTAATTCAAACATTACTGGTATGGTAGTTCCATAACACAAGAGTTGTAACAATATTTTAAAGGTTAGCAAAAATTTACCAGTTTTAAAGTTAGACCCGTAAGTATTAGCAGTTGCCAGGTCATTAGCATGTTTAGCTCTACATAGCCCCAGCCTTATTTCAGATATTGTAATACAGTCATACCTTGGTTCCTGAACGCCTTAGGCTCCTGAATGTCGCAAACCTGGAAGTGAGTGTTCCGCTTTGTAAACTTTTTTTGGAAGCCAAACGTCCGACACGGCTTCCGCGGCTTCCGATTGGCTGCAGGAAGCTCCTGCAGCCAATCAGAAGCTGCACCTTGGTTTTCGAACCGTTTCGGAAGTCGAACGGACTCCCGGAATGGATTAAATTTGAGATCTAAGGTACGACTGTATATTAAAATGCCACAATGTTTAGCTGCCCGATATATTGCGATGTTGAGAACAAGCTGTGGCCCAGCCCTAGCTGGGTTGCATTCACACAATATTTTCAAAACACTCCCCCCCCCCCCAATGAATACTGACAACTGTAGTTTGCTCAGGGTGCTGGGAAATGTAGTTCTGTTGTGGGTAAACTATAGTTCTCAGGATACCTCTCCAGGGCTGGAATGTTCTCTTGCTTGCCTGAAGGAAATGTGCAGGCCTCTGTCAGATGTCAAATGGACTTCATCATCTCCCATCATCCTTGACAACTTGGCCTGGCTGGGGCTGACGGGAATTGAAGCTGCAACACAGCTCAGCTGGTAGAGTATGACACTCTAAATCTCATGGTCATGGGTTCGATTCCCAAATTGGGCAAAAGATTCCTGCATTGCAGCGGGGTGGACTGGATGACCCTTGGCAATCCCTGCCAGCTCTACGATTCTATGAATCTGGTATCGAGGTTATAGGGTCCAGAACAAACAGAAAAACAGGAACGATAAAAATTATGTGGGGAACACTAGCTTGCCCCTTTATACTCTACCGCTGTCATATTCTAAAGAAAAAGAACTTTCCTTAGTTTGGTGAGACATAAACTTCATGCTCTGCAGTTTCTAGAAGAATCAGGATTTCACCTCTGTATTTTCCACAGGGCGCCCGCCCTGTGGAACTCCCTCCCACCAGATGTCAAAGAGAACAACAACTACCAGACTTTTAGAAGACATCTGAAGGCAGCCCTCTTTAGGGAAGCTTTTAATGTTTAACAGACCACTGTATTTTAATACAGGGTGGCTGGGGAGACCGAGCCAGATGGGCAGGGTATAAATAATAATTTATGTATGTATGTATGTATGTATGAGTGTATGTATTTATTATTATTATTATTATTATTATTATTATTATTATTATTATTATTTTATTATTTTAATGCATCACATTTGTGAAGCACTTTCACGTGATTTGTGGTGATTGTCCATGACTGAGACTACTTGTGAGGAAATCCTGATATCATAAAGTCAAATGGGATTACCTATAAGATATTGCGACCCAGGTGTATAGTGTGTTGAGCTACAACTACAGTCATACCTCGGCTCCTGAACACCTTGGGAACAATTAAAAACCAGAAGTGAGTGTTCTGGGTTTTCGAAAGTTCTAGTCCCACGGGGCTTCCACAGCTTTCGATTGGCTGCAGGAGCTTCCTGCAGCCAATCAGAAGCCACGCTTTGGAAGTCGAACAGAAGTCTGCTCTCCAGGTGGACCAATGGCCAGGCTGTTGCCTGGGGCTTATAGAGGGGAAGCAGATTCTGCTTCCAGGGAGGACTGAAAGGGTGAGGGAAATGGACTCCAGTTTTCAAGGTTCTCTTTCCAGACCTCTCCAGGCAATGCACACAATCTCGCCTCTCCTGGTATGTCCCACGGAGGACCTTACAGTCTTCAAACAAAAACATCTTGGAGGTCCCGGGCCACAGGGAGGTTAGGCTGGCTTCAACCAGAGCCAGGGCTTTTTCGGCTGTGGCCCCGATCTGGTGGAACACTCTGTCACAAGAGACTAGGGCCCTGCGGGACTTGACATCTTTCCGCAGGGCCTGCAAGATAGAGCTGTTCCACCAGGCCTTTGGCCAAGGCACAGCCTGCCTCCCTCCTTTGGTAATCCTCATAGAACTCTAGCCCAATGGTTGCCATTAATTTGATTAATTTGATTCTGAATTGATTTTA
This sequence comes from Podarcis lilfordi, assembly GCA_947686815.1. Taxonomy (NCBI): domain Eukaryota; kingdom Metazoa; phylum Chordata; class Lepidosauria; order Squamata; family Lacertidae; genus Podarcis; species Podarcis lilfordi. The sequence goes on along the minus strand of OX395127.1, from coordinate 120,856,138 downwards.
GAATGAATTGATTTTAGAATGCTGTGTTACTTTTATTGTTGTTAGCCGCTCTGAGCCCGGATTCGGCTGGGGAGGGCGGGATATAAATAAAAATTTATTTTTATTGTTATTATTAACCCTGGCATGGACTCCCCCCCCCCCCAAGAGGGACCCAGAAATGTGCACCACCAAGACAGGACAGGGGACGATGGGGTTGTCCCTTGGCGTACATCACATTTCGATCCCACAAAGGTTCATCTCTTGGCTTCCAGGGAAGAAAGAAATGTGTGGAGTCAGGGGGGGGGGAGGTTCAAAAGAGATGCAAACCCTGCAGGTGTTGGGTCCCCATTTTGCAGCTGGTTTGCATTCATCCAGGCCGCAAGAAAGGAGATTTTGGGGAGTTGGGGGGGGTGTCTTTGTTCATCCTTCCCCTTCCCCCACGCTGCATCTTTACTTCTTTGTCCTCTCTGCTCATCCTCCTCGCCTCACTCGCTTTTGCAATTTCCTTTCTTGCTCCTTCTGCGCACCTGCCTGGATGTAGAAGGCATTGCACGGATCCAGGCCCCTGCCAAAAAAGGAGCTCTTTTGCAGGGTCTCTTTGTCCTTTGTTTCCCAGCCCTCTTTGCCAGGGCCGGATTTAGGTTTGATGAGGCCCTAAGCTACTGAAGGTAATGGGGCCCTTTATATGTCCAGCTGTCCTTTGTCAACAACAAATTGTCACTGTTTCTTGTGTTGAATATATGCTACATGGTAATTTATGGACCTAATAGGTATCTAAAGCCATTTGCACTTGTTGCCATGCAACCAGTCCATACAGAATGTCGGCATCCTATATATAGAAATGAGCAAACTAGGGATGTTTTAGGGAGCAGGCAAGCAGGCATCATAGGAGCCTACACAACACAAAACACTGTTGCTGTATGTAGGTTTTATTTTATTTGTTTTTTATCTTATATTTTGGAAATGTACATCCAGGTTTTTTTCCCCTTTAATTTTTTGAGGGCCTTCAAGAGAGTGGAGCCCTAATAATAATAATAATAATTAAATAGATAAATAAATAATAATAATTTATTATTTATACCCCGCCCATCTGGCTGGGTCTCCCCAGCCACCCTGGGTGGCTTCCAACAAAGTATTAAAATACAGTGATCTGTTAAACATTAAAAGCTTCCCTAAACAGGGCTGCCTTCAGATGTCTTCTTCTAAAAGTCTGGTAGTTGTTGTTCTCTTTGACATCTGGTGGGAGGGTGTTCCACAGGGTAGGTGCCACTATCGAGAAGGCCCTCTGCCTGGTTCCCTGTAACTTGGCTTCTTGCAGGGAGGGAACCTCCAGAAGGCCCTTGGCGCTGGACCTCAGTGTCCGGGCTGAACGATGGGGGTGGAGATTATCCTTCAAGTATACAGAAATGAGGCCGTTTAGGGCTTTAAAGGTCAGCACCAACACTTTGAATTGTGCTCAGAAACGTACCTAAGCTATAGCTTGTTTAGCTTATACATAAATCTGGCACTGCTCTTTGCCAACTGTTAATGGAGAAATCTGAGGGCTCCCTTGGACAAAAAACAAGGACACCAGCCAGGAATACCAGACCAAAAGAGCAGCCAGTAGGCTTGGTCTTTATTGAAACTGTCACGACAGGATTCCAACTCACTGCAAGACGAAGCAAGATGGAAGCCCCAAACAAAAGAACCCCCAAATTTTTATTAGCTGCTAAAACCCAAGTTACACCCCCCAAACTACGGTACATCACTCATACATCATGGTTATATCATAAAAGGGGAGGTCTGGTGGCAGTAATCTGAGCATCCTGGACCCTGCCCCATGGTTCTCCTTGCCCTCCACCAAACACCCATCAAGTGTAACAATATCCACCCTCCCTTCCCCACAGGTGGGCGGGGTTTGCGGCACGGAGCGAGGCTCACCTGGTCGGGTGCCACCCACCTGCTTGAGCTGGCCTTTGACCCGCCCTCGGCCAGGGAGGACGATGGACGGCTGGCTGGGGGTGGGCCTAAGGCCAAAAGAAAAGAGGCTGACTCCTGGGCTCAAGCCTCTTCCTTCCAGGATCAAGATCAGGATCAGGAGTGTATCCAGGTGGCTGGACTGAGGTAAGTAACTGGCCTTCTTTACTTTTGCCTGGGTGGGGAGGGATTTGTCCCTCCGCCAGGCTAGGCCACATTTTAGCGTGCTCGGTTAGGCACGTTGTGGCCTTTTTGGAGCTTTTCCCCTGGCAGCAGTGTGGGGGGGAGCTGGCTCCTCCACCGGCAGCTGCTTGCCCAGGGCACTGCCAGCCAGAGTAGGCAGCACGGCCCCTGAGTAGGCCGCTAGGTCGGCCTACCAGCTTTTTGTGATGGCCAGCAGTGGTGTGGGCCGCAGCCGCGGGCTGCTTGCATTTGGGTGGTGGTGGGGGCATCACTCCCCTCCGCCGCCTGCCCGGTGCCCCTTCCTACCCAGGCGGGCAGCGCAGGGCTTCAGCAAGGCCGCGGCCTGCTTGCTTTTGAATGGCAGGAGGGGGGCACTGGGAGGGTGGCGCGGGCCCAACTAGGGTGTACAGCTTCCAACTAGGGCGATCGGCCTAGTCGTTTTTTCCGTGGCCGGGGGGGGGGCGGCATTGCCCCCCACCTCTGCCTGCCGGCCCAGAAGAATAACAAAAGAGATATTTACATTTCCCTGTTTCCCAGCCAAGTTAATCCCACCCTTTTGTCTTCATCTGGGTTTGTTATTTCTGGAATGGCTACCTGTCTGGCACTCAGGTATCAGGATGCCAGGAATTATCCCTCAGGCAGAGGAGCTGCTGAGTAGCTGAGCTCACCTGTCTATATGAATTTCTGAAGTTTTCCCAATGAGCCAGTACATAGGTACATTTATCAGTGAATTTTTACATTTGGTATTGTGCAGCAAAGGCCCTTTGAATAGATAGGAAGAAATTGCGATGAAGTGTTTTGTTGGGACAAATCACAAAAGTCACAAAAATTATTGTGCTGATTTTGGTAGTGGGCTGCATGTTCATGATATCTACTGGCTCACTCTTCCCACTTCCTTTCCCGCAATACCTGTATGCCGGGGTGGGTCATTGTCCACGATGCTCCTCCTCCGCCTCCCCCCTCCCCACGAACTCCCCTCCTGCCAGCTTCCGATCCTTTTCGAATACAGTCGAAGAGCAGCTCTTGCCTGTGCTCGGGTGGAAACCAGACCTGACGGCACTGACTTTGGCTTCCTGCTCTCTGGACCCAGTTGGGAAATTGCACAAACAAACACACTTTCCCTACACGCATGCACACAATTTACCAGGGGAGTTGCTGGAGGAGGATCAGGATTAAAAGTTGGGGGAGAAAGTACCGCCCCCGCAGAGCAGCTTCCTCATCCCTCCGCATTGCACAACACTACCATTGCAGGGTTGTTAAAACTTATTCTAGGTTACATAGATTGTAATTGTAATTGTATCATGAGCGACTTCGAAAGCCATGAGCTCCTGATGAAGGCTTGCATTTTTTCCCATTGCGGGGGGGGGGGTAGATAGAGTTAATGTGTACGTATGTCAATGGGACACGGGTGGCGCTGTGGGTTAAACCACAGAGCCTAGGACTGGCCGATCAGAAGGTCAACGGTTCGAATCCCTGCGACGGGGTGAGCTCCAGTTGCTCGGTCCCTGCTCCTGCCAACCTAGCAGTTCAAAAGCACGTCAAAGTGCAAGTAGATAAATAGATACCGCTCCGGCGGGAAGGTAAACAGCGTTTCTGTGCGTTGCTCTGGTTCGCCAGAAGCGGCTTAGTCATGCCAGCCACATGACCCGGAAGCTGTATGCCGGCTTCCTCGGCCAGTAAAGCAAAATGAGCGCTGCAACCCCAGAGTCGGCCACGACTGGACCGAATGGTCAGGGGTCCCTTTACCTTTACCTTTTTATGTCAATGAAGCAGCCCACCCCATTCAGAGCCTGAAGTTGCTTTGCAAACAGACTCAGATCTCCCCGGGTGTTGCCCAAGATGCAAGCAAGCCAGAAAGAGACGATTGGGTGGGGTTGGGGTGGGTTAGAGGTGGTTGTTTAATTTTTAGCTGGAAAAGCTGGTTTGGGGCAAAGATATGTTCTAGACTGGGATAACTAAGCAGGTAGAGAATGACACTCTTGACATTTGTGTTGGGCAGAAGATTCCTTATACAGTGGTACCTCGGGTTACAGACGCTTCAGGTTACAGACTCCGCTAACCCAGAAATAGTACCTCGGGTTAAGAACTTTGCTTCAGGATGAGAACAGAAATCATGCTCCAGCTGTGTGGCGGCAGCAGGAGGCCCCATTAGCTAAAGTGGAACCTCAGGTTAAGATCAGTTTCAGGTTAAGAACGGACCACCAGAACGAATAAAGTTCTTAACCCGAGGTACCACTGTACTGGGACCTTTATAAAATAACAACATCATTATCAACAACAACAATTTTTATTATTATTTAATATTTATATGCTGAGCATCAGGCTGTGTTACCCCAGCCTCTCTGGGACATGTATAACTGAGGCAATGTATGTTTTTGCTTTTTTGTAATGTTTGAACCCATTCCGAGCAAACAAAGTTTTAAAACTTAGTTGTGGGGATGGAAATTTATTGGTCAGAGAGAGAACTTCTGCTGCAGATATTAATAATTCACAGTGGTCTCCTCCCCACACCAGGGAGCCAAAAGGGGGGTGGGAAATGGGTTGGCTCTGGGTGCAATGATAAAGAGGGGGAGGGGGTGTAAAGTTACGCATTTGACCATGAGAAGGGGGGGGGGAGGAAAGGATGGGGGGAGGAGAAAGCAGAAAGAGTCTTCGCTCCATGGGACCGAGGATTGGAGTGATCATTCTGTGATATTATGGCAGTGGACAAAGCTATTATTTGAAAAAATGATTTATTTTTTTTAAGGTCTCAAATTCAATGCTTTGCATGCAGGAGGTCCCAGGTGAAATCCTCATCAGGCAGAGAGACCCTGTTGGCATCCGTCTGTCTCGGGAGGCGATGGAGGAGGAGGCCTTTGTGGGTGAAGTCCAACTCTGGGCAGCTTGCAGCACCTGCTGTGGCTGCTTCATGTCAGGGGCAAATACTCAATGCCGGCAGAGGGAGGAACAGTTCCAAATGAGCTCTGCTTTCAGCCTCCTATACTGCCTCTCTTTCTACAGATTTCTGAAAGATGGGCCAATTACGGGGGCAGAGATTCCTCTCTCCTCAGGGAAATGACTCTCCTGAAATCACTGGCGATGCCCACATTTCCCTGTGCCACCTTCCCTCCCCATATTGGTTGTTGCCCTCAACCCCTCCTTTATTCTGGCTGCCACCAGGGATTTTATCCCCTTTGCCGTTAATGTAGCCATGTATGAGAAGGTAAGGTAAAACAATGAATTTATAAAACATAAGCAACGTAGGATAGTTTAAGGATTACTTTGTGCACATAGGACTATGTGTTTCAGTCTTTCTGCGTTTTCATTGTTCCTTTGTTGCAAGTATAAAAATGGGCTTTATGCTGCTGTTCTTATAATAGGGAGTTGCACTAGAAGACCGAAGTCCCTTTCAACTCTACAGTTCTAGGATTCTAGAGCCAATCCTGCTTCCTAAACACCACTGTTGTGTTCTACTTCTCCCAACTCTCCATTCTCAACTCTCTCTGCAAAAGACCAAATATCAGTGGACTCTTAGCACATGTTCACTCACAATGAGCACTCCAGAGTCACATTCTGCACATCCCTAACAGTACATTGTATGTTTCATTACACATACTATTATGAGACATTACCTCCATTGCTTTAATATATATACGCACAATGTTCAATACAAACACCAGAACATCAAATACATTCCATGCATTTACGATTGTTCCTTATATGAGTTTGTTGATATGAGAGACAAAGTGAACTCCATACATCTCAACGGTTTCTTCCCTGTGAGAGCCTGTAGGTGTTTACCCTTCCATATAAATTGTTGCTATTCTGTGAGTTTGCTGATGTCTTCTAGGAAATCCATTCTCACTGAAGCACCTCCCACAATCCTTACATCTAAATGGTTTCTCCCCTGTATGAGTTCGTTGATGTATTGTAAGAGCTCCACTCTCAGCGAAACCCACCCCACAATCCTTACATTTAAATGGTTTCTCCCTGGTGTGAATTCACTGATGTATGGTAAGTTGTCCATTTACATTGAAGCTCTTCCCACACTCCATACATTTAAATGGTTTCTCCCCTGTGTGAGTTCTCCGATGTATAGTAATGTGTGAAAAGTGACTGAAGCTCTTCCCACACTCCATACATTTATATGGTTTCTCCCCTGTATGAACTCATTGATGTACAATAAGCTTTCCCCTATCCCTGAAGCTCTTTTCAAACTCCATGCATTTAAAGGGTTTATCCCCTGCGTTAGTTTGTAGATGTGTGCTAAGGTGTTCATTCACACTGAAGTACTTTACAGATGGCCCCTCAAAATTCTGATTGTCTTTGTCCAGGACACCTGGTTGAAAGTGGGAAGGAAAGAAAATATTGTTAGGTATTCAAGGAAGTGATCAAGAGAACTTAAGATGGAGCAAGACCAATCATCACCTTCTCTTAACACCTCTTGCATTCATTCCTCTCCTATGTACCTTGGTTTAAGAACAGCTTAGTTTATGAACAACGTGGAATAAGAATGCTGCAAACCCAGGAGGTGTTTTGGTTTGTGAATTTTGCCTTGGAAGCAGAACATGTTCTGCTTCCTGTTGAGTGTGTTCCATTTGTAAATTGAGTCCCCCGCTGCTAATCAGAGGCTTCCTGTTGAGTCTGTCGGCTGTTGAGTCCCGAGAATCCACACAACACAGAGGTGATATTTGGAGCTTTTGTTTTTGCATTATTATTATTTTTGTCTTTTTATGTGTGGCTTTTTCATTTTTTTGACTGTGACTTGTTCTTAGTTCTATGGGACTGACTTGTGACTGTGGCTTGTGACTTGTGACTTTGTTTTCGTGACTCTGGCATGTTACTTCATTTTTGTGACTTGTTTTTGTGACTGTGTGGAACCCAGTCTCCTAAGTGGAATAAACTCTCCTAAGTGGAATAATTAAAGCAAAAGTGTTATAGAAGTCAAATGTGACTGTAAAAATATTCAAAACTACTATACAGTGGTGCCTCGCAAGACGAAATTAATTCGTTCCGCAAGTTTTTTCTTCTTGCGAGTTTTTCGTCTTGCGATGCACGGTTTCCCATAGGAATGCATTGAAAATCAATTAATGCGTTCCTAGGGAAACCGACTTCAGACCAGGTCCGGGGACAGTCTGTCCCCCGACCTCTTCTGAAGGCTGGGGGGACAAGGGCTTTTCTTCCCACTCCACCCCAGCATTTTAAAACCCCGGGACAGCGGAGGGCTTCTCCGCTGTCCGGGGCGATCTTAAATGCTGGCGGGCGGCATTTTAAAATTGCCCCGGGACAGCGGAGGACTTCTCCGCTGTCCGGGGCAATTTAAAGCCCCTGGGAAGGCAGGCAGGGGGACAAAGACTTTGCCCCCGCCAGCCTTCAGAAGAGGTCCTGGACCTCTTCTGAAGGCTGGCGGGGGCGAAAGTCTTTGTCCCCCCCACCTGCCTTCAAAAGCTGTCCAGCCAAGGCTTCGCGGACCTCTCCGCAAGCAGCGGCAGCACTGCCGCTGCTTGCGGAGAGTTGCCGGCATGCCGAAGCCTGCGCGCGCTGAGATCAGCGCGCCCAGGCTTCGCGGACCTCTCCGCGAGCAGAGGCAGCGCTGCCGCTGCTTGCGGAGAGTTGCCGGCATGCCGAAGCCTGCGTGCGCTGAGATCAGCGCGCCCAGGCTTCGCGGACCTCTCCGCGAGCAGCGGCAGCGCTGCCGCTGCTTGCGGAGAGTTGCCGGCATGCCGAAGCCTGCGCGCGCTGAGATCAGCGCGCCCAGGCTCGCGGACCTCTCCGCGAGCAGCGGCAGCGCTGCCGCTGCTTGCGGAGAGTTGCCGGCATGCCGAGCCTGCGCGCGCTGAGATCAGCGCGCCCAGGCTTCGCGGACCTCTCCGCGAGCAGCGGCAGCGCTGCCGCTGCTTGCGGAGAGTTGCCGGCATGCCGAAGCCTGCGCGCGCTGAGATCAGCGCGCCCAGGCTTCGCGGACCTCTCCTGCCTTCAAAAGCCGTCCGGGATAGCGGGAAGCGCTTCCCTGCTATCCCGGACTGCTTTTAAAATGCTGGCGGTGGGGGGCCAAGCCTTGCGGGCCCCGCCAGCCTTCCTGGACCTCTTCTGAAGGCCGGAGGGGGAAGGCTTTGCTCCCCACCGCTAGCATTTAAAAGAGGTCCCGGAGATTTCCCTATGGGCTTCGTCTTGCGAAGCAAGCCCATAGGGAAATTCGTTTTGCGAAGCGCCTCCAAAACGGAAAACCCTTTCGTCTAGCGGGTTTTCCGTCTTGCGAGGCGTTCGTCTTGCGGGGCACCACTGTATTCATCTTTTGAAGCCAAGACAGAGAAGTATCTGTTGCCACCTGTACATATTTTTGTGGATTTTGCATAGTTATTTTGGAAATTGTACCAAGTCTGTATGACAATATCAGCGCATGAAAAGTGAGGAATTGCCAAAATTAATAGTTTTGCTACAAGCTATAACCCCACCCGCTCACTGTCTCACACACAGCGTTGACACACCAAGCCTATAGTGTTGCCAATCCTTGGTCCGCATCTACATATTCTCCACCATGGGCCTAGCCAAGAGGGCCAGTCAAACAAACAAACAAACAAACAAACAAACACATACATGCATGCATGCCTCCCCTAACATAAATTTGGCAAGCTCACACACTTTGCCTGTAATACGGGCCATCCTTGGCCTGCATATGCACAGCCCTGTGTGTAGGAAGAAGAAGAAGAAGAGTTTGGATTTGATATCCCGCCTTTCACTCCCTTTAAGGAGTCTCAAAGCGGCTAACATTCTCCTTTCCCTTCCTCCCCCACAACAAACACTCTGTGAGGTGAGTGGGGCTGAGAGACTTCAAAGAAGTGTGACTGGCCCAAGGTCACCCAGCAGCTGCATGTGGAGGAGTGGAGACTCGAACCTGGTTCCCCAGATTATGAGACTACCGCTCTTAACCACTACACCACACTGGCTCTCCAGCCACGGTTATTGCCTATCCTGAACACGGGTCCTTAGCTCTTGAAGCATCCCAGACTGGGAATGCATTTACTATCTTTGGGTGCTGATGTATTGCATCTCAGCTTGTAACTCACTCTGACATTGCCCACCCCCGCCCCCAAATTCGAGAGATCACTTATATATAAATTGGAAAGGAATTCCATGACAACATTCGCCCATATTTCTAGACTGATGCAACATCTTTCTCTGACTCTATCTCACTGGTTAGAGGGTTGTGCTGAAAATGCCAAGATCACAAGTTCGATCTCCATATGGGACAACTCTGAAGATGCTTGAACTCAGGCCGAAAGGGAGAAACATGCTAAGAGGAAGAAGGCACTTTTGGCAAACCCTCACCGTGATCAATTCCTGTTTGGAAACCTCTGTCCCCACTGTGGAAGGATGTGTGGATCCAGAACTGGCCTCCACAGTCACTTACGGACTCATTGGTAAGACCATGTTCATTGAAGACCATCTTCCTCGCCAAAGAAGAACACTGAAGGCCACAGTGGCTCCCCTACAGGTATTAATCAACGGTCTAACCTCCAAAATGAAAGCTCTGGAGAACAAGAACCAAATGCAAGAAAGAATAATAGAGCAATACCGGGAGGAGAAAGCACTTGTGAATAAGAAATTGCATGAACTGGTAAATCACCTGGAAACAGAAAGCACAGAAATGAGAATCAAACAAGTGGACCTCAAAAGATCGCAATAGACGTTGCAACATTCGCTTCCGCAACTTTCCTGAAAAAGCAGAGGAGAAAAGCCCAGCAGACCTAATTGTATGCTGGCTGAAAAATACAATCCCAAACCTGACACTTGAGGTAGACGACCTGGAGAGGGCTCACAGAGCCCTAAAACCTATGCCAAAACCCAGCACCCCTCCAAGAGACATCATTGTGTGCTTCTCATGCTACAAAAAGAAGGAAGAGGTATGGAACAACCTCAGAAACTCAACCAACCTTCAATATGAAGAAACCCCCATATTGGCCTTACAGGATTTATCTCAGGATATCCTAAATTGGAGAAAAAGCCTACGCCTGTGCACCCAGCGTCTCCAACAAGCAGGGATCAAGTACCAATGGGGCTTCCCCTTCCACCTCATTGTAACAACCAACACAGCACAACAAACAGCCACCAACATACCTGAAGCTCTGTAACTACTGCAACTCAACCTTCCACCGGAATGGCAACCAACAAACCCACCAAGTGACAGCCACAACCATGACGAAACAACAGCAAACAATTGGACAACAGTAAAGAAGAAAAAGAAACAGAAGCGGCATGACAATGCAAACCAATACAGTCAAGCACCACACACAGAATCATCCCGCCAGCCTTAGGACACAAGAAACCAGACTAAGATTAACCAAACCAATTCATCACAGATGGACAACCTTACAACAACCCCAGCTGAATGAAGCAACCGGGGAAAAACACAAACTGAAGGACTGGTGATTCTCCCCCTCCTTTCCCCTCCTCTCTCCTCTTCCCCCGACCATAGTTAACACCATCAACATCCCCCCAGCAGCCCACCTCCACAGAAATCCCCACCCCAGCACCAGTCCAGATGACCTCAAACCACATTCCCCATCACCCAACAACCCATAACCTACACCTTCAGCATCCCCCTACCCCATACTAAGGAAAAACAACTCCAACCTTAACAACACAACCCACAAACAGGCTAAAATCTGATACCCAACCAGCACAATGGTGGCGCCAGAGCGTACCAACACCCACATCCCCACCCCAACATACCAACAACGTTGCTAATAACATTGGCAACATTGCTTATGAACCCTATACCCAACATTGGCATCACAAAGATGCTTCACACCATCTTGCTGACCACCCCCTATTGCAAATGACGGGGGGATGGCCTGTCCCTGAACATGGCCTTCCACACTAGCTGAGACCTAGGACCAACTGGCTAAATGCCAGATGGCCCAAAATACCCCAAACAAACACCTATATGACTACATATAGGAAATTCTCTACAACCTACCCCCTACTCTTTAATCCAAATGTAACTCTAATCCCACTAGTCCCCCACCCACTACACTCTAGGTCAGTGCAACCCCATTGGTTCGTTAAACAACATGAAGTGAGAGACACAGGACAACCCGGATGGGCTGGCAGGGAATCGCCCCACATAATAGATAAGCAAGATGGCTAACGTAAAAGCAATTACATTAAATGTGATGGGGTTGGGAAACCCCATCAAAAGAAAATGCATCACTTCATACATAAATACCATGAAACCACACATCACCTTCCTACAAGAAATACACAACCCACCCAAAAGGAGCAAACTCCTGAAGGACCCTCGCTTCAGTCAACAATGGGTTGCACCTGACTCAGGGAAGGCCTGCAGAGTAGCTATAATACTCAGTAGAGACCGGAACTTCAACGCCACACAGTCCTAAAGGACAAAAGAGGCAGATTCATTTTTGCTAAAGGGACACTAGATGGCAAAATTAAACTGACAATCGGCTCCATATATGCCCCAAACTCAAAACAACTAGGATTCTTCCAGAAGACACTAAACAAGTTCCTCTCCTTCTCTGGGGAAGCAATCCTAGGAGGTGACCTCAACCTAAATATGAAAGGCATATCCCTGAAAAACATTCACCTTACAACCCCATGGGCAACCTTCTTCCGAAGGAAACCCCCAACAACTAGGGACTCTTACAAATTACTAAAAATGTTTAAAAAATTGGGTCTCTATGACATTTGGAGTGAGCAAAACCCGGAAGACACCAGCCATGCATTCCAATCCGGACGCCATGGTACAGTGTCCAGTCTGGACAGCATTCTGCTCACGCAGGGTCTGATCCCCTCAATGGAATCAACAAACATAGGTAACATTAAAATCACAGATCACACCCCAGTAGAAGTCACTGTTAAAATAGGAGAGGGAACACAAACCACCCCATCATAGTCCTTCAGTCCCATCCTAACTACAAAGAAACAAATTAGAGAGAGTCTCACAAAAACTAGTTTTTACTTCAAGGAAAATGATGTAGACGCTATAACAACCCCCTCTTATGGGATGCAATGAAAGCAGTCACCAGAGGAGCTTGCATAAAAGACAAAGCATTCCTTAAAAACAAACCTCCTCAAAAATTAGCAAAATAGAATAAGACATCACACTACAAACAGGATCCAAAAAACTCCAAGACAATAATGACCACTTACACCACAAAGAACTCATAACCCACCTACTTTCAGCAGCCAGAAACATCATAACCAGACACTGGAGAGACCTGTCAGGAGTAAGCATGGACCAATGGTACCAAATAGTATGGGAAACAGCCTTACTAGAAAAATTAACCAATAAACTGAAACTGACACGGGGACAAATAGAAGAAGACGCCATCACCCCAGTATGGCTCCCCTTTATCACACACACAGCCCAACAAGACAATGACAAAAATCCACCAACAGTATACAAATCAATATGGCTAACCTGATCCAAAACCCACTCACACACGAAAACAAAGTCTACCACAGCCAACCACAAATGAACAACCACACCCTAGGCCAACCCCAACATCTCTCACCACCAAAGAAACACAAGTGAACAGCAAAGAACCTGCACAAGCAACGCTGACACCAAACCCTACATATATTAAGTAAAATAGAAACATTGCAACCCAATCCCTCATCTCCACCCCACCTCTTTCTCCCTTTTATTCCTAATGTCTCAATAAATGAAACCGATTTGTAAAAATGTTACATGGGGGGGGGGGAATACGAGACATTGTACATACTTTTGTAAATCAAGAAAATCTTTAATAAAAATACATTTTTAAAAAAATTCTCTGGTTGGTCTGTTATTTTCTCCTACCGAAAGAGAACCTACAAAAGGACTCTATGGGCTCTTAGATACCCCATAAGGGAAAAGGAGCAGTTTTTTTCTTATAACATTGGTCCAACAGAGGAGGCCTCTCCATTGGGACATGCCAGGCAAGAGGCCTTGGGGGATCTGCCAGGTTCTGCGCCAGGACAGGCGAAGAGGGCGAGGAGGGCAAGGCCCTCTCTGTCTCTGAGGCCAAAGGAGAATAACAATAATTAGGGCTTTTATCCCCTCTGAAGTGGAGGGTTCCCTCAGGGAGTTTGACCTCTGGACCAGTTTCCTTTGCTTCCCCAGACAAGACTGGATACTCCCCTTCTTGGCCCCTCAGGATCCCAGGATCTGGATGGCCCTTGCTTGCCACCCAAACAGGCTAAGACATCTGTTCCTCTTCCTCAGGCAGTAGTTCAACAGAAGTCGCTCCCCTCTGGATCCCTGTGGGTCTCAGGGGGCCACTGGAGCCCATTAGGGGACTCTGGGAACCGCCTGAACTGGGGTCCTCCCAGTCCAGCTCAGAAGAGGAAGCCATTGCAGAGAAGAACCGAACTTGTGCTGAGGGTCTACTGCCTTTCTGAAAAGGCTTCCTGGGAACTGCCATGGCCAGAGGAAGAGACAGGCCCCCAGCCTGAATCCCTGCAGGGCCATTGGGAGCAACCAAAGCCATGGCTCAGCCTACCTCAGTTTCCTTCCCCAAAGCCTTGGAGGAATCTTGGGGTGAGGAATGAGGAACCCCAAATGAAATTTAGGCTCCTGACAAATGGGGAAAGGAACATGATATGGCACTTTCCAGATGAGCCGAGGAATCGCCTCCAAGGTCCAGGGATTGATCCACCCTGGCGGCCCTGGCTTCCTCCTCAGAGGTCCCTTTAGAAGGAGAGGGGGTCCCAGGTCTCCCTTCGAGGGCAATGCTTTTGCCTTTCAGGCTCCAGCCTCCTTCTCCATGGTGTTTATGTCAGCTGTTGAGATGGGATCACACGCAGACATTTCCAGGTTTACTAAGGATCCCTTGAAAAAGATGGGTTCTGCTTCGGCATGTTGTGCCCTCCCCCCGCCCCAACCATCTGTAAACAGAACTGTAAACACTAAGAAAAACTTATGTTTTAAAATGTATTGCTGATTCATTTTTTGAATGTTTGAAATTGTTTCTACCAATAATGATATTCAATCTCAATATAAATCACTTTCAATTTTTTTTTAAAAAAAATCCTGTCATGTAGAAATTCAAAAAGAGGTTCCCAGACTGGAGGTTATCCACACAGAAACCCAAAAGAAAAGGAGGAAATCTCCAAGTAGAAAGATAGGCCTTTATTGAAATACAAATGTTCCTGCAAAGAACCACATCCGATAAAATGCTTTTAAAAATAAACTTCCAAATTGAACATCATTCCTTTTTTTTAATTAAAATATGTTATTAACATATAGAACACATACATTTACATAGTACGTATGCACAATACCTTATTTTCCTAACATAAAGCATTCCTACATTACTCTGTATTAGGCTTACCTATACTATACATACCAACACACCTACCCCACATGAACAGCCACAAAGTGACTTCATTTCCAGCCGTTCTTGTTACACTGCTTTCTTTTTTCAATTGCCTTAAACACATTTCATTATTTCTTTAATCTCTTCTTCTATCTTAACTTTACTCTCCTTTCACTCTAATCATGTTCTGGATTTACTCAATATCTGTCAAAAGTTCGACTTTTTCCACATAGCTTTTGATGTATTCCTTAAAGAAATTCACTTTTTCAACTTGTTGTAAATATTTTCCCAGAATCCCACTATCTCTTTGCACTCCCACCACATGTGTAGAAAGGTTCCCGCCCGTTGTTGTATCTCCAACAAACATCACTACAGTTTTTATACATTTTTGCCAGTCTAACGGGGTCAGATACCATCTGTATTGCATTTTCATTACATTCTCTCTTTAATTGTAGCAAGCCGTAAATTTAATATCCCTGTCTCACAGCCGTTCCCATTGGCTCATCATATTTTCCCCTAAATCCTGGGCCTACTTTACCATTGCTGTCTTCACTTGCTCCTCCTTTACCTCCCATTCTAGGAGCAATGCATATCCTTTTAATGGTTTTGCAAATCACAGTTTGTATAAAGTTTAACTTGAACATTAACATCCTTAGATCTTTTCATTTTGAAATTACACCTATTAATTCATCACTTAATTTATATTAAATCCTAAGCCAATTAAGTATCTGCAAGCTGTTTCCAATTCATCTAACTTGACATATTTAACTAAATAATCATTAAATTTAGTCCATTCTTCCTGATACTACTCCTCCTTCTGGTTGCGGACTCTTCCGGTTAGGTCGGCTAGCTCCGAAAAACCCATCATCTTCAAGGATCGCAGCAATCTTAATAGCTGCAGCCCAATGCAACTTGGTTAGTTCATCATCCTGAACCAAACATAATCATTTGGCTCTTCAGATAAGCCCTCATCATATCATGTGATGACATATAACAATTTTTTGTGTCTTTCTTTTTAAGACTTTGGCTAATATTCCTATTCACTAAATGTCTTCCAACGTCCTCTTTCATCCATCTACAAAACAGTTCAAGATGAATCACAATTGCCATGCCTGGCTGATTCTCTTTTCATGCATACAACTCCCGCTTTATTCTTTTCAGGGTTCTGGAACAGACATTTGCTACATACAGCACCTAAAAGCAGCTTGTTCTGTTCCGTCAAAGGTAGGCAGGCAGACAGGCAGACAGACACAGGCCTTTTCAATTAAGTGAGGCCATAGGCTTAAAAGAAATCGGAATCATCCAAATGCAGTTTTATGAAATTGTTATTTTCTACAACGTATACATGTTATAGAATCATAGAATCATAGAGTTGGAAGAGACCACAAGGGCCATCGAGTCCAACCCCCTGCCAAGCAGGAAACACCATCAGAGCACTCCTGACATATGGTTGTCAAGCCTCTGCTTAAAGACCTCCAGAGAAGGAGACTCCACCACACTCCTTGGCAGCAAATTCCACTGTCAAACAGCTCTTACTGTCAGGAAGTTCTTCCTAATGTTTAGGTGGAATCTTCTTTCTTGTAGTTTGGATCCATTGCTCCGTGTCCGCTTCTCTGGAGCAGCAGAAAACAACCTTTCTCCCTCCTCTATGTGACATCCTTTTCTATATTTGAACATGGCTATCATATCACCCCTTAACCTCCTCTTCTCCAGGCTAAACATGCCCAGCTCCCTTAGCCGTTCCTCATAAGGCATCGTTTCCAGGCCTTTGACCATTTTGGTTGCCCTCCTCTGGACACGTTCCAGTTTGTCAGTGTCCTTCTTGAACTGTGGTGCCCAGAACTGGACACAGTACTCCAGGTGAGGTCTGACCAGAGCAGAATACAGTGGCACTATTACTTCCCTTGATCTAGATGCTATACTCCTATTGATGAGGCCCAGAATTGCATTGGCTTTTTAGCTGCCGCGTCACACTGTTGGCTCATGTCAAGTTTGTGGTCAACCAAGACTCCTAGATCCTTTTCACATGTACTGCTGTCAAGCCAGGTGTCACCCATCTTGTATTTGTGCCTCTCATTTTTTTGCCCAAGTGCAATACTTTACATTTCTCCCTGTTAAAGTTCATCTTGTTTGTTTTGGCCCAGTTCTCTAATCTGTCAAGGTCGTTTTGAAGTGTGATCCTGTCCTCTGGGGTGTTAGCCACCCCTCCCAGTTTGGTGTCATCTGCAAATTTGATCAGGATGCCCTTGAGTCCATCATCCAAGTCGTTGATAAAGATGTTGAATAAGACCAGGCCCAAGACAGAACCCTGTGGCACCCCACTAGTCACTCTTCTTGAAAGGATTCCTGAGATTCCTGACTTGCAGGGGGCAGGACCAGATGACACCCAGGCTCCCTTCCTGTGGGATGTGAAACTTATAGCAGTCAAGTACAACATTCCTACAGTGGACATGTTTGGGGATGTTTTGTAGCACTCTGGGACAGACTTCCACTGCATGTGACTTGAAGTAGGTGTGGCCTATTCTGGGTAGAGGAGCACATGTCCTTCATGTTCTGCTCTTTTTCTCCATTTTGTCTTTCTATATGTTAGGAGAAGTGACAGCTCAGTTGCGGTTACTTGGGACTAACTCCATTATGGGATAGTTCATATAGTTAGACACTTTTGTAACCTAAGTCTGCCTTCAGGGATGCATCTGTGAACTGAATGAGTGAGTAAACTACTTTTATATTTACTATATTTACTATAACAAGATTGCATCGTGTCTTTTTATGAGGGAATAGAAGGGCTCTTACCAGGAATCCTATATTTCAAGAGGCTTAAGCAAGCCTGCAACAAGGTAACCACCGTGCAAATTTACAAAAGGGGAATGTTTGGAACTCTGCTAAGTTATAGAACTTGCTAATGCAAGTTAGGAAGGATATTAGTAAACAATATATCCTTCTCCTGCCTCCCTAAACATCCCCACACTTCCAACTCTCCCATTCTATGATTCTGTGATGGAAACTTGAGCCAAAGTGTTGCCACAGAAACTAGGGAGCTAAAGATGTTTTTCTGGCAGTGGGACAAAATGTCATGGCTAAAATCTTGAGGGCAGAAACCAGAAAATACTGGAAAACATTAGTTCTTCTCTTTCTTACTTTCATTTTCTAACTTTCACATCTGTGAAGTCTCCTGAAGCTTTTTTCTGTAATGAAGCTGAAAAACCTTTAGTAGAAAGTTCTTCTTTGGCCAATGAATTTTGCCTCTGCCTGATTTATGGAGAACCAGATGCATCCACTCCAAACAAGCTTCTGCGGTTCTGCTCCCCATCCAGACATGGAGTGCCTTTACACTGAAGACCAAGATTGGTCCCAGAAAGAGAGACTGAGGTGAATGTGTGGGTCATAAGCTGGGAGTCGTTGGAAAGGAGTCGCTGGGAGTGGCAGAAGGTTCTGTTGAGCAGGTGAGGGAAGAACAGGAGGAGAGAGAAAGAGCTCCATGGAAAGACAAGGCTGCGTTGGGATGAGCTGGTGTGGGAACTGTCAGCAGAGAAAAATGTACATCCAGCAAAAGGGGATGCAGTGCAACTCCTGAAACTGTTCACAACACAAGCTATCATCTTATATGAGGAAAGGGATTTAATGTGCCTTCTTCCCCACCCCCAGTGGATTCGGAAAGAAGATTAGTAAAAGAAGAGGAAGCAGGATTGGATGAACATTGAAAGAGACAATAATTTTGGACTGTGACTTGACTGAGACTTGTTGGAACAGTTTTAATAAGGCTTTATAGAAAATGGACCTAAAAACTAGAGAAATACTAATTTGGATTATTAGATGATCATTATAAGAGTCATATTGCACTGCCTGAGAGGTTAAGATTTGAAGGCTGGGCTGGGGGGGGGGCGGAATGTAGGGAAAGTGCCATCTTGCTGAAGGGGAGGAAAAAGTCTGGATACTAAATACAGCTGGGTTTATCCTGGACTGCAGATTTTGAATAATTACTACTACAGAGGAATGATCACTCAGGGTGGGAGACGGGGAGAAGGGGGCACCCAGGGGAGAGCTGGGGGAGCCTGCTTTTCTATGTGTTGACAAATGATATGATATATATGATACACATGTGATAAAGGGTATTTTTAGTTATTCTCCCCCGCCCTTTCTCTCTTCTATACAAATGTGTTTTGTAAGGGTTGTTTAATAATGTTGTTTAATAATGCATTATTATTTTTCTATTTTGGTTTTACCTCTGTATGAATTCTTTGATGGGAAGTGAGACTCTGTCTGTGACTGAAGCTCTTCCCACATTTCAAGCATTGATATGGTTTCTGACCTGTATGAGTTCTTTGATGGGTCATGAGATAGGAACTGTGACCAAAGCTTTTTCCACACTCATGGCATTGAAAAGGTTTCTCCCCTGTATGAATTCTTTGATGAAAAGTGAGAGTGGAACTGTGACGAAAGCTCTTTCCACACTCATGGCATTGAAAAGGTTTATCCCCTGTATGAATTCTTTGATGGGTAGTGAGATGGATCCCCTGGCTGAAGCTCTTTCCACATTCCAAACACTGATATGTTTTCTCCCCTGTATGAATTTTTTGATGGGAAGTGAGCTTGGTCCCCTCCCGGAAGCTCTTTCCACATTCAAAGCACTGATAGGGTTTCTCCCCCGTATGAACCTTTTGATGCGAAGCAAGACTCTGCCTGTAACGGAAGCTCTTTCCACATTCCAGGCATGGATATGGTTTCTCCCCTGTATGAATTCTGTGATGGGAAGTGAGCTGCACCCTCTCCCGGAAGCTCTTTCCACATTCCAAGCACTGATAGCGTTTCTCCCCTGTATGGACTCTTTGATGGGAAGTTAAATGGGAACTTTGACTGAAGCTCTTTCCGCATTCCAAGCACGGATAGGGTTTCTCCCCTGTATGGACTCTTTGATGTAAAGTGAGGTCACCTCTCTGATGAAAGCTCTTTCCACATTCCAAGCACTGATAGGGTTTCTCCCCTGTATGGACTCTTTGATGGGAAGTTAAATGGGAACTTTGACTGAAGCTCTTTCCGCATTCCAAGCACGGATAGGGTTTCTCCCCTGTATGAATTCTGTTATGGGAGGTGAGACTCTGTCTGTGACTGAAGCTCTTCCCACATTTCAAGCACTGATAGGATTTCTCCTGTGTATGAACTCTATGATGCTTAGTTAGATTGGAACTTTGACTGAAGGTCTTTCCGCATTCTAAGCACTGATAGGGTTTCTCCCCTGTATGAATTCCTTGATGGGAAGTGAGACTGGAACTGTGACGAAAGCTCTTTCCGCATTCGAAGCACTGATAGTGTTTCTCCCCTGTATGGACTCTTTGATGGGAAGTTAGATGGGAACTTTGACTGAAGCTCTTTCCGCATTCCAAGCACGGATAGGGTTTCTCCCCTGTATGAATTCTGTTATGGGAATTGAGACTCTGTCTCTGACTGAAGCTCTTCCCACATTTCAAGCACTGATAGGATTTCTCGCCTGTATGAACTCTATGATGGCTAGTTAGATTGGAACTGTGACGAAAGCTCTTTCCGCATTCTAAGCACTGATAGGGTTTCTCCCCTGTATGAACTTTTTGATGCAAAGTAAGACTCTTCCTGTAACGGAAGCTCTTTCCACATTCCAGACATGGATATGGTTTCTCCCCTGTATGAATTCTTTGATGCAAAGTGAGATGATGCTTTCGATTGAAGCTCTTTCCACATTTCAAGCATTGATAGGGTTTTTCCTTTGTATGAATTCTTTGATGGGATGTGAGACTATCATTCCGATTGAAGCTCTTTCCACATTCCAAGCACTTATAGGGTTTCTCCCCTGTATGAATTCTTTGATGGGAAGTGAGACTGCAACTGTGACGAAAGCTCTTTCCACACTCATGGCATTGAAAAGGTTTATCCCCTGTATGAATTCTTTGATGGGAAGTGAGACTCTGCCTGAGACTGAAGCTCTTCCCACATTCCAAGCACTGATAGCTTTTCACCCCTGTGTGAATTCTTTGATGCGTCTTGAGATGGCTGCTTTGACTGAAGTTTTTCCCACATTCACAGCACTGGTATGGTTTCTGACCTGTATGAATTCTTTGATGGGAAGTTAGATGTATCCCCTGGCTGAAGCTCTTTCCACACTCCTGGCATTGAAAGGGTTTGTCCCCTGTATGAATTCTTTGATGGGTAGTGAGATGGATCGCCTGGCTGAAGCTTTTTCCACATTCCAAACACTGATGGGGTTTCTCCCCTGTATGAATTCTTTGATGGGAAGTGAGTTGCACCCTCTGACTGAAGCTCTTTCCGCATTCCAAGCACGGATAGGGTTTCTCCCCTGTATGAATTCTTTGATGCGAAGTGAGACCATCCTTCCGAGTGAAGCTCTTTCCACATTCCAAGCACTGATACAATTTCTCTCCACTGTGAGTTCTTTCGTGTGAAGTAAGGCTATCCCTCCAAATGAAGCTCTTTCTTTGATGGGAGGTGGACTGGGAGCTCTGATGGATGTTCTCTCCACACCCTGAATATTTATAAGACTTCTCCACTATGTGGATTCTGTTGTGGTCCCCCTTGTTCTTCCCTTCCAATTGATCACCATCTGCAATGAAGAGAGAAGCTAATTAGAGCTTCGGGCAGAACAAAATTAATGAATGCTTGTGATAGAGGAAGAACTGAAGAGAGTTAGAAGTGTTTAGCCTGAATTAGGTCTTGAGTCACTTGAGCTACTAGTCTCAATGCCAGAGCTGACTTAGCAGTTGAGCTGCTCAAATATGGTCACAACATGTGGCTAATTAATATAGTAAATGTGTTATTATTAGTAATAGATTATCATCCAAAATTTACAAATCATAAACTTCAAAATAGTATATATATATATATATATATATATATATATATATATATATCAGTCCATAACCAAGTAGTCAATGTAATGGAATGCTGGTGGGGAACACCACAATGTCTTTCAATGGATGATGTCCAAGACATCCAGATTGAATCAACTGTTTCAAAGAGGAATCTTCGTCAGCTGATGATGAAATTGAATACATTACATATAATGAATGACAACAAAAATAATACTGAGCAACCTGCATAGTAAATAATGAATAAAGAATAAATAAAGAATACATACCAAATAATTTTAGACAGAATATCCATATAGGTAAATGTAATACTTGTGGATGAGAGCACACTAACCAGTGTAGCTAACTGATACTGATAAAACAGATGTATAGAACTTAAAAGGTTATCCACAGGTGTGGGAAATAACAAATATTTAAGGACAATGCAAGAAAATGTAAAGGTACAGAGTATCAAATCTGGCATCGCAACGCAAGCTGAAACCATAAAGTTACAGACTTTAAATAAAACAGTTGAAATCTAGCTCTGAATTCAAACCCCCTGGATGTGTGGATTTGAATAAATAAATCAACCTAGTTTCTTGTCGCAATAACCTCTCGTAATCTTTCCTGATCCCACGTTTTCTCTGGTTGACCCATAGAACCGTGTATAAATCTGTGTCTGAATGAAGGTATTTGATTCAGCGTTCAACTAGGGGTGCCTCTATTACTGCATTTCTTATACAGGATTGATGTTCACCTATACAAACACCTACCGCTTGTGTGGTGGATCCAATGTACAAGAAGTTGCAAGGACATATAATTAAATAAGATCCCGTGACACGAGTATTAGTCAATGTAAGTAACTGAGCTCTGATCCACAAATATTACATTTACCTGTATGGATATTCTGACTAAAATTATTTGGTATGTATTCTTCATTTATTATTTATTCATTATTTAATTTGCAGGTTGCTCAGTATTATTTTTGTTGTCATTCATTGCATGTAATGTATTCAATTTCATCATCAGCTGACGAAGGTATACTGTCTTGGACATCATCCATTGAAAGGCGTTGTGGTGTTCCCCACCAGCAATCCATTACATTGACTACTTCTTGGTTATGGACTGAGATATATATACCTAGACAGCATCTTAAAAAGTAGAGACACCACCTTGCCAACAAAGGTCCGTATAGTAAAAGCTATGGTTTTCCCAGTAGTGATGTATGGAAGTGAGAGCTGGACCATAAAGACTAAACGGGAGCCAGGAGGAGTTTGGAGCTGTGGGGGTCCTCACCTTTGGAGGTACCTTGAAACATGCTTTTAAATACCACATGGAGTTCAGTGTTGACTATGGAAAAGGGGCTGATCTGTCGAGAAGGGACAAAAATATTGTCAAGCTGGAGTCTCCACGAGTGAAAGGAGCAGAAGACAAAGTAAAGTACAGGTATAAATATGAAGAAGATCTGCGGAAGGGACATGGAAGGGACTTAA
Source organism: Podarcis lilfordi (assembly GCA_947686815.1). NCBI lineage: Eukaryota > Metazoa > Chordata > Lepidosauria > Squamata > Lacertidae > Podarcis > Podarcis lilfordi. The sequence goes on along the minus strand of OX395127.1, from coordinate 120,833,392 downwards.
GGGCCTCGGACATAAGATTACCAGGTTAATGAACTAGATGGATGGGATAGAAAGGACTGACAAAACCCGAGACCAGGAGGAAGAGATGTTGGATGAAGATTGGAAGAAAGTTTTAAAAATTCTATTTAGGATTGTTTTGTAAAATTAATGAGTATTAGAAAAATTTTGGAACGAAATTATTTGGCTTTAGCAGAAATGTTAAAAAAAACTATGTAAGAATATGCTAGGGTTATGAGAAATTGGTATAAATATGATTTAAGTTTTAAGTTTTAGGGTTTTTTATAGTAAGATAAGGTTAAAATAGATTAAGGTAATTTAATGACAGAATATTATGAAAAATGGAAAGCATTTGCTGTGATAATTAACAACTAGAATACAAAAAAGGGAGGTGTGAGGAGGTCAATGAAATAAGGTAATGACAGTTAAGGATTTGGGAATATTGGATCTGTTTTTAAATTTTTGTGGTTTATTTTTGCTTTTTGATTTTGATGTGTTATGTGTTTTGTTTTTGTTTTTTGATTTTGACTCATCGATTTGTATTGTTTAATTGCTATTTGTTTTTTCCTTGTTTTTTCCTTCTTTTTCTCTTTGTTTTTTTGTAATTTTAAAATTCTTAATAAATATCATTAAAAAAAAGACTAAACGACTAAACAACAACAACATATATATTATTTTGAAGTTAATGATTTTAATATAATTATCTTGAAATATTAGGAGGTTTGTTGTTGTTTATGCTGTTAACGATACTCCAATATATTTCACTTTATTCTTTATCACCAATCCACTCACTCTCTGTAATTCATTTTTTGACTGTGCATCCATGCTTTTCACTAACACCTTAGTTCCCCCTCTATTTATTTTAAAACCTGCAGCATTTCCAAGCAGCCTTATTGCTTCTAATACACTACTAATCCGCCTCTTTCTTTCACATCTGTTAAAATTTTATTTTTTATCCTTGGCTTTTTCCCATTCCAGACAAATCTTGATATTTCTCTCTGCCATTCTTTGAAGCACACATTCCCTGTTATTACTGGAACAGTTTGGAAGAGAAATAACATCCTTGGAAGTACATTCATTTTTAGAGTTGCAATTCTTCCCATTAAACAGAGATTCATCCTGTTCCATGTTTCCATGTTTCTTTTAATTTCCACTTAGCCCAAAACCAAACCTTCACAGAATTCGCCATGATGCTAAAAGCTCAAAGGTTTCGTGAACCCATCTGCCAGGTTCTTATGGCTTGGACAGTACTGCAACTTCACCAAGCCTGATTGGACACTCTGACACACATTCTGGAAACATATGTCCAGATGTTTGGTTCTGGCCTTAAATTGCCCAGACTCTGCCAACTTCAGACAGGGTTGATTGTCCTCCCAAACAGTGCTGGGCAAGCAACACTCCCCGCAGATTTCTTGAACCAGACAGCTGTAGAACTCCAGTTCCCCACACAGCTCTGACAGTGCACTGAACTAAGCTTCAGTAGAGGACAGCGCAATGAGACTCTGCTTCCGGAACTTCCACCCAACTAGAGATTCCCCAAACTTTATGACCATCCCAGATATGGACTTCCTGTCATCCAGATTCGCCCAGTCGCTATCTGTCCAGCATGTGAGCTTGGCGTCACCTGTAGCTGACAGTTTGAGACGGAGGTTTTTGGTATCCTGCAGGTATCTCAGCACCTGCTTAATACCATTCCAGGCATTTACACTGGGTTTTGTAGCTTCCCTGCTGAGCAGATTGGTAGCAAAAGCAATGTCTGGCCTGCTCCACTGGGACAGATACAATAGACTACCCAGAGCTTACTGAAAGAGTTCAGCATTCTCGAATTCAGCACGTTCTGCTAGCCGACTGTCTTTCACGTAGCCTGCCTCCATGGGTGTCCTAACCCCTGCACAATCAGACATCCTGAACTTCTCAAGCAACTGTTCAATCTTGCCTTTCTGACTGAGCAAGAAACTTCCATCTTCAAACCTGACTATCTCTTGTTGTTGTTTAGTCGTTTAGTCGTGTCCGACTCTTTGTGACCCCATGGACCAGAGCACGCCAGGCACTCCTGTCTTCCACTGCCTCCCGCAGTTTGGTCAAACTCATGTTGGTAGCTTTGAGAACACTATCCAACCATCTCGTCTTCTGTCATCCCCTTCTCCTTGTGCCCTCCATCTTTCCCAACATCAGGGTCTTTTCCAGGGAGTCTTCTCTTCTCATGAGGTGGCCAAAGTATTGGAGCCTCAGCTTCAGGATCTGTCCTTCCAGTGAGCACTCAGGGCTGATTTCCTTCAGAATGGAGAGGTTTGATCTTCTTGCAGTCCATGGGACTCTCGAGAGTCTCCTCCAGCACCGGAATTCAAAAGCATCAATTCTTCAGCGATCAGCCTTCTTTACTGTCCAACTCTCACTTCCATACATGACTACTGGGAAAACCATAGCTTTAACTATACAGACCTTTGTTGGCAAATACGGACCTTTGTTGGCAATGTCTATCTCTACACACAGGTAAATCTTTACTGCACCCAGGTTCTTGAGTTGGAAATGTTTTCCAAGCTCTTTGGTAAACTTCTGCACCGGTTTGTCTGCCCGTGAAACATGAATGATGTCATCAACAAAGACCAAGACCAGTTCTTGTGATTCTCCTGACCCCTCGAGGTACAGGCAGCTGTCAGCAAGACTCTTCTTGAAACCTAACTTCTCTAAGCTTCATTCCGACACAAGTCCCAATTCCTGGCTGATTGTTTCAGCCGGTAAATTGACTTATGCAGTTTCCTCACAATTCCTGGCCCATTACCCTCAATGGAGGAGGAGGAAGCATGCACAGATCCTCCTGGAGGTCTGAGTTCAAATAGGCCACATCCACATCAAATTGATGCACCTGAAAACCCCTTTGTGCAGCAATGGCTAAGAGCAAGCACAGAGTTTCACTTCTGGAAGTGGGAGCATATACCTCAGTGTAATGCAGCCCCTTCCACTGCGTGAACCCTCTGGCTACTAGTCTAGCCTTGTACTGTGGTTGCCAGTTGATCTTCCTTTAATCCCTCAGTCGACTCCACTCTTTTTTTCTAATTTTTCTACCTTTACCTTCAAAGCATTTACTTTTTCATCCAGTTTATCAAATTTCTGCAACAATACTTCCTTGGTGTTCTCTATGTCTGATCTTCCATCCATAAATTGTTTGTTCATAGTCTGCTCCAGCCCTTTCCTGAATTCTGCAAAATGTAAAGCCATAAGTTCAGCCATTTCTGTTTTTGGAGTTTTTTCTATCTCCTCTTGTGCTGAACCTCTCCTTCTTTCTGATACTCTCTGTTTTACTGGCTCTTGTTTAGATTTCTCTTCCATGTCATTTCTCAAAACAAACTGTTCCCAAACACTTCTGTCTCAAGGACACTTCAGCCCTCCTGTCTTTTTCTCACTCTTGCCTTGTATACAACAGTTCTCCCACCAATCCAATTCCCACACCCTTTTAAACCAAACTGTAACAACACTTTCAAACTTACAGAATTATAAAAGTTCCACAATATCCAGGAGAGCAAAAAAGAGGGCAAAATCACCTTTATATACAATCTACAAAAAAAGGAGGCCACAACAAAAGTCTAATAGTTACCATTGTTCAAACTTACTGTTACATTGTCTCTTGATTATGATTAGCACTTGCCAAGCTTCTAGTTATATTATAATCCACAATGCGTTTTATAATCCAAAATATTTCCACTGTGAGTCCAAAAATTTTCCAGACGTATTTATAATTCAAATTAGATTTGTAATCCAAATGGTAATTGTAATCCAATATACTGTGTCTAGTGTATAATGCGACTTTTGAACCCCGGAAAATTTTCTCCAAAGTCGGGGGGGGCGCCTTATACGCCGGGTATGGGTGGCGTGGAACAGAGCCCGCCCCCTGTTGCTGCCCAGCATATAAGGCAACTGGGCTTATAAGACGAACCCCCAAATTGCAGCTGCAAATAGGCCAGATTCTACGGTATATAGGCTATTTCTATCAGTTTTTATTCCAATAAAGGCCCCGTCCCTGTTCCCCCCCCCCCTTTCTCCTACTAAGGCTCTTACCAGGGACTTCCCCTCCCTGGGATTACCTCCCAGTTATGGAAAAGTGTCCTCCTGCCAAGCTTTGGTAGGACTTGCCAAGATCCAGGGTCCTTTTTAGAGGTTTTTTTAAAAAAGAATTTGCAATGTTTTCAAGCCTTTAAGTGCTTTCATTCATAAAATCTGCATCCCCATTCAAAAAAACAGAGTACTCCAATCGCTTCCTGTATCTTCCTTTTAAGGAATCAAAGAACAAAGAGCTACAGTTTCTTCTTGTATCCAGAGTACATAGTGTTAATAGGTAGCAAAGTAACAAAGTGCAGTTTAAAAAGTATCTAAAGACTGATGTGTCTCCAAAGGTTTTTTTCCCATTCACAAGCCTGTACTGCAAAATCTTCCCTTCAAAGGACGGAAGCTGACTTCCTGTTTAGATTCCGTCTTTGCCAAATCGAAATTAAATCCAATTCTTTTTATTTTGAAAAGTCCATTGTTGTTGACAATACCTTTTTTCCTTTGAAAGTCTTCTGCCTCAGGTGGCGATTTCTGGTTTCTGGTTTCTGACCTGCGCTGGAGCCATGGGCAGGCTCAAGCCACTGTCTCACACACACCCACCCACTCGCTGCCGATGCAGCGTCGGGGCTCCAGCAATCACGGCAAGCCTCTTCACGCCCGGCTGGTCCCCTCGACACCCCGCTACCTGTGGGACTTTTTGGGGGGGGCGGTCTAACCCTGGCACTCACCCCCACTGCTCAAAACCCCCGGTAACGGTCGTCTTTTAGACGGACGACTCACACCGCCTAGCCATTTCCCTTCAAAGACAAATCGGAAGCCCAGGATCAGGTTACTTTCAAGAGTCATGGCTTCCAGTGCTGCCTGAAGGATCGGTAAGTTGTCTGACATGGGTAGAGCATTCATTCACGGTGCTGGTTTTAGACATTTTGAGCTGCCAATACATCGCAGTGGTATGTATTCGTGACTCAAATTGCCTGCAGATGACAAAGGCGCAGGCAGGCAGGTGGAGGAGCCCAAAAATGGTGCCCCCCTGAGCAAGCCCCAATACCTCTCTGGCTCCATCCATCCATGTCCCCATCTCCCCTCGCCTGGAACTCACCAGATCTCTCGGAGGTCCCTGGGAGGGAATGCTCAGAGGTTGTGCGAAGGGATGCAGGAGACAACCTGACGAGGTCAACCGTCCATCTTCCCCCTTCCATCCTTATGAGCTTTGCAGGATCCGTCTCTTTCATCCTTCCTGAGGAGTCGAGAAGCCACAACAAGCTGCAGGGTCCTGGGAGAGAGGAAGAAGCAAAGGGAGCCTCAGAGGCCCTGCAGGGATTCTCTTGCCCTAGATATTCCCTTGCCCCTGGAGAAGCACAAATGGGGCAGCCCCTTCCAAGAGAAGCCCCATTTCTAAACATCTCCAGTGATTCCAATTTCTTCTGGATGCTCCTCACCCCACTTGCAAGCCTGGCATGGTTTGCACAGTAGTGAGCTGAGAGTAGATCCCATTGAACTCAGTGGGGATAACTGACAGAACTTGGTACAAAAACCAGTCACCGTCCTGTCCCCAAGCCTGAAAACTGCAACCCCAGAGCATGGGCAGAAAAGAGAAGAGTAGATATTACATGTAGGTGCCCCCATGCTAGGTGCTTTGTATGGAGAGCCCTGTTCACAATCTTTGAGCTCTCTCATCACAAGCCAGGCAGATGTTGTGGCCGTATCTGCCTCTGTCAGGAGTTGCATGGGGACCAAATCTGTATGTGGAAGCAGAGGAGCCGGTGATGCCACATTTTTGAAATATCAGGAAACTAATACACCCCTCCTCCTTAGATATCGTCTGTGCTTATACACCATCTTCGCAAGTCTCCAGTCCCAAAATGTGGCTCCCACCCTGGCATGGAAGCAATCAAAGTATAGATCTTCCACATGTCCTAAATCTGCAGTGTTCTTAAGAACACCAGGCATGTATATCCTCCAAAAACTCCAGAGGTGAGCTTTACGCTCCTCTTGTGACAAGATTCCCAAAGGCTTAGGGTAGTTTGATAGAACTAGTCTACTTTGAGAAAGCACCAATGTCCCCTGTTAGTAATAGGAGCAACACAATGACTGATAATCCCTCTTTTGTCCCAGAAGGTGGGGAGTAGGTGTCTTTTATCCTTGCTTTATTCTTCTTGATAATACATAAATAAATGTCCCCTTCTGTATCTTACATTTTTCTAAGAGAGTATTATTCACAATCAAGCTTGCCATGTATAGATTATTTCCCTTTAGAAAAGTCTCTCAAATCCCTGGCTCCTGCGAGAGGGTGTTCCAGTTTTACCTACGCACTGTGGAAGTTATAAGTTTAATGTAAATAAAACATTCTGCAACAGCAGCAGCTGCAGAGAAACTCCAGAATGGGGAACATCCTTGAAAGTTCACTCTGGGATCAGAGAGAGAGAAAAGTTGGCAGACCTGCCACCCAGAGCCCCCTTCTTCTCCTCCCTGCATCGCCTCACCCCCTTCAGGACAAGATCTTGGGGTCCTTAAGGCGCCTTTCCACCCTCTCCTCTCAAGGAAGGCAGCTCCGTTCCCTTGAACCCTGGCAAGCCCAGTGCAGCCAGCTCAGCCCTCTGGCTCTCCCCTTTTCTCCACAGAGGAGCCCCAGGCGTTGCCCCTGCCCAGAGAGGCTTCCCCTGGGGCTCTGGGCTGGAGACCTGAGCTGATCTGGAGGAGGATCTGGCAGGGGGAAAGGCTCTGCCAGGAGCAAAGGCCGGCCTGGCAGGGGCTCCTCCACTGGCAGAGGCATTCTGGGCATGCCCTCTCCCCCCCAGACCCCTCCCTCCTTCCCCAAAGAGGATGCTAAGGAAGAGCAGAGCTGCAGACCCCCTGGAAACTCGCCCCCTCCCAGGCTTGGCAGAGAGGAATGGGGTGGGCAGGACTCTCTGCTCCCAGACTTGGGGGTCTCCCCCTGCAGCCCCGGGACCCCCTTCTCCCATGGGCACCCCAAGGGGGAAGAGAGAGGAGACTCACCGGATTCTTCCCAGGAGGGAAACCGAGGCAGCGCGGGGAGGAGACAAGAGACAAAGATGCCGCCGCAGGGACTGGGCACAGAGGGAGGGGATTCGGCTCTAGAGAGCCAGCCCCGCCTCTCTACTTCCTGTCCTCTCTAGGACTCCGGCTCTGTTCCATTTAACCCTTCGCAAGCTGAGCACAGCCCCCTGGCTGGCTGGCTGTCCTCCTTGCCTCCCAGAATCCGCGTGGTCCAGGGCATGTGCAGAGTTCTCTGTGATTCTCGGCTCAGAGTCCCTCAAGACAGGAGCTTAGTGCCCTGCCCCGAGATGGGTGGGGTAGAAATGAAATAATAATAATGCTTCAGCTGGGTCCTGGGTTCAAGCCCCGCTTTAGGCATCGCAAAGGGTTGGACTGGAGGACCCTCGACCCCCCCTGTGAATCTATTAAATGCAAATCAATCAATCAATCAGTACACTCCCCAGTTGGAGAACGCGCTCCAGACTTAGAAAGTGACCTTCTGGTCGGGTTCTGCATTTAGGCAGGAAGACTCAGAGGCACAAATGTCAGATGGGGCGCCCCCACCTCGCTGCTCTCCCTCCCGCCCCCTTCCCCAATTCTGGAGGAGGCAGCTTGTTTCCCCCTCTTTCCGATTCAACTTCAGAATCTTAGAATTCAGAGAACCGTAGAATTTTGGAGGTGGAAGGGACCCCTGAGGGTCATCTAGTCCAGGCGGGGGAAGGTGGGGCGGCCTGGCCAGGATCCGGGAGGGCGCGGGGAGGAGGGGAATTTGGCCCGGGATAGTCCCTCCGCTTTCCTGGAAGCGTAGTCCTGAAGAAGGCCCAGGGCTGCCCCTGGGGAGAGAGTGCCGCTGCCCTCGTGGGCCTCTTCGCTTGGGGGGAGCCTGGTCCCCTTTGGCTCTGCCTTGTCCCCGCGATGCCCAAGGGGATCCTCCATGGACAGAGCCAGTCTACCTTGGAACGGGGGAGAAGGAGACTGGGAGGATGCTCTTCAGCTCCTGCTTGCGGAGTTCCCTGGTCGGCTGCTGCCAGGAGGCTGGGCTAGGTGGGAGGGGTCCCCTTGGTCCGGACCCAGATTCTGCTGCTGCTGCTGCTGCTTTGGGGCTCTCCTGAGCCCTTCCGCTCCTAGAATCACACCCAGGGGCCATCTAGTCCACCCCTTCTTCCTCCTCCTCCCAGGAGCGCCATTTCCTCCGGTGGCCAAGCTGGGCTGCTGGTTCCTGGAGGAGGCTGGGGGCAGAGGCTCAGTCATGCCCAGTGCCCTCAAGCAGCGCCCCGCCATTTTGTTCCTGCCCCCACCCAGGAGACGCCTGGAAGAATCTGCCCTGGAGTCCGAGTTGCCCCCGGAGGTTGAGGCCGGCCTGGTCTTCCAGGTCCTGGGTCTGGAGACCCCCGATATAAGACCGCCACCCTTAAAATAAAAACCAGGCCCTTTGCAAAGCCCAGCCTGCCCCCTTCCTTCCCTGCTTCTCCTTCACCTTGAAGCACCTCTAAATTCAGCCTCACTGTGATATACCCATTTCAGAGGTGCCACAACTGAGGCTGGGAAACTGCACCCATTTCGCTGTGGGGCTGATGCGGCATTTCCCAACCTGGGCATGAGTTAATTATTATACCCCACACACACACCCTTTATTTTTCTCCTTTCCAGCACTCCTGTGTTAAGAAGTAAAACAAAATTAAATGATTCTCTGGATCTTCAGTGTCAGCAAACACTCCTTCCCCGATCTCTGTTTGTAAACCACCAGTGTCAAACTTGCTTTCCTTGGAGGTTTTCCAAACGGAGGATGGAAGGCCAAATGTCAGGGATTCTTTATTGCAGGGGTGGGACTAGATGTCCGTTGGGGTCCAACCTCACAGTTGTTTACTATTATTATTAGTTTCTTTTTAAAAGATCAGTGTTGAACAACACTAAACAACAACAGCACACTACAGTGGTACCTCAGCTTAAGTACTTAATTCATTCTGGAGCTCCATTCTTAATGCCTTTACCCCAGTATGGCTCCCTTTATCACACACACAGCCCAACAAGACAATGACAGAAATCCACCAACAGCATACAAATCAATATGGCTAACCTGATCCAAAACACCCACCCACCCCACTCACCCATGAAAACAAAGACTACCACAGCCAACCACAAATGAATAACCCCACCCTAGGCCAACCCCAACTTCTCTCACCACCAAAGGAACACAAGTGAACAGCAAAGAACCTGCACAAGCAACACTGACATCAAACCCTACATATATTAAGTAAAATAGAAACATCGTCACCCGACCCCTCCACCCATCTTCCCCCCAACCTCTTTCCCCCTTTTCTTCCTAATGTCTCAACAAATGAAACTGACATGGGGGGAATATGGGAGACATTGCATATACTTTTGTAAATCAAGAAAATATTTAATAAAAATATATTATAAAACAAAATTCTCTGGTTGGCCTCTGTTTTCTCTTACCGAAAGAGAATCTACAAAAGGACTCTATGGGCTCTTAGATACCCCATAAGGGAAAAGGAGCAGTTTTTTCTTATAACATTGGCCCAACGGAGGAGGCCTCTCCATTGGGACATGCCAGGCAAGAGGCCTTGGGGGATCTGCCAGGTTCTGCGCCAGGACAGGCGAAGAGGGCGAGGAGGGCAAGGCCCTCTCTGTCTCTGAGGCCAAAGGAGAATAACAATAATTAGGGCTTTTATCCCCTCTGAAGTGGAGGGTTCCCTCAGGGGAGTTTGACCTCCGGACCAGTTTCCTTTGTCACCCCAAGAGCCAGAGCTAGGAGAAGGGCTCCACCTGCAGGCCCAGGGGAAAGGGGGCTCTTCCCTAGACAAGACTGGAGACTCCCCTTCTTGGCCCCTTGGGATCCCAGGAGCCCTTTCTGGATGGCCCTTGCTTGCCCCCCAAATGGGTTAAGACATCTGTTCCTCCTTCTCAGGTGGTAGTTCAACAGGAGAAGTCGCTCCCCCTCTGGATCCCTGTGGGTCTCAGGGGGCCACTGGAGCCCAGTGGGGGGACTCTGAGGAACTGGCTGAACTGGGGTCCTCCCAGTCCAGCCCAGACAAGAGAAAGAACTCTCAGAAGAGGAAGCCATTGCAGAGAAGAACCGAACTTGGCTGTTCTGTGCTGAGGGTCTACTGCCTTTCTGAAAAGGGTTCCTGGGAACTGCCATGGCCAGAGGAAGAGACAGGCCCCCCAGCCTGAATCCCCTGCAGGGCCATTGGGAGCAACCAAAGCCATGGCTCAGCCTGCCTCAGTTTCCTTCCCCCAAGCCTTGGAGGAACCTTGGGGTGTGGAATGAGGAATCCTAAATGGAACTTAGGCTCCTGGCAAATGGGGAAAGGAACATGATATGGCACTTTCCAGATGAGCCGAGGAATAACTTCCAAGGTCCAGGGATTGATCCACCCTGGCGGCCCTGGCTTCCTCCTCGGAGGTCCCTTTAGGAGGAGAGGTGGTCCCAGGTCTCCCTTTGAGGGCAATGCTTTTGCCTTTCAGGCTCCAGCCTCCTTCTCCATGGTGTTTATGTCAGCTGTAGAGATGGGATCACATGCAGACATTTCCAGGTTTACTAAGGATCCCTTGAAAAAGATGGGCTCTGCTTCGGCATGTTGTGCCCTCCCCCCACCCCAACCATCTGTAAACAGAACTGTAAACACTAAGAAAAACTTATGTTTTAAAACTTATGTTTTAAAACTTATGTTTTAAAACTTATGCTTTCATTTTTTTAAAAAAAAAATCCTGTCATGTAGAAATTCAAAAAGAGGTTCCCAGACTGGAGGGTATCCACACAGAAACCCAAAAGAAAAGGAGGAAATCTCCAAGTAGAAAGATAGGCCTTTATTGAAATACAAATGTGCCTGCAAAGAACCACATTTGATAAAATGATTTTTAAAATAAACTTCCAAATTGAACATCATTCCTTTTTTAATAAAAATATTTTATTAACATATAGAACACATACATTTACATAGTACATATGCACAATACCTTATTTTCCTAACATAAAGCATTCCTACATTACTGTGTATTATGCCTACCTATACTATACATACCAACACATCTACCCCACACAAACACCCACAAAGTGACTTGACTTCCAGCCATTCTTGTTACGCTACTTTTATTTTTCCAATTGCCTTAAACACATTTCATTATTTCTTTAATCTCTTCTTCTATCTTAACTTTACTCTCCTTTCACTCTAATCATGTTCTGGATTCACTCAATATCTGTCAAAAGTTCAACTTTTTCCACATAGCTTTTGATGTATTCCTTAAAGATAGCCCACTCCTTATTCACTTTTTCAACTTGTTGTAAATATTTTCCCAGAACCCCACAATCTCTTTGCATTCCCACCCCATGTGTAGAAAGGTTCCCACCCCGTTGTTGTATCTCCAACAAACATCACTACAGTTTTTATACATTTTTGCCAGTCTAACCAGGGTCAGGTACCATCTGTATTGCATTTTTGTTACATTCTCTCTCCTTTCCATCTATTAGGTATGCATGCCATCCAAATTGAGTTCCTACTTCCTCGAGATCTAACACATCAGTGTCCTTTAACTTAATCCACTCCCTTAACCAGGTCAGACCTGCTGCAGCAGGATATATTTCCAGGTCAGTTAGGTCAAATCCGCCTCTCTTTCTCTGATCAATAAGTAATTTATATTTTATTGTAGGTGTTTTTTGGATGGAATGGCAAATTGCACATCATTCCTATTCACCAATCAAAGGATCACAGCAATCTTTTTTTTTTACTTCAATTTTTTTATTGGTTTTCACAAAATTATAAACAAACACATAAAACAAACAAACATAAATCATAACCGTATTAAAAATTACACTTATTAACATTGTTAAGTGCCTTCCTCACTTCCCCTTGGTTGAATTTCAATGCATATCCTTTTAAGGGTTTTCCAAATCACAGTTCTTATAAAGTTTAACTTGAACATTAACATCCTTAGATCTTTTCATTTTGAAATTACACCTATTAATTCATCACTTAACTTATATTAAATCCTAAGTATCTGCAAGCTGATTCCAATTCATCTAACTTGACATATTTAAATAATCATTAAATTTAGTCCATTCTTCCTGATATTCCTCCTCCTTCTGGTCGCGGACTCTTCCGGTTAGGTTGGTTAGCTCCGAAAAACCCATCATCTTCAAGGATCACAGCAATCTTAATAGTTGCAGCCCAATGTCATCATCCTGAACTAACCAAAATCATTTGGCTCTTCAGATAAGCCCTCATCATATCATGTGACGACATATAACAATTTTTTTGTCTTTCTTTTTAAGACTTTGGCTAATATTCCTATTCACTAAATGTCTTCCAACGTCCTCTTTCATCCATCTACAAAACAGTTCAAGATGAATCACAATTGCCACGCCTAGCTGATTCTCTTTTCATGTATACAACTCCCACTTTATTCTTTTCAGGGTTCTGGAACAGACATTTGCTACATACAGTACCTAAAGCAGCTCGTTCTGTTCCGTCAAAGGTAGGTAGGCATAGGCCTTTTCAGTTAGGCTAGGCCATAGGCTTAAAAGAAATCGGAATCATCCAAATGCCGTTTTATGGAATTGTTATTTTCTACAACGTATACATGTTATGAAAGCGCTGTCAGCTGCAGGATGGAGCAAGGTGTTCAGGATGGAGCAATGGCTTCAAGTTACAAGAAAGGAGATTCCAGCTAAACCTCAGGAAATACTTTAGGACAGGAAGTTTTTCCAGAGTGAAACAGACTCCCTTGGTAGGTGCTGGACTCTCCTTCCATGGAGTTTTTAAAGCAGAGGTTGGATGGCCATCTGTCTTGGATGAGATTCCTGAGATTCCCGACTTGCAGGGGGCAGGACCAGGTGACACCCAAGCTCCCTTCTATATGTTAGGAGAAGTGACAGCTCAGTTGCAGTCACTTGGGACTAACTCCCTTATGGGACAGTTCATAAAGTTATACACTTTTGTAACCCAAGTCTGCCTTCAGGGATGCATCTGTGAACTGAATGAGTGAGTAAACTACTTTTAGATTTACTATAATAAGATTGTGTCATATCTTTATGAGGGAGTAGAAGGGATCTTAGCAGGAATCCTATATTTAAAGAGGCTTAAGCAAGCCTGCAACAAGCTAACCACCGTGCAAATTTAAAAAGGGGAATGTTTGGAACTCTGCGAAGTTCTAGTACCGGCTAATGCAAGTTAGGAAGGATATTAGTAAACAATATATCCTTCTCCTGCCTCCCTAAACATCCCCACACTTCCGACTCTCCCATTCTACGATTCTGTGATGGAAACTTGAGCCAAAGTGTTGCCACAGAAACTAGGGAGCTAAAGATGCTTTTCTGGCAGTGGGACAAAATGTCATGGCTAAAATCCTGAGAGGAGAAACCGGAAAATACTGGAAAACACTGGTTCCTTCCAGAAGGTTTTGTTCTTTTCTGCTGAGGCAGCTGGATTTATTATGATTTGCATTTTGTTATCTCAAGGTCACACTGAGCCCATCCAGACATGGAGCTCCTTGGCATGGAAGACCAAGACGGGTCCCAGAAAGAGAGACTGAGGTGAATGTGTGGGTCATAAGCTGGGAGTCATTGGAAAGGAGTTGCTGGGAGTGGCAGAAGGTTCTGTTGAGCAGGTGAGGGAAGAACAAGAGGAGAGAGCAAGAGCTCCATGGAAAGACAAGGCTGCGTTGGGATGAGCTGGTGTGGGAATTGTCAGCAGAGAAAAATGTACATCCAGCAAAGGGGATGCAGTGCAACTCCTGAAACTGTTCACACCACAAGCTATGATTTCGTATGAGGAAAGGGATTTAATATGCCTTCTTCCCCACCCCCAGTGGATTAGGAAAGATTAGTAAAAGAAGAGGAAGCAGGATTGGATAAACATTAAAAGACACAATAATTTTGGACTGTGACTTGACTGAGATTTGTTGGAACAGTTTTAATATGGCTTTATAGAAACTGGACCTAGAAACTGGAGAAATACTAATTTGGATTACAGTGGTACCTCGGGTTAAGTACTTAATTCGTTCCAGAGGTCCGCTCTTAACCTGAAACTGTTCTTAACCCGAAGCACCACTTTAGCTAATAGGGGCTTCCTGCTGCCGCTGCCGGAGCACCATTTCTGTTCTCATCCTGAAGCAAAGTTCTTAACCCGAGGTACTATTTCTGGGTTAGGGGAGTCTGTAACCTGAAGCGTATGTAACCTGAAGCGTATGTAACCCGAGGTACCACTGTATTAGATGATTACTGTCTGAGTGGTTAAGATTTGAAGGCTGGGCTGTGGGGGCACAATGTAGGGAAAGTGCCATCTTGCTGAAGGTTACTGGATACTAAATACAGCTGGGTTTATCCTGGAGAGCGTATTCTGAATAATTATTGCTACAGAGGAACGATCACTCAGGGTGGGAGACAAGGAGAAGGGGGGCACCCAGGGGAGAGCTGGGGGAGCCTACCTTTCTATGTGTTGACAAATGATATGATATATATGATACAAATGTGATAAAGGGTATTTTTAGTTATTCTGCCCCACCCTTTCTCTTTTCTATACAAATATGTTTTGTAAAGGTTGTTTAATAATGTTTGTGTTATTGTTTTTCTTTTGGTTTTCCCTCTGTATGAATTCTTTGATGGGAAGTGAGAATATCTTTCCGACTGAAGCTCTTTCCACATTCCAAGCACTGATATGGTTTCTGACCTGTATGAGTTCTTTGATGGGTCACGAGATAGGAACTGTGACCAAAGCTCTTTCCACACTCATGGCATTGAAAGGGTTTCTCCCCTGTGTGAATTCTTTGATGGGAAGTGAGCTTGGCCCCCTCCCAGAAGCTCTTTCCACATTCCAAACACTGATATGGTTTCTCCTCTTTATGAATTCTTTGATGGAAAGTGAGACTGGAACTGTGACGAAAGCTCTTTCCACACTCATGGCATTGAAAGGGTTTCTCCCCTGTATGAATTCTTTGATGGGAAGTGAGCTTGGCTCGCTCCCGGAAGCGCTTTCCACATTCCAAACACTGATATGGTTTCTCCCCTTTATGAATTCCTTGATGGAAAGTGAGAGTGTAACGGTGACGAAAGCTCTTTCCACACTTATGGCATTGAAAAGGTTTCTCCCCTGTATGAATTCTTTGATGGAAAGTGAGAGTGGAACATTGACGAAAGCTCTTTCCACACTCATGGCATTGAAAGGGTTTATCCCCTGTATGAATTCTTTGATGGGAAGTGAGAGTGGAACGGTGACCAAAGCTCTTTCCACACTCATGGCATTGAAAGGGTTTATCCCCTGTATGAATTCTTTGATGGGTAGTGAGATGGATCACCCGGCTGAAGCTTTTTCCACATTCCAAACACTGATGTGGTTTCTCCCCTGTATGAATTCTTTGATGGGAAGTGAGATTACTACTCAGACGAAAGCTCTTTCCACATTCGAAGCACTGATAGGGTTTCTCCCCCGTATGAACTTTTCGATGCGAAGTAAGACTCTGCCTGTAACGGAAGCTCTTTCCACATTCCAGGCATGGATATGGTTTCTCCCCTGTATGAATTCTGTGATGGGAAGTCAGCTGCACCCTCTCACTGAAGCTCTTTCCACATTCCAAGCACTGATAGGGTTTCTCCCCTGTATGAACTCTTTTATGCTTTGTGAGGTTGGTCCTCTCCCGGAAGCTCTTTCCACATTCCAAGCACTGATAGGGTTTCTCCCCTGTATGGACTCTTTGATGGGATGTGAGGTTGGTCCCCTCCCTGAAGCCCTTTCCACATTCTAAGCACTGATAGGGTTTCTCCCCTGTATGAACTCTATGATGCCTAGTTAGATGGGAACTTTGACTGAAGCTCTTTCCGCATTCCAAGCACGGATAGGGTTTCTCCCCTGTATGAATTCTGTTATGGGAAGTGAGACTCTGTCTGTGACTGAAGCTCTTTCCACATTCTAAGCACCGATAGGGTTTCTCCCCTGTATGGACTCTTTGATGGGATGTGAGGTTGGTCCCCTCCCTGAAGCTCTTTCCGCATTCTAAGCACTGATAGGGTTTCTCCCCTGTATGAATTCTTTGATGGGTAGTGAGACCAGAACTGTGACGAAAGCTCTTTCCACATTTGAAGCACTGATAGGTTTTCTTCCCTGTATGAACTTTTTGGTGCAAAGTAAAACTGGCTCTCTCCTGGAAGCTCTTTCCACATTCCAGGCATGGATATGATTTCTCTCCTGTATGAATTCTTTGATGTCTAGTGAGAGTGTTCTTCTGACTGAAGCTCTTTCCACATTTCAAGCATTGATAGGGTTTTTCCGTGGTATGATTTGTTTGATGCAAAGTGAGACCCTGCCTGTGCCTGAAGCTATTCTCACACTCCAAACGCTGATAAGGTTTCTCCTTTGTATGAATTCTTTGATGGGATGTGAGTCTGGCCCCCTCCCGGAAGCTCTTTCCACATTCCAAGCATTTATACGGTTTCTCCCCTGTATGAATTCTTTGATGGATAGTGAGAGTGGAACGGTGACCAAAGCTCTTTCCACACTCATGGCATTGAAATGGTTTCTCCCCTGTATGAATTCTGTTATGGGAAGTGAGACTCTGGCTGTGACTGAAGCTCTTCCCACATTTCAAGCACTGATAGGATTTCTCTTGTGTATGAACTCTATGATGGCTAGTTAGATTGGAACTTTGACTGAAGCTCTTTCCGCATTCTAAGCACTGATAGGGTTTCTCCCCTGTATGAATTCTTTGATGGGTAGTGAGATGGATCGCCTGGCTGAAGCTTTTTCCACATTCCAAACACTGATGTGGTTTCTCCCCTGTATGAATTCTTTGATGGAAAGTGAGCCCGGCCCCATCCCGGAAGCTCTTTCCACAATCGAAACACTGATAGGGTTTCTCCCCCGTATGAACTTTTCGATGGGAAGTTAGATGGGAACTTTGACTGAAGCTTTTTCCACATTCCAAGCACGGATAGGGTTTCTCCCCTGTATGAATTCTTTGATGCGAAGTGAGATAGTCCTTCCGAGTGAAGCTCTTTCCACATTCCAAGCACTGATACAATTTCTCTCCACTGTGAGTTCTTTTGTGTGAAGTGAGGCTATCCCTCTGAATGAAGCTCTTTCTTGGATGGGAGGTGGACTGGGAGCTCTGACGGATGTTCTCTCCACACCCTGAATATTTATAAGACTTCTCTGATATGTGGATTCTGTTGTGTTCCCCCTTGTTCTTCCCTTCCAATTCATTACCTTCTGCAATGAAGAGAGAAACTAATTAGCACCTAGGGAAGAACAAAGTTAATGAATGCTTGTGATAGAGGAAGAACTGAAGAGAGTTAGAAGTGTTTAGCCTGAATTAGGCCTTGAGTCACTTGAGCTACTAGTCTCAATGCCAGAGCTGACTTAGCAGTTGAGCTGCTCAAATATGGTCACAACATGTGGCTAATTAATATAGTAAATGTGTTATTATTAGTAGTAGATTGTCATCTAAAATTTACAAATCATAAACTTCAAAATGATATATATATCAGTCCATAACCAAGTAGTCAATGTAATGGAATGCTGGTGGGGAACACCACAGTGTCTTTCAATGGATGATGTCCAAGACGTCCGGATTGAATCAACTGTTTTGAAGATGAATCTTCGTCAGCTGATGATGAAATTGAATACATTACATACAACGAATGACAACAAAAATAATACTGAGCAACCTTCATATTAAATAATGAATAAAGAATAATTAAAGAACACATACCAAATAATTTTAGACAGAATATCCATATAGGTAAATTGTTGGGTGTAGTGAAGGGTTAACCTTCTGTTTCTCGAGGCTGAGAGGAGGCGCTTACAAGGGAAGTAAGCCAGGACGTGACAAAAGCAGCTTGGAATGCTGTGAGCTGAGTGGAAAGCGAAAGCAGGTTGTTGTGTTACTGCACTGAGAGAGAAGGATGCAGAGAAAATGCAGCTTGAATCTGATGGCCGTTATGGATTGTAAATACACTACTTTTGTGCAAATAAAGGGATATTAGGACAGAAGAAACGTGTGGGACTTGTTTACTGATCTTTCGACACACGCCGCTGTGTAATTCTGCTAACTGCTTTACGACCGCTCCAAAGCCACACTGCGTAAACAGACGCTGCAGAGGCTCGCAGGGAAGCGTGGCTGGGCGCCAAACAATAAAGCAATAAATCTATCGGAACACGTTATGGGCCAACGCCAAGAGTGTGAGAAAGGGTTTGGAAGACTTTAAAGGACTGAACGTCAGCTTGATCGACTGCCAAGGCTTCAAAGAGAGCAGAGGGCAGATCGGAGGAGGCTGATGGAGAGGGGGATGAGAGCCACGTCGTCCGGAGTGCCCGGTTTGGCTGCAGAGTGAGTATTATCGGCTGCTCTTGCAAAAGGCCAAAGGAAGAGAAGGGGATTAGCCACAGATTGACCGCTCCTTACTCTCCGCAACAGAATGGGCTGGCAGAGAGAAAGAACAGGACGGTGGAGGAAGCTGTGTCTGCGATCCTGTGGGACGCAGGGCCACCCCAGAAATATTGGTCTGAGGCCTGGCGCTACGTAGTTCATACGCAGAACAGAGTGTACAACTCTAGTGTAGGAAATACGCCGTATTTCTTGCTGCAGGGAAAGAAGCCCAAGGTACACTACCTCCGTGTGTTTGGTTGTGAGGCTTGGGTGCTTATTCCAAAGGCTCTACGCAAGAAAGGTGAGCCAAAATCTAAAAGAATGATTTTTGTAGGGTATGAGCCTGGCTCAAAGGCCTGGCGGTTTGCGTACCCAAGTGGAAACCAGTCAAGGTTGGTTATCAGCAATAGCGCTGAGTTCTGTGAACAAGCCGGTTGGAAGCGTCTGCACGCTAATCCAGACATGATTCCACAGCAGTTCTATGACTCAGACGTTGAGGAGGAAGAGGAACTTGGTGCTGGGGACCACGGTCCAGAGCAACAGGATCCACCACAGGGACAGAGTCCAAGGCAGGGACAGCTCAGGATCCCTCAGATTGGGGAACCTAGAACACCTCCTCAGGCAAGTGTCAAGTTTGAGCCAAAGAGTGAGCCTTCTTCACCTGCTGGACCAGCTGTAAGGCCCAAGAGGCGCAGCAGGTCAGAGGGGGAAGACACTGAAGTTGAGGATGATTTAGCTGGACCCAGTGAAGCAGCAGGGTCACCAGGATTCACACTGAGGAGATCAGCGAGGACAAGGAGGCCTCCTGATCGGTACGACGCTTCTAGCGTCTGGGTAGGTTCAGCCAGATGTGAACCTGAATCCTTCGAGGATATTCAGAGTTTACCTGAGGAAGAAGCAGATAAGTGGCACAGAGCAATGGACAAAGAGATGAAGTCCATGAAAAATCTAGGTGTGTTCTCAATCACAGAGTTGCCACCAGGCAAGCAGGCTGTGAGTTGCAGGTGGGTTTACCGCTTGAAACCCACTGACGCTGGAGAGCCAGGTTATAAAGCCAGGTTAGTTGTTCGAGGATTTACTCAGAGAAAGGGAATACACTTCACGGAGGTGTATTCGCCAACGTCATGAGCGGAGACTCTGAGAACGCTTTTAGCTTGTGCAGCACAGAGAGGCTGGATGGTAAACCACTTTGATGTGGATGTTGCCTACCTAAACTCAGATCTCCAGGAGGAGTTGTACATGATTCCTCCTCCGGGTTTTGAGAACTTGAGGCCGGGTGTTGTGTGGAGATTGCACAAATCCATCTATGGATTGCGTCAATCTGCTAGAAACTGGAACGTGCTTGAATGAAGCCTTAGAAGAGCTAGGTGTTGCTGATAGTTGTTTTTATTTGAGAGGATCAGGGGCAACACAAGAGTATTTGCAGATTTATGTAGATGATGTGCTGTTTTTCTCAGAGACAGATGAACAGGCAGAGAAGTTTGCCAAAGAACTAGGTAAACGATTCAAGCTTAAACAGCTTGGTGCTGTCAAAAACTATCTAGGTGTCAGTGTTGAGCGTGCACAGGATGGAAGCTTCTTGCTCAGCCAGTGAGGTAAAATTGAGCAATTGCTTCAGAAGTTCAGGATGAGTGATTGTGCAGGAGTGAGAAGTCCTATGGAGACTAGTTTTGTGAAGGACAGCCAGCAAGTAGACGCGCGGCGTTCGAAAATACTGAAGTGTTTCAGTCAGCCCTAGGGAGTTTGTTGTACTTGTCCCAGTGGAGCAGGCCTGATATAGCATTTGCTGTCAATCTGCTCAGCAGGGAAGCTTCAAACCCTAGTGTGCAAGCCTGGAATGGCATCAAGAGAGTTCTGAGGTATTTGCAGGAAACCAAAGACTTTTGTCTTAGGTTGCCAGCACAAGGAGAAGTCAAACTGACTTGTTTTGTGGACTCGGATTGGGCTAATCTTGAGGATCGCAAGTCTGTGTCTGGCCTAGTGGTGAAGTTTGGGAACTCAGTAGTTGGATGGAGGTCCAAGAAGCAAAGTCTTATAGCGCTCTCATCCACTGAGGCTGAGTTTAGTGCTCTTTCAGAGGTGTGCAGAGAAGTAGAGTTCTATGCTTGCTTAGTACAGGAACTCTACGAAGTGGATTGTCAACCGATACGTGTTTTCGAGGACAATCAACCATGCCTGCGTTTGGCAGAGTCAGGTCAGTTCAAGGCTAGAACTAAACACCTAGGCATTCGCTTTTGGAATGTGTGCCAGAGTGTTCAGGAGGGATTCGTTGCACTGAAGTATTGTCCCTCTGCCAAGAACCTAGCTGATGGGTTCATGAAGCCGCTCTCCTTCCACAGACATGGGAGTTTTGTGAAGATTTGGGTTTGGGACGACCAAGGGTCGATTCTCCCCTCAGGCGCGAGACAAGAGGGGGTTTGGGTATAGTGAAGGGTTAACCTGTGTCTCGAGGCTGAGAGGAGGCGCTTACAAGGGAAGTAAGCCAGGACGTGACGAAAGCAGCTTGGAATGCTGTGAGCTGAGTGGAAAACGAAAGCAGGTTGTTGCGTCGCTGCACTGAGAGAGAAGGACGCAGAGAAAATGCAGCTTGAATCTGATGGCCGTTATGGATTGTAAATACACTACTTTTGTGCAAATAAAGGGATATTAGGACAGAAGAAACGTGTGGGACTTGTTTACTGATCTTTCGACACACGCCGCTGTGTAATTCTGCTAATTGCTTTACGACCGCTCCAAAGCCATACTGCGTAAACAGAAGCTGCAGAGGCTCGCAGGGAAGCGTGGCTGGGCGACAAACAATAAAGCAATAAATCTATCGGAACATAAATGTAATACTTGTGGATCAGAGCACACTAACCAGTGTAGCTAACTGATACTGATAAAACAGATGTATAGAACTTATAAAATTATCCTCGGGTGTGGGAAATAACAAATATTTAAGGCCAATGCAAGAAAATGTAAAGGTACAGAGTATCAAATCTAGCATCACAACGCAAGCTGAAACCATAAAGTTACAGACTTTAAATAAAACAGTTGAAATCTAGCTCTGAATTCAAACCCCCGGATGTGTGGATTTGAATAAATAAATCAACCTAGTTTCTTGTCACAGTAACCTCTTGTAATCTTTCCTAATCCCACGTTTTCTCTGCTTGAACCAAAGAACCGTGTATAAATCTGTGTCTGAATGATGATATTTGATAAAGTGTTCAACTAGGGGTGCCTCCATTACAAGCCACCCAACTGTATGTATATTCCATCTAAAATTATTTGGTATGTATTCCTCATTTATTATTTATTCATTATTTAATTTGCAGGTTGCTCAGTATTATTTTTGTTGTCATTCATTGTATGTAATGTATTCAATTTCATCATCAGCTGACGAAGCTATACTATCTTGGACATCATCCATTGAAAGGCGTCGTGGTGTTCCCCACCAGCAATCCATTACTTTGACTACTTCTTAGTTATGGACTGATATATATATATTATTTTGAAGTTAATGATTTTAATAGAATTATCTTGAACTATATCAGGGTTGTTGTTGTTGTTTATGCTGTTAACCATACTCCAATATATTTTACTTTATCACCAATCCACTCACTCTCTGTAATTCATTTTTTGACTGTGCATCCATGCTTTTCACTAACACCTTAGTTTCCCCTCTATTTATTTTAAAAACCTGCAGCATTTCCAAGCAGCCTTATTGCTTCTAATACACTACTAAGAGGTTCCCCCAAAGATAATACCACATCATATGCAGAGGACTTCAGTCTGTCATTTTGTTGCCCCACCCTCACCTCCTTTTATATCTGGAGTTTTCCTTGTTCTTCTTGATAATACATAGATAAATGTCCCTTTCTGTATCTTACATTTTTCTAAGAGAGTATTATTCACAATCATGCTTGCCATGTGTTCCGTATAGATTGTCTTATTTCCCTTTAGAAAAGCCTCTCCAATCCCTGTCTCCTGCGTGAGGGAGTTCCAGTTTTACCTACACACTGTGAAAATTTTAAGTTTAATGTAAATAAAGCATTCTGCAATGGAAACAAGATGGTGTTTCTTTTCTTCTTTTTTAGATGATCTTTATTGAATTTTTAGTTACATACTATACATACACATACATTATGTTTCACATTTGTTCTTGCTCTCCCGAGCTGACTTCCCTCCTTCCTCCTTCCGGCTTTTTTATGTCGTCTTTAACTTTTCCCATTGTCTTTGTCCATTTGTTCTTCATTTTTTTCCATAAAATATCTGTAAACAAATAAATCTATATATACAATTCTTTTTGTTTGTCTATATTCATTTACAAATATTGTTCAACAATAGTCCTAATATACATTTTTAATTCATTTTGATACTATTATCCAATAAATTTCTTTTGTTTTCCCATTGTGAGGTTTATTTTAGCTCTACTGGTTTCCCTATTTCAGATCGTCTTCTCTAATTTTGCCCATTCTTTTTGATATGTTATGTCGAATTTTTGCTGTTAGTTTGGCTATTTCTGCATACTCCACAACCTTGTACTACCACTCATCTATTGTAGGCAATTTTTTGCTGTTTCCACACCTGAACCAGCAATAACCTCGCCGCTGTTGTTGCGTATAAAAACAGTTTCTGGTCATTCTTGTCAATATCCTCTTCCCACCATTCCCAACAGGAATGACTCTGTTTTTTTCTTTAATTCGTTATATATATTTTTTCACTATGTCACATGTCCAACACATGAAAGAAGCTGCCTTCTTTCACCCCACACTTCCAACAGTTCTTATTTCCTGTTTTATACATCTTTGACAAATTAACTGGCGTGAGGTACCATCTGTACATCATTTTTAACAGATTTTCTTTTAACAATGTACAAGCTATAAATTTTAGGCAAGTGTTCCATAATTTTATCCACTTTTCATACTCAATGTTGTGGCCTACATCTATTGCCCACTTAATCATGACACTTTTGATTTCTTCATCTTTTGTGTGCCATTCTAGTAAATATTCATAGACCTTAGATAGTGGTTTTTTTTGTTATTTTGTAGTATTGCAGTTTCTAGTATTGATTGTTCATACCCTCTTGCTTTCTTATCTTTTGAGAAGATGTCATTCATTTGACGGTATTCCATCCAACTTGATAATTTGTCTTTTAATTCCTCATAAGGTTTGAACTTAATTACAATATTCTCTTCCAGTAACATGTCTCTATAGGTCAACCATTTTCCTTTCATATTTAGTCTTTTCAGTTACAATGCCTCTTGGGGTGACAGCCACCATGGTGTCTTCCTTTATATCTTATCCAGACTTCAAATAGTGGTCTTTTTATGATGTGATTTTAAAAGTCCCGATGTACTCTGACCTTGTCATACCAAACGTATGCATGCCACCCGTATCTGTTTCCGAACCCCTCCAGATCTAATATGTTCGTATTTTCCAAGCTGAACCATTCTTTTAACCATGTTATACATGCAGCTTCATAATATATTTTGAGGTCCGGTAATGAAGAGCCTCCTCTTTCCTTTTTATCTGTTAAAAGTTTGAATTTTATTTGAGGCTTTTCCCCCTGCCATACAAACCTAGAAATCACTTTTTGCCACTCATTGAATTGGCCTTGTCCTGTTTTAATTGGAATAGTTTGAAATAAAAAGAGCATCTTCGGTAGGACACTCATCTTAATAGCTGCTATCCTTCCACAGAAGGATAGTTTCAGTCTGTCCCCTATTTCCAATTTTGTTTTTACTTCTTTCCATGTTGTTTTATAATTATCCTTAAATAGGTTTGTATTTTTCAGGGAGAGCCAAACACCCAGATATTTTATTTCTGTTTTGCTTTGTAATTGGTCTAATCGTTCCTCATTAATTTTTTTTACCATCATTTTTGTTTTACTTTTATTAATTTTAAATCCTGCCATCCCTCTAAATTCTTCTATTACTTTTAATGCTTATACTGTCGAAGTTTGAGGTTCTTGTAATGTCAGGACTATGTCATCAGCAAAAGCTTTAACCTTGTATTCCTTTTCTCCACATTTTATTCCTGTAATTTTCCCTGTTTCTCTTATGTTTTGAAGTAATACTTCCAGTATTGATATACGTAAATAATAGGGACGACAATGGGCAGTCCTGTCTTGTGCCCTTTGTAATATGGAAGTTCTCTGTTAATTCATTATTTGTTATAAGTTTTGCATTCTGATCTTTATAAATTGCCTCTATACTTCTTAAAAACCTTGTTCCCAGACCCATCATTTCTAAGTTGTGCTTCATAAAAAACCAAGACACGTTATCAAACGCCTTTTCCGCGTCTATGAAGATTAGTGCAGCCTGCTTATTTATTTTTGTTTCTAAATATTCAATTATATTTGCTATGTTTCATATATTGTCTTTTAACTGCCATCCTGGTAAAAAGCCTGCCTGATCTGAGTGTATATGTAAAGTCATAACGTTTTTTAATCTCTGCGCTAGTATGTTTGCAAACAGTTTATAGTCGTTGTTAAGCAATGACATTCGTCTAAAGTTTTTTACGTTTGTGAGATCTGTTCCTTGTTTTGTTATTAGGGAAATAAATGCTTCTTCCCATGTGTTGGGAATCTGCCCTTTTTCCATTATATTATTCATTACTTCCTTTGGTGAGCCAACTAATTGTTGACTTAATTTCTTATAATATTTAATTGGTATGCCATCCGGCCCTGGGGCCTTCCCATTCTTTCCTTGCTTAATTGCATCTATAATCTCTTCTTCTGATATTGGTTTTTCTAGTTGTTCACTTCTTTCTTGGGAAATTGCCCTCAGTTTATGTTTTCCTATATAAGTTCTTATCTTCTCATTTTCTTTGGGTGCTTTATATAGTTCTTTGTAAAATTTAAGGAAAACTTTCCTTATTTCTTTGGGATTATCTATTATTTCATTATTGTCTTTTATTGTATTTATGATCCTCTATCCTTGTTTTTTCTTTCGTTGCCAAGCTAACCATTTTCCAGTTTTGTTTGCTGATTCAAAATTTTGCTGTTTTAGTAGTTTAATTTTCCATTCCACCTCCTGATTTATAATCATAGATAGTTTCGTTTGCAGCAATTTAATTGCTTGTTTTAGTTTTGGGTCCTCTGGTTTCCTAACCACCGGGTTTTCTATATCTTTTATTTTATTTAGTATTTCTACTTTATTCTTTACCCTTTCCCTCTTTTGGATACAATTCTGTTGCAGGAAGAATCCTCACATAACTGCTTTGCTTGCATCCCAGACTACATTTATGTCTGTACCTTTATTTTGGTTTAATTCAAAGTATGTACTTAGATTTTTTAAATTCTTTCTAATATTTCTGTACTGTCTAACAAATTGTCATTTGTTCTCCACCTCCTAGCTGTTGGGTCTTTAGTCTTCCATTCCATTGCAGTAACATTATGATCTGATAATGTCTTTGGTAAAATTTCAGCTTTCACCACTCTTGTAGTTAGTTCTTTTGATAGCCAGATTTGATCTATCCAGTTCCAGCTTTGATTTGGTTCTGCATAATATGTGAATTGTTTTGTTAATGGGTTTTTTAGTCTTCATATGTTCACTAATTCATTATTCTATAAAAGAATGTGGTAATTTCCCCTGGTCTGATTTCACTCTTCTTATTGATCTATCCAGTTCAGTGGAGATTACCCCGTTGAAGTCTCCCAACAATATAGTATTATAGTCTATGTAGTCCATCAATATTTCCTCTAATTTTTTTGTAAAAGTCTGCTTTCTTTTCGTTTGGCGCATATATCCCCACTATGATTATTTTTTCTCCTTCTATTGTACTTGTATTCCTATTACTCTTCCTTCATTATCTTTAAATATTTGTTGTGCACAGTATTTATTTTTTACATATATAACTCCTCTCTTCTTTTGCACATCTGAGGAAATAAATACATTCCCCAATTTTTTATTCTTTAAAACTCTATTGTGTTTCTGTGTTATGTGTGTTTCTTGTAAACAGATTATGTCTACTTTTTAAAAAATAACTCATTCAATTTTATTTCTTTTGGCTTTATTATTCATGCCATTAACATTCCATGATATAATTTTAATTGTCATTTTGATTTAATTAAAAACAATTTTATTTTATTGTTTACACTTAAATATCTCCCTCTTCTCCCTCTTGTTCTTGTTTATCCTCTTCACTTTCCTGTTCCCCTCCCTCCAACTCCTTATATCTTCTTCCAAATTTCTGCATTTCTTGTACTGTCTTAATTTTAAATTTACTGTCTTTATAGTAAAATGACACACCTTCTGGATACTCCCATTGGAACCTTATTTTGTTAGCTGTTAATTTTTTTGTCAATTCTTTGTAAACATTTCTTTTGTGTCAAAAACGATTGGGAATATCCTTAAACACCAAAATTTTCCCATCTATAATCAATTGTTTTTCTCGGCTCTTCCTCAGAATAGTATTCCTCACTTCTGGTGAGTTAAAGATTGCTAAACAATCTCTAGGGTATTTTTTTTGACTTGCCTGGACCGAGGTGACTTTTATTCTGAAAACATTAATCACCATGTAATCTAAATCCTCCTCCCTCATTTCTAGAGACTTCAGCAAGTTCCATGAGTCCAACTCTCTGCTCAAGCATTCAACACCATCTTACTCTGCAAGTCCCTGAAATTTCAAGTTCTGTGCTTTTGGTTCATCTCCAAAGAAAGGCTGGATTGTCTAATGTACTTTCTTGTGTTTGTAAAGTTCCACTGTCCATTAGCTCTACTGTCAGGAAGTTCTTTCCTCTTCTTTAGTTGGCCTCATTTCTTTCTTGTAGTTTTGATCCATTGTTGCGTGTCTACTGTTCTGTAGCATTAGATACAACCTTTCTCCTCCTCTATGTGACATCCTTGATATATCTGAACATGGCTATCATATCATTCCCTCAACATCTTCTTCACTTTCCTTAACATGCTCCAGATTCCTCTTATTTCTGCCAATATTTCTGCACAAGTCTCCTGTCCTTGTCAGTGTCCTCTGGAGCTGTGGTGACCTGAGCTGATCTGGAGGCAGGATCTGGCAGGTGAAGGCTCTGACCAGGCAGCATAAGTGCCATGCTCCTTGGTCTAGAGGCTACACTCCACTGATGCAGCCCAGGCATTGCATGGGCATGCCGCTGCCGCCCACGACCGCTCGCTCCTTCTCCAAGTTTGTGGTCAAGCAAGAGCCTGGATCCTTGTCACATGGAATGAACTCAAGCCAGCTGTCAGACCATCTTGTAATTTGTGCCCTCCCAGACTTTTTGCTTAAGTACAATACTCTACATTTCATCCTGATAAAGTGTCACCTTCCTTTCTTTTGCCCAGTTCTCTAATCTATCAAGGTCGTTTTAAGTGTGACTCTGTCCTCTGGGTGTTAGCTACCCATCCCAGTTCAGTGTCATCTGCATATTAGATCAGGATGCTCTCGAGTCCATCATCCAAGTCGTTGATAAAGATGTTGAATAAGACCGGGCCCAAGACAGAACCCTGTGGCACCCCACTAGTCACTCTTCTTGAAAGGATTCCTGAGATTCCTGACTTGCAGGGGGCAGGACCAGATGACATCCAGGCTCCCTTCCTTTTACTTCTTCATCTTTGGTTTCCCACTCCAAAAGAATGTTGTATGCCTTTTTTAAATAATTTTGTATTTTCTTCTATCCCTTCCCTTTTGGAATTTGGAAACCGAATATGAGAAGCTTTTCTTATTATCCTCTTTAAATATATCCTTAAATTTTCTGTGATACAGCCAGCTCTGAAGATGTTCTTTTATTTCATCATATTCTTTCCATTTTAACTTTCCCTCTTATTCAACCAGCCATTCTCTGTATGTTGGCCACTCTCCTCCCCCCCCCCCAATGTTTTAAGTGATAGAAATTCAATAGGTGATAGCCACCAGGGTGTTTTTGCTTTTCCATACCAGAGGTAGGCATGCCATCCAAACCTATTATCATGTCCTTCCAAGTCTGTTATTTCCTCCCTTTCTAGCTTGATCCAATCTCGTATCCAAATTAGGGATGCTGCTTTATAATACAATTTTGAGTTTGGAAGTGAGAATCTGCCTCTGTCTTTCACATCTGTTTAAATTTTATTTATTTATTTATTATTATTATTATTATTATTGGTTTCCACATACTACAATACAGATGTACCAAAGCCAACACCATTTCTTCCCCATCCCCCCATACATTTACATTTATATTTCCTCAATCCATCATATTATTATTTTCTCCTTCCTCCCACTTCCCTCTGCACCCACTCGATTTCCTCCACATTATACAATTTACAATAATCCTTGCATTCTACAACCTTCTCAAATCATCTATATATTCTTATTATCTTTCCTTACTAATTTTTTTCCATCCAGTACTTCACATCTTAATCTAGGCATATTAGCGTATCATTTTTTGAGCAATATTTTGCCATATATTCATCAAAACATTTCCACTCCTTTTTAAATTTTTGATTCAACTGATTTATTATTATAGCAGTAAATTTTGCCAAAATTAAATATTCATTTAGTTTACAAATCCATGCCTCCTTTGTGGGTATAGTTTGTGACTTCCACCTAGTAGCAATCACTATTCTAGCAGCTGTACTTGCATATAGAAAAAACTCCCCCCCATGGTATCTCTTCATCTATCAATCCTAGGAGATTATCTCTGGTTTCTTTGTTATTTATATTTTCAACATCTTCTTTAGTTCTTCATGTATTACTATCCAAAATTTCTTAATTTCCTCTCACATCCACCACATATGTATTCTTGTTCCTATTTCTCCCCCACATCTCCAACAGAGGTTGGATTTCAATTTATATAGCTTTGCCAACTTAACTGGCATTAAGTACCACCTATAGAACATCTTTACAAAATTTTCTTTAATTGTATATGAGGCAGTAAATCGTATATCCTCTCGCCAGAGTTTCTCCCATTGCTCTAGATAGTATGTCCGAGACCCTGAGACGATTTAATCATCGTTTCTTTCACTTCTTCCTCCATCAATTCCCAGTCCAATTAAAAATTATGTTTTTGATAACAATTTCTTGTTATTCTGTATCACTGTGACATTAAATTGTGAATCCGCTTTTGCAAGTCCTTTCTTTTGATCTGAGTTAAATATACTTCTAAGTTGTAATATAATGCCATCTGTCAGCTTCATATTGCCGTATGTCTTCATAGGATTTTAATCTGAGTTTCCCTTGTTCCTCTTCCAATAATTGTCTATATGTTGGCCAATTTGTCCTCATATTCAATTTTTTAACAGCATATTCCCCCAGCGGTGATATCCACCAAGGTGTCTGTGGTTCCAGATATAATCTATATTTTATTTTTTATCCTTGGCTTTTTCCCATTCCAGACAAATCTTGATATTTCTCTCTGCCATTCTTTGAAGCACGTATTCCCTGTTATTAGTGGAACATTTTGGAAAAGAAATAACTTCCTTGGGAGTACATTCATTTTCATAGTTGTAATTCTTCCCATTAAAGAAAATTTCATCCTGTTCCATGTTTCCAAGTTTCTTTTAATTTCCTGACAATTTTTTCATAATTGTCTTTAAAAATATTTCTATTTTTTGATGTTATCCAAACTCCTAAATATTTTTTTTTTATATGCCTCTATCCCTACCATCTCTGTTATTTCTTTCTTTTCCGATTCTTTAATATTTTTTAATAACAATTTAGTTCTATTTTTATTTAATTTAAATCCTGCCACTTGACCAAATTCTTGTATTATATTCATTACTTTTGGGAGAGAATTTTTTGGATCTTCTACTGTTATTACCAAGTCATCTGCAAATGCTTTTAATTTGTGTTCATTCTTTCTGATTTTAATTCCTACTACTTCTCTATCTTATCTTTCTTGTCAAGACTTCCAGTACCAGAACAAATAACAACGGTGACAAGGGGCAACCTTGTCTAGTTCCTTTTTGTATACTGCATTTATTCGCTATCACCCGATTTATAATTATTTTTGCATTTTGAGCTGAGTGAACAGTTTGCATTCCCCTATTACAATTTACTCCAAATCCCATCTCTTCCATCACCCTCTTCATGAAGCTCCAAGAAACATTATCAAATGCTTTTTCCACATCTGTAAACATTAATGCTGCTTTTTTCTCATTTCTCACTTCCAGGTACTCTATAATATTCAATACATTTCTGATATTATCTTTAATTTGTCTACCTGGAAGGAATCCAGCCTGATCATGATGAATAAATTCTTTTAGAATTTTTTTCATTCTATTTGCCAAAACAAAGGCAAATAATTTATAATCATTATTTAACAATGAGATCGGCTTATAACTTTTACTAATGTCACATCCAAATCTTGCTTTGGTATCAAGGTTATATAGGCCTCTTTCCATGTTTCAGGAACATCCCATTTTCAAAATCTCATTTGTTGTGTCTTTCAAAGGGTTCACAAGCTGCTCACTCCATTTTTTATAATATTTTGCTGTTATTCCATCTGGCCTTAGAGATTTCCCTACCTTAGTCTGATTTATTGCTTCAATTACTTCTTGGATTGAAATTTCTGTATTTAATATCCTCATTTGGTCCTCTGTTATCTTTGCTAGTTCACTATTTTTAACATAATATTCTATCATCTTTGGATCCTACGATCTTTTTCTGTAAAGATCAGTAAAATATTTTACAAAGGCCTCCCTTATTTCTTTTGGTTTCTCAGCTGTTCTACCATTAAGCTTTATCCAATTCACATAATTATTTTGTTCACTTTTTCTCAATTGCCATGCCAAAGGTTTCCCTGTTTATTAGCATTTTCAAAGAATTTTTTCTTTTGTTATTTTAATTTTTCATGCTATTTCCTCATTGATTACCATTGGATATTCTTATTGTAATAATTATATCTCCTGCTTTATAGGAGATAAACCTTTACAGGGGATAAACCTTTTCAATGCCTTGAGTGTGGAAAGAGCTTTCGGCACAGTTCCGGTCTCACTTCCCATTAATAAAAGCATTAGATAAAGAAATAGTAAAGCAGGAGATATAATTATTACATCAATGGAGCTGAGCCCGGCCCCTGTTGCTGCCCAGCGTATTAGGCAACTGGGCTTATAAGACGAACCCCCAAATTGCAGCTGCCAATTTGGGGGGTCGTCTAATAAGCCCAGTCGCCTAATACGCTGGAATCTACGGTATATATGCTATTTCTCTCAGTTTTTTTTCCAATACAGCCCCCCCCCCCCCCGCTTTCTCCTACTAAGGCTCTTACCAGGCACCTCCCCTCCCTGGGATTACCTCCCAGTTATGGAAAAGTGTCCTCCTGCCAAGCTTTGGTAGGACTTGCCAGATCCAGGGTCCTTTTTAGAGGTTTTTAAAAAAAGAATGTGCAATGTTTTCAAGCCTTTAAGTGCTTTCATTCATAAAATCTGCATCCCCATTCAAAAAAACTGAGAGTACTCCAATCGCTTCCTGTATCTTCCTTTTAAGGAATCAAAGAACAAAGAGCTACAGTTTTTTCTTGTATCCAGAGTACATAGTGTTAATAGGTAGCAAAGTAACAAAGTGCAGTTTAAAAAGCTTCTAAAGACTGATGTGTCTCCAAAGGTTTTTTTCCCCATTCACAAGTCTGGACTTCAAAATCTTCCCTTCAAAAGACGGAAGTTGACTTCCTGTTTAGATTCAGTCTTTGCCAAATCTAAATTAAATCCAATTCTTTTATTTTAAAAAGTTTATTGTTGTTAACAATACCTGTTTTCCTTTGAAAGTCTGCTGCTTCAGGTGGCGATTTGTGGTTTCAGGTTTCTGACCTGCGCTGGAGCCACGGGCAGGCTCAAGCCACTGTCACACACACACACACACACACACACACACTGCCAATGCAGCGTTGGGGCTCCAGCAATCACAGCAAGCCTCTTCACGCCCGGCTGGTCCCCTCGACACCCCGCTACCTGTGGGACTTTTGGGGGGGCCCGTCAAACCCTGGCACTCACCCCCACTGCTCAAAACCCCCGGTAACGTCCCTCTTTTAGACAGACGACTCACACCGCCTAGCCATTTCCCTTCAAAGACAAATCGGAAGAACAGGATCAGGTTACTTTCAAAAGTCACGGCTTCCAGTGCTGCCTGAAGGATCGGTAAGTTGTCTGACATTGGTAGAGCAATCAATCAAGGTGCTGGTTTTAGACATTTTGAGCTGCCAATACATTGCGGTGGTCGGGGAGCTGTGATGTATTCCTAGCTCAAATTGCCTGCACATGACAAAGGTGCAGGCAGGCAGGTGGAGGAGCCCCAAAATGGTGCCCCCCTGAGCAAGCCCCAATACCTCTCCGGCTCCATCCATGTCCCCATCTCCACTCCCCTGGAACTCACCAGATATCTCGGAGCTCCCTGGGAGGGAACACTCAGAGGTTGTTCGAAGGGATGCAGGAGACAACCTGACCAGGTCAACTGTCCATCTTCCCCCTTCCATACTTATGAGCTTTGCAGGATCCGTCTCTTTCATCCTTCCTGAGCAGTCAAGAAGCCACAAGCTGCAGGGTCCTGGGAGAGAGGAAGAAGCAAAGGGAGCCTCAGAGGCCCTGCAGGGATTCTCTTGCCCTAGATAATCTCCTGCCCCTGGAGAAGCACAAATGGGGCAGCCCCTTCTCAAGAGAAGCCCCATTTCTAAACATCTCCAGTGATTCCAATTTCTTCTGTATGCTCCTCACCCCACTTGCAAGCCTGGCATGGTCTGCACAGTAGTGAGCTGAGAATAGATCCCATTGGACTCAGTGGGGGTAATTGACAGAACTTGGTACAAAAACCAGTCACCGTCCTGTCCCCAAGCTTGAAAACTGCAACCCCAGAGCATGGGCAGAAAATAGCAGAGTAGATATTACATGTAGGTGCCCCCATGCTAGGTGCTTTGTATGGAGAGCCCTGTTCACAATCTTTGAGCTCTCTCATCACAAGCCAGACAGATGTTGTAGCCGTATCTGCCTCTGTCAGGTGTTGCATGGGGTCCAAATCTGTATGTAGAAGCAGAGGAGCTGGTGATGCCACATTTTTGAAATACCAGGAAACTAATACACCTCTCCTCCTTAGATATCATCTGTGCTTATACACCATCTTCGCAAGTCTCCAGTCCCAAAATGTGGCTCCCACCCTGGCACGGAAGCAACCAAAGTATAGATCTTCCCCATGTCCTAAATCTGCAGTGTTCTTAAGAACACCAGGCATGTATATCCTCCAAAAACTCCAGAGGTGAGCTTTACGCTCCTCTTGTGACAAGATTCCCAAATCTTAGGGTAGCTTGATAGAACTAGTCTATTTTGAGATAGCACCAATGTCCCCTGTTAGTAGTACAAGCCACACAATGACTGATAATCCCTCTTTTGTCCCAGAAGGTGGGGAGTAGGTGTCTTTTATCCTTGCTTTATTCTTCTTGATAATACATAGATAAATGTTCCCTTCTGTATCTTACATTTTTCTAAGAGAGTATTATTCACAGTCATGCTCGCCATGTATAGATTGTCTTATTTCCCTTTAGAAAATTCTCTCCAATCCCTGGCTCCTGCGAGAGGGAGTTCCAGTTTTACCTACACACTGTGGAAGTTATAGGTTTAATGTAAATAAAGCACTCTGCAATGGAGACAAGACTGGTGTTCCTGCTTTGGGAAGGGATGGGCGACCTGGGGACTCCAAAGGCTATGGGCTTGTTTTCTAATAGCAGCAGCTGCAGAGAAACTCCAGAATGGGGAACATCCTTGAAAGCTCACTCTGGGATCAGAGAGAGAAAAGTTGGCAGACCTGCCACCCAGAGCCCCCTCCTTCTCCTCCCTGCATTGCCTCACCCCCTTAAGGACAAGATCTTGGGGTTCTTAAGGCGGCTTTCCACCCTCTCCTCTCAAGGATGGCAGCTCCGTTCCGTTGAACCCTGGCAAGCCCAGTGCAGCCAGCTCAGCCCTCTGGCTCTCCCCTTTTCTCCACAGAGGAGCCCCAGGCGTGGCCCCTGCCCAGAGAGGCTTCCCTTGAGGCTCTGGGCTGGAGACCTGAGCTGATCTGGAGGAGGATCTGGCAGGGGAAAAGGCCGGCCTGGCAGGGGCTCCTCCACTGGAAGGGGCATTCTGGGCATGCCCTCCCCCCAGACCCCTCCCTCCTTCCCCAAAGAGGATGCCAAGGAAGAGCAGAGCTGCAGACCCCCTGGAAACTCGCCCCCTCCCAGGCTTGGCAGACAGGGATGGGGGGGCAGGACCCTCTGCTCCCAGACTTGGGGGTCTCTCCCTGTAGCCCCGGGACCCCCTTCTCCCATGGGCACCCCAAGGGGGAAGAGAGAGGAGACTCACCGGATTCTTCCCAGGAGGGAAACCGAGGCAGCGCGGGGAGGAGACAAGAGACAAAAGACGGGACTGGGCACGGAGGGAAGGGATTCTGCTCGCCCCGCTTCTCTACTTCCTGTCCTCTCTAGGACTCCGGCTCTGTTCCATTTAACCCTTCGCAAGCTGAGCACAGCCCCCTGGCTGGCTGTCCTCCTTCCCTCCCAGAATCCGCGTGGTCCAGGGCATGTGCAGAGTTCTCTGTGATTCTCGGCTCAGAGTCCCTCAAGACAGGAGCTTAGTGCCCTGCCCCGAGATGGGTGGGGTAGAAATGAAATAATAATAATGCTTCAGCTGGGTTCTGGGTTCAAGCCCCACTTTAGGCATCGCAAAGGGTTGGACTGGAGGACCCTCGACCCCCCTGTGAATCTATTAAATGCAAATCAATCAATCAGTACACTCCCCAGTTGGAGAACGCGCTCCAGACTTAGAAAGTGACCTTCTGGTCGGGTTCTGCATTTAGGCAGGAAGACTCAGAGGCACAAATGTCAGATGGGGCGCCCCCACCTCGCTGCTCTCCCTCCCGCCCCCTTCCCAAAGTCTGGAGGAGGCAGCTTGTTTCCCCCTCTTTCCGATTCAACTTCAGAATCTTAGAATTCAGAGAAGCGTAGAATTTTGGAGCTGGAAGGGACCCCTGAGGGTCATCTAGTCCAGGCGGGGGAAGGTGGGGCGTCCTGGCCAGGATCCGGGAGGGCGCGGGGAGGAGGGGAATTTGGCCCGGGATAGTCCCTCCGCTTTCCTGGAAGCGTAGTCCTGAAGAAGGCCCAGGGCTGCCCCTGGGGAGAGAGTGCCGCTGCCCTCGTGGGCCTCTTCGCTTGGGGGGAGCCTGGTCCCCTTTGGCTCTGCCTTGTCCCCGCGATGCCCAAGGGGATCCTCCATGGACAGAGCCAGTCTACCTTGGAACGGGGGAGAAGGAGACTGGGAGGATGCTCTTCAGCTCCTGCTTGCGGAGTTCCCGGGGGGGGGGGCGCCTGGTCGGCTGCTGCCAGGAGGCTGGGCTAGGTGGGAGGGGTCCCCTTGGTCCGGACCCAGATTCTGCTGCTGCTGCTGCTGCTTTGGGGCTCTCCTGAGCCCTTCCGCTCCTAGAATCACACCCAGGGGCCATCTAGTCCACCCCCTTCTTCCTCCTCCTCCCAGGAGCGTCATTTGGCAGAACCTTGCCTCTGGTGGCCAAGCTGGGCTGCTGGTTCCTGGAGGAGGCTGGGGGCAGAGGCTCAGTCATGCCCAGTGCCCTCAAGCAGCGCCCCGCCATTTTGTTCCTGCCCCCACCCAGGAGACGCCTGGAAGAATCTGCCCTGGAGTCCGAGTTGCCCCCGGAGGTTGAGGCCGGCCTGGTCTTCCAGGTCCTGGGTCTGGAGACCCCCGATATAAGACCGCCACCCTTAAAATAAAAACCAGGCCCTTTG
The DNA here is from genome assembly GCA_947686815.1 of Podarcis lilfordi. Lineage (NCBI taxonomy): Eukaryota > Metazoa > Chordata > Lepidosauria > Squamata > Lacertidae > Podarcis > Podarcis lilfordi. The sequence continues at coordinate 120,797,298 of OX395127.1, read as the reverse complement.
CAAAGCCCAGCCTGCCCCCTTCCCCTCCCTGCTTCTCCTTCACCTTGAAGCACCTCTAAATTCAGCCTCACTGTGATATACCCATTTCACAGGCACCACAACTGAGGCTGGGAAACTGCACCCATTTCACTGTGGGGCTGATGCGGCATTTCCCAACCTGGGCGTGAGTTAATTATTATACGCCACACACACACACACACACCCTTGATTTGTTTCCTTTCCAGCACTCCTGCGTTAAGAAGTAAAACGAAATTAAATGATTCTCTGGATCTTCAGTGTCAGCAAACACTCCTTCCCCGATCTCTGTTTGTAAACCACCAGTGTCAGAATTGCTTTCTTTGGAGGTTTTCCAAACGGAGGCTGGAAGGCCAAATGTCAGGGATTCTTTATTGCAGGGGGTGGGACTACATGTCAGTTGGGGTCCAACCTCACAGTTGTTTACTATTATTATTAGTTTCTTTTTAAAGGATCAGTGTTGAACAACACTAAACAACACCAACACACTACAGTGGTACCTGAGGTTAAGTACTTACTTCGTTCCGGAGGTCCGTTCTTAACCTGAAACTGTTCTTAACCTGAAGCACCACTTTAGCTAATGGGGCCTCCTGCTGCAGCTGCGCCACCGCTGCACAATTTCTGTTCTTATCCTGAAGCAATGTTCTTTACCCAGGGTACTGGGTTAAGCGGAGTCTGTAACTTGAAGCGTATGTAACCTGAAGCGTATGTAACCCGAGGTACCCCTGGATATTATTATAAGAGTTAACAATTCCAATTCCATATATACTTATCTAATGTCTAGGTGATATTATTATTCAAAAACATGTATGTTGATTCTTAACCTACTGTATTTGGTATAAATGCATTCCAACTCTACAACTCTTTCTGATCATTTTATAATGGCCCTGTAGCAGATCCCACCTCAAGCCTCCCATTAATAAAGTCGCATTATGTCCCTGCTAATGGCCCCCAATGAAATATAGTGGATCCGCCTCACGGTACGCCCATTAAATGAATTTCTGCCATTGACCACAGCCTCTCTTGTGTGAGGGAGAACTTGGTGATTTAGAGTCTTGGGCTGAAGCTGAACAAACACGAAAATTTCTATTTACCCAGGAAAACCTGCTGTCAGATGTCTTCTTTATGGCGGAAGTCAACTTATTCCTTCAACTTGGAGGATGTCACAGCAGGACAGGCACAGCTTTTCTTCCGCTCCGCTTGCCAAAAAGCAGTTGCTCCACTTCAGGCGGATGTTCTGCTTTCTAGAAATGGGGGCCAAATGTTCCCTGGGTTTCTGCTCCTTCCCTCTTGTTCCTTCCCTGTGTTGTGCTCCCATTCAATCCTTGGGACGCAGCCCTGCTTCCATCACAGATTCAGACTTGGGGAGTTCGTGAGTGAGGGGCCCTTTCCCTCTGCTCTCCTCGCTCTCAGCCACTCCTAACCCACCTACTTTCAGCAGCCAGAAGCATAATAACCAGACACTGGAGAGACCTGTCAGGAGTAAGCATGGACCAATGGTACCAAATAGTATGGGAAACAGCCTTACTAGAAAAAATAATTAAAATGATTTGAAAAAAAATAAAAAAATGGGCTCTGCTTCGGCATGTTGTGCCCCCTCCCCAACCATCTGTAAACTAAACTTCACGGTAAGAAAAATTTCTTTTTTAAAATGTATTGCTGATTCATTTTTTGAAAGTTTTAAAGAGTTGTTTCTACCAATAATTGTATTCAGTCTCATTACAAATCACTTTTTAAAAAAAAATTAAAAATCCTGTCATGTATATGTAGTAGAAATTCAGAAAGAGGTTCCCAGACTGGAGGTTATCCACACAGAAACCCAAAAGAAAAGGAGGAAGTCTCCAAGTAGAAAGATAGGCCTTTTTTGAAATACAAATGTGTCTGCAAAGAACCACATCCCTCATTCCTTTTTTTTTTTAAAATTAAAATATTTTATTAGCATATAGAACACATACATTTACACAGTACATACAGTGGTACCTCTGGTTGCATACGCTTCAGGTTACATACACTTCAAGTTACAGACTAAGCTAACCCAGAAATAGTACCTCGGGTTAAGAACTTTGCTTCAGGATGAGAACAGAAATCGTGCTCCGGCGGCGCGGCGGCAGCAGGAGGCCCCATTAGCTAAAGTGGTGCTTCAGGTTAAGAACAGGTTCAGGTTCAGAACGGACCTCCGGAACGAATTAAGTACTTAATCCGAGGTACCACTCTATACACAATACCTTATTTCCTAACATAAAGCATACCTAACATTACTCTATATTATACCTACCTATACTATACATTCCAACACACCTACCCCACATGAACAGTCACAAAGTGACTTGAGCCAGTGTGGTGTAGTGGTTAAGAGTGGTAGACTTGTAATCTGGTGAACCGGGTTCGTGTCTCCACTCCTCCACATGCAGCTGCTGGGTGATCTTGGGCCAGTCACACTTCTTTGAAATCTCTCAGCCCCACTCACCTCACTGAGTGTTTGTTGTGGGGGAGGAAGGGAAAGGAGAATGTTAGCCATTTTGAGACTCCTTCGGGTAGTGATAAAGCGGGATATCAAATCCAAACTCCTCTTCTTCTTCTTGCCGTTCTTGTTACGCTACTTTATTTATCCAATTGACTTAAACGCATTTCATTATTTCTTTAATCTCTTCTATCTTAACTTTACTCTCCTTTCACTCTAATTATGTTCTGAATTCTCTGTCTTCACTTGCTCCTCCTTTACCTTGCATTCTGGGAGCAAATCATATAGTTTGGAAACATGTTTACTTTTAGATTAGATTAAGTACTCATCCAATCTTGAAATTTCTTTCTAAAACCCCTTTTGTTTATCTTTTGCCAATCTCTTAATAATTTAAAGAACTGCAGCCAATTGTTCAAATATCTCTTAACTTCCTTATATTTTTTCAATTTAAGTTTATTATTTTCCTTTCCCAGTAATCCTTATATGTTGCCCAGTTGTTACTCATATTCTTTCTCTTTACGGTCATGATTTCTAAGGTGAGGCCCACCAAGGTGTTTTTGTGAGAATCAGAACTTACAGGGTTAAACAGCTCTAGGTATCGTCCTGCCTACTGAGAGGTGTGGCTTTTTCACATTCAAGAATATTTCTTCGTGTGTGAGTTACTTTTGTTTTTCGCTGACAAACGGGAGAGGCCTGCTCTTTCTCCTGGATGATTTATTTTGCTATGCTGCATGTGACACTGTGGGTTAAACCACAGAGCCTAGGACCTGTTGATCAGAAGCTCGGTGGTTCAAATCCCCACGATGGGGTGAGCTCCCATTGCTCGGTCCCTGCTCCTGCCCACCTAGCAGTTTGAAAGCACGTCAAAGTGCAAGTAGATAAATAGGTACTGCTCCGGCGGGAAGGTAAACGGCACTCCAGTGCGCTGCTCTGGTTTGCCAGAAGCGGCTTAGTCATGCTGGCCACATGACCCGGAAGCTGTACGCCAGCTCTCTCGGCCAATAAAGCAAGATGATCACCGCAACCCCAGAGTCGGCTGCGACTGGACCTAATTGTCAGGGGTCCCTTTAACCTTACCTAAAGCTTCTTTAGATTAGGAAGAAGCCGGTGTATGGACCTGTTATTTATTGCACCTACACAAGGCACACACCGCAGCTGCGATACTCTGCTTGAAACTGGGAAACGTCCAGAGGCACAGGGAAGTGTGAAGGACGGCCAGAAATCATAGCAGGTTGTGCAAGTCGTCTGCTTAAATCCAACAGTTTTGGGTTCTAGGATCCCTTTATATTTCATCCATATTTTATACAATGACTTCCTTATAATATGGTCCATAAAACCATTGTGGACTCTCTCCTTTTCATCTGTTAGGTATGCATGCCATCCAAATTGAGTGCCTATGTCCTCCAGATCTAACACATCAGTGTCCTTTAACTTAATCCACTCCCTTAAGCAGGTCAGAGCTGCTGCACCATGATATAATTCCAGGTCAGGTAGGTCAAATCCGCCTCTCTTTCTCCAATCAAAAAGTAATTTATATTTTATTCTAGGGTTTTTTTATGGAATGGCAAATTGCACATCATTTCTATTCATCAATCAAAGGACCGCAGCAATCTTAATAGTTGCAACCCAATGTCATCATCCTGAGCTAACCAAAATCATTTGGCTCTTCAGATAAGCCCTCATCATAATATCATGTCATGACATATAACTATTTTATTGTGTCGTTCTTTATTAAGACTTTGGCTAATATTCCTATTCACTAAATGTCTTCCAATGTCCTCTTTCATCCATCTACAAAACAGTTCAAGATGAATCACAATTGCCATGCCTAGCTGGTTCTCTTTTCATGCACACAACTCCCACTTTATTCTTTTCAGGGTTCTGGAACAGACATTTGCTACATACAGTACCTTCTGTTCTGTCAAAGGTAGGCAGGCATAGGCCTTGTCAGTTAGGCTAAGCCATAGGCTTAAAAGAAATCGGAATCATCCAAATGCCGTTTTATGGAATTGTTATTTTCTACAACGTATACATGTTATGAAAGGGCTGTCAGCTGCAGGATGGAGCAAGGTGTTCAGGATGGAGCAATGGCTTCAAGTTACAAGAAAGGAGATTCCAGCTAAACCTCAGGAAATACTTTAGGACAGGAAGAGTTTTTCCAGAGTGAAACAGACTCCCTTTGTAGTTTTCAAAGCAGAGGTTGGATGGCCATCTGTTTTGGACGAGATTCCTGACTTGCAGGGGGCAGGACCAGATGACACCCAGGCTCTCTTCCTGTGGGATGTGAAACTTATAGAAGTCAAGTACAACATTCCTACAGTGAACATGTTTTGGGATGTTTTGTAGCACTCAGGAGAAAACTTCCTGTTTCCTCTTGAGCTGGGGCAGACTTCCACTGCATGTGACTTGAAGTAGGTGTGGCCTATTCTGAGTAGAGGAGCACATGTCCTCCATGTTCTGCTCTTTTTCTCCATTTTGTCTTTCTATATGTTAGAAGTGACAGGTCAGTTGCAGTCACTTGGGACTAACTCCCTTATGGGATAGTTCATATAGACACTTTTGTAACCTAAGTCTGCCTTCAGGGATGCATCTGTGAACTGAATGAGTGAGTAAACTACTTTTATACTGACTTTAGCAAGATTGTGTCATGTCTTTTTATGAGGGAATAGAAGGGATCTTACCAGGAATCCTATATTTCAAGAGGCTTAAGCAAGCCTGCAACAAGGTAACGACCATGCAAATTTAAAAAGGGGAATGTTTGGAACTTTGCTAAGTTATAGAACTTGCTAACACAAGTTAGGAAGGATATTAGTAAACAATATATCCTCCCCTGCCTCCCTAAACATCCCCACACTTCCGACTCTCCCATTCTACGATTCTGTGATGGAAACCTAAGCCAAAGTGTTGCCACAGAAACTAGGGAGCTAAAGATGCTTTTCTGGCAGTGGGACAAAATGTCATGGCTAAAATCTTGAGGGCATAAACCGGAAAATACTGGAAAACACTGGTTCCTTCCAGAAGGTTTTGTTTTTTCTGCTGAGGCAGCTGGATTTATTATGATTTGCGCTTTGTTATCTCAAGGTCACACTGAGCCAGAAAAATAACTTTGTGAGCTCAGTGAGCTGGCTTCTCTTTCTTACTTTCATTTTCTAACTTTCACATCTGTGAAGTCTCCTGAAGCTTTTATCTGTAACGAAGCTGGAAAACCTTTAGTAGAAAGTTCTTCTTTTGCCAACGAACTTTGCCTCTGCCTGATTTATGGAGAACCAGATGCATCCACTCCAAACAAGCTTCTGCAGCTCTGCTCCCCATCCAGACATGGAGCACCTTGGCATTGAAGACCAAGAAGGGTCCCAGAAAAAGGGACTGAGGTGAATGTGTGGGTCATAAGCTGGGAGTCGTTGGAAAGGAGTCGCTGGGAGTGGCAGAAGGTTCTGTTGAGCAGGTGAGGGAAGAACAGGAGGAGAGAGAAAGAGCTCCATAGAAAGACAACGCTGGGTTGGGATGAGCTGGTGTGGGAATTATTGGCAGAGAAAAATGTACATCCAGCAAAAGGGGATACAGTGCAACTCCTGAAACTGTTCATAACACAAGCTATGATCTCGTATGAGGAAAGGGATTTAATATGCCTTCTTCCCCATCCCCAGTGGATTAGGAAAGAAGATTAGTAAAAGAAGAGGAAGAAGGATTGGATGAACATTGAAAGAGACAATAATTTTGGACTGTGACTTGACTGAGACTTGTTGGAACAGTTTTAATAAGGCTTTATAGAAACTGGACCTAGAAACTGGAGAAATACTAATTTGGATTATTAGACTATCATTATAAGAGTCATGTTGCACTGTCTGAGTGCTTAAGATTTGAAGGCTGGGCTGTGGGGGCACAATGTAGGAAAAGTGCCATCTTGCTGAAGGATACTGGATACTAAATACTGGATACTAAACACAGCTGGGTTTATCCTGGAGTGCATATTCTGAATAACTACTGCTACAGAGGAATGATCACTCAGGGTGGGAGACGGGGAGAAGGGGGGCACCCAGGGGAGAGCTGGGGGAGCCTGCCTTTCTATGTGTTGACAAATGATATGATATATATGATACAAATGTGATAAAGGGTATTTTTAGTTATTCTCCTCCGCCCTTTCTCTTTTCTATACAAATGTGTTTTGTAAGGGTTGTTCAATAATGTTTGCGTTATTATTTTTCCTTTTTGGTTTTCCCTCTGTATGAATTCTTTGATGGGAAGTGAGCTTGGTCCCCTCCCGGAAGCTCTTTCCACATACCAAGCACTGATAGGGTTTCTCCCCTTTATGAATTCTGTTATGGGAAGTGAGATGGGAACTTTGACGGAAGCTCTTTCCACATTCCAAGCACTGATAGGGTTTCCTTCCTGTATGAATTCTTTGGTGCGAAGTGAGACTGTGCCTGAGACTGAAGCTCTTCCCACATTTTAAGCATTCATATGGTTTCTCCCTGTATGAATTCTTTGATGGGAAGTGAGATGGATCCCCTGGCTGAAGCACTTTCCACATTCAAAGCATTGATAGGGTTTCTCCCTATATGAACTTTTTGATGCAAAGTAAGAATCTGCCTGTAACTGAAGCTCTTCCCACATTCCAGGCATGGATATGGTTTCTCCCCTGTATGAATTCTGCAATGGGAAGTAAGCTGTATCCTCTTACTGAAGCTTTTTCCACATTCCAAGCACTGATATGGTTTCTCCCCTGTATGGACTCTTTGATGGGAAGTGAGATCACCTCTCTGACGAAAGCTCTTTCCACATTCAAAGCACTGATAGGGTTTCTCCCCTGTATGGACTCTTTGATGTAAAGTGAGAGCACTTCTCTGACGAAAGCTCTTTCCACATTCCAGGCACTGATAGGGTTTCTCCCCTGTATGAATTCTTTGATGGGAAGTGAGATGTGCATTTTGACTAAAGCACTTTCCACATTCCAAGCACCTATACGGTTTCCCCTGTATGACTTCTTTGATGGCAAGTAAGACTCTTTCTGTGACTGAAGCTCTTCCCACATTTCAAGCACTTATAGGGTTTCTCCCGTGTATGAATTCTATGATGCATAGTTAGAGCAGAACTATGACTGAAGCTCTTTCTGCATTCCAAGCACTGATAGGGTTTCTCCCCTGTATGAATTCTTTGATGGGTCGTGAGATGGGTGCTTTGACTGAAGTTTTTCCCACATTCAAAGCACTGATATGGTTTCTGACCTGTATGAGTTCTCTGATGGGTGATGAGATAGGAATGGTGACCAAAGCTCTTACCACACTCATGGCATTGAAAAAGTTTCTCCCCTGTGTGGATTCTTTGATGGCAAGTGAGATTGGAACTGTGACGAAACCTCTTTCCACACTTACGGCATTGAAAAGGTTTATCCCCTGTATGAATTCTTTGATGGGAAGTGAGCTTGGCCCCCTCCCGGAAGCTCTTTCCACATTCCAAACACTTATATGGTTTCTCCCCTGTATGAATTCTATGATGCATAGTTAGAGCGGAACTTTGACTGAAGCTCTTTCCACATTCCAAGCACTGATAGGGTTTCCTTCCTGTGTGAATTCTTTGGTGCAAAGTGAGACTGTGCCTGAGACTGAAGCTCTTCCCACATTTTAAGCATTGATAGGGTTTCTCCCCTGTATGAATTCTTTGATGGGAAGTGAGACCACCTCTCTGACGAAAGCTCTTTCCACATTCAAAGCACTGATAGGGTTTCTCCCCTGTATGAATTCTTTTGTGGGAAGTGAGATTGTGGCTGTGACTGAAGCTCTTTCCACATTCCAGGCATGGATATGGTTTCTCCCCTGTATGACTTCTGTGATGGGAAGTGAGCTGCTCCCTCTGACAAAAGCTCTTTCCACATTCCAAGCACTGATAGGGCTTCTCCCCTGTATGGACTCTTTGATGTAAAGTGAGACCACCTCTCTGACGAAAGCTCTTTCCACATTCCAAACACTGATAGGGCTTCTCCCCTGTATGGACTCTTTGATGTAAAGTGAGAGCACCTCTCTGACGAAAGCTCTTTCCACATTCCAAACAATGATAGGGTTTCTCCCCTGTATGAATTATTTGATGGGAAGTGAGATGTGCATTTTGACTAAAGCTCTTTCCACATTCCAAGCACTGATAGGGTTTCTCCCCTGTATGAATTCTTTGATGGCAAGTGAGACTCTCTCTGTGACTGAAGCTCTTCCCACATTTCAAGCACTGATAGGGTTTCTCCCGTGTATGAACTCTATGATGCATAGTTAGAGCGGAACTTTGACTGAAGCTCTTTCCGCATTCTAAGCACTGATAGGGTTTCTCCCCTGTATGAATTCCTTGATGGGAAGTGAGACTGGAACTGTGTCGAAAGTTCTTTCCACACACAAGGCATTGAAAAGGTTTCTCTCCTGTATGAATACGTTGATGGATACTGAGACCATCCTTCCGATTAAAGCTCTTTCCACATTCTAAGCATTGATAGAGCTTCTCCCCTTTATGAATTCCTTGATGGGAAGTAAAACTGGCACTGTGACGAAAGCTCTTTCCACACACAAGGCATTGAAAGGGTTTCTCCCCTGTATGAATTCTTTGATGGGAAGTGAGACCATCCTTCCGACTGAAGCTCTTTCCACACTTCAAGCACTCATAGGGTTTCTCCCCTGTATGAATTCTTTGATGGGAAGTGAGATGTCCCTTCCGACGGAAGGTATTTCCACATTCCAAGCATTGATAGGGTTTCTCCCCTGTATGAATTCTTTGATGGCAAGTGAGCGCCTGACGGTGATTGAAGCTCTTCCCACATTCTCTGCACTGATACAATTTCTTTCCGCTGTTAGTTCTTTCATGTGAAGAGATTCTATCCCTCCGAACAAAGCTCTTTCCTTTATGTGAGGTGGACTGGGGGCTCTGGCAGATGTTCTCTCCACACTTTGTATATTTATTTGACTTCTCCGCTATGTGGATTCTGTTGTGGTTCCCCTTGTTCTTTCCTTCCAATTCATCACCATCTGCAATGAAGAGAGAAGCTAATTAGAGCCTCAGTAAGAACAAAGTTAATGAATGTTTGTGATGGAGGAGGAACTGAAGCGAGCTGGATGTGAGGCCTTACTATAGTTTTCACTATTGGCTGGTACTAACTGGCATATTGCTTGGTTTTTATCTGGGATAGATTTTGGTTGGCTCAATCCTGGAATCCACTCCATCTCCAATTTCCCTTTAAGCTCTGAGGCTGACATTTAAGAAGGCCTGGCCAGTTCAGACAACCTGGTCATTGCTTTAAAAGGCATGACTAGAAGGAAAAAAATTGCAGAGAAAACAGTGGATATCCCTCCATTCAGGATTCACAGTGGGGATGTTAGAATCCCAAATGCTCTTGGTCTCCATCCAAATAGTAGAGGTTCATCACATAGAGGTACAGTGGTGCCTCGCAAGACGAAATTAATTCGTTCCGCGAGTTTTTTCGTCTAGCGAATTTTTCGTCTTGCGAAGCACGAATTCCCATAGGAATGCATTGAAAATCAATTAATGCGTTCCTATGGTCAAAAAAAGTCCAATCAAAGCCAAATTCGGTACAACAAGAGTTTATTAACTGCTCTTTAAAGTCACACATACTTTAAAGATCATATAAAAAATTGAAGGAACAATAAATTAAGTTTCTAAACATGACAGGAAAAACATTTAAAAATCAAAAAAGGGTACATTACATTTTCTAAGACTCTGGGGGACCACTCGAAGAAGGTTCCTCTTCCACTCTTTGCTTCTTGCTGAGGAACCTGTCCATGGTCTGCTGCTTCATCCGCCGTTTCAGCAGCTCCCTGAGAGGCGACATGACCGTCGTATCAAAAATGTTCGCTTGGTCATGTGCCACGTGCTTGTCAGGGTGGTGCCGCTCTGCAAAAGCCTGCACCTCATTCCACTTCTGGCAAATGTCCCTCAGTTCTTTGGAGGACAGCCGTTCCTCAGTTGCTTCCTCCTCTTCCAGCGAGGCCTGCTCCTGCGCAACCTCTGACTGCAGTGCAACCAGCTCCTGGGTGGTCAGCTCGTCGTCGTGCTCCTCCACCAGCTCGCAAACGTCCTCCTCTGTGACCTCCAGGCCCAAGGTCCTCCCCAAGGCAACAATGTCCTGCACCACTGTCGACTCTGGTGCATCAGAGTCACTTGGTGCCACACAGTCCGGCCACAGGCTGCGCCAAGCGCAATTCAAATTCCTCTGGCTGATCCCCTTCCAGGCCGTGGTGATCATCTTCAAGCAGGTGACGATGTCGAAGTGGTCCTTCCAGAATTCCCGCAGGGTGATGGTGGTGCAATCAGTCACCTCGAAGCATCGCCTGAAAAGCTCCTTGGTGTAGAGTTTCTTGAAATTGGCGATGACCTGCTGATCCATCGGCTGGAGCAGTGGCGTGGTGTTAGGCGGCAGGAACATGATGTTGATGAAGCTGAACTCCTCCAACAAGTCCACCTCAAGGCCTTTAGGATGAGCAGGAGCATTGTCCATCAGAAGCAAAGCCTTCAGCGGCAGGTCGTTGTCCAGCAGGTACTGTTTGACAGCAGGGCCAAAGGCAAGATTGACCCAGTCCACAAACAGCACACGTGTGACCCAAGCCTTGCTGTTGGATCGCCACATGACACTCAGCCGCTCCTTGTCGACCTTGTGTTTCTTGAAGGCCCGTGGGTTCTCCGAGTGGTACACCAGCAGGGGCTTGATCTTCAGGTCGCCGCTTGCGTTGGCACAGAAGAGCAGGGTCAGACGGTCCTTCATGGGCTTGTGGCCAGGCAACTTGGCCTCCTCCTGAGTGATGAAAGTCCTTTTGGGCATCCTCTTCCAAAACAGCCCGGTCTCGTCGCAGTTGAAGACCTGCTGTGGAACGTAGCCCTCCGTCTTCACAACCTCCAGGAACTCCAAGGCAAAGTCTTCAGCCGCAGGAACATCAGAACTGGCAGCCTCTCCATGCCTGACCACGCTGTGGATTCCGGATCTTGCCTTGAACCGGTCAAACCAGCCTCTGCTTGCCTTGAAGACTTCTGGCTCGGCCGAGGTTCCTGGCTGTTCCCGGATGAGGTCTGCGTGCAAGGCCTTGGCCTTCTCACAAATCACGGCCTCAGTCACTGTGTCCCCTGCACGCTGCTTCTCTTCTATCCAGATGAGGAGCAACTTCTCGACCTCCTCCAGAACAGCTGGGCGGTTCTTCACGATCCTGGTGACTCCCTTGGCTGCATCAGTCGCAAGGATCTTCTCCCTCATCTTCAGGATGGTCCCGATGGTCGATGGGTTCCTGCCGTACTCCCTGGCGAGGTCCGTCACACGCATTCCACCGTCGTGCTTCCGGATGATCTCCTTCTTCATCTCCAGCGTCACCTTCTCCTTCTTCCTCTCGCCGGCCTCCGCAGCAGCAGCAGTCTTCTTGGGTCCCATGGCAGCACAGCTGTTACCTTTGTAAAACTCAGAAAAAGAAAAAAAAATCAGCAATTCAAACCCACAACCAAGTCCTTGAATTCCAAACACCCAACCCAAAATCCAAAAACCCCAAAAAAAGTTTAACTTACGAAATGGCTGCAAATCACCAAAGTCTTCAAAATCCTCAAATGGCTGCAAAAAAAAAATTTTGGGAAAGCTTTAAAAATCACCAAAGTCTTCAAAAACCTCAACTGTTCCCCCAGCCCCTCCCCAACTGTTGCAAACCCCTCCCCAACTGTTGCAAACCCCTCCTCAACTGTTCCCCCAGCCACCCAGCACACAGAAATTCAAAACCCAGAAAATTTTTCAAAAAAAACAACATGGCCCAATGGTTACAGAAAACCATAAAAATTCAAAAAAGCACACAAGCTCCCAGATTCCTGCAAACCCCTCCTCAACTGTTCCCCCAGCCACCCAGCACACAGAAATTCAAAACCCAGAAACTTTTTCAAAAAAAACAACATGGCCCAATGGTTACAGAAAACCATAAAAATTCAAAAAAAAGCACACAAGCTCCCAGATTCTTGCAAACCCCTCCCCAGCTGTTCCCCCAGCCACCCAGCACACAGAAATTCAAAACCCAGAAACTTTTTTCAAAAAAAAACAACATGGCCCAATGGTTACAGAAAACCATAAAAATTCAAAAAAAAGCACACAAGCTCCCAGATTCTTGCAAACCCCTCCCCAGCTGTTCCCCCATCCATCCAGCACACAGAAATTCAAAACCCAGAAACTTTTTTCAAAAAAAACAACATGGCCCAATGGTCACAAAAAAATCAAAAAAATTCAAAAAAAAACACACAAGCTCCCAGATTCTTGCAAACCCCTCCCCAGCTGTTCCCCCATCCACCCAGCACACAGAAATTTAAAACCCAGAAACTTTTTTCAAAAAAAACAACATGGCCCAATGGTCACACAAAAATCATAAAAATTCAAAAAAAAGCACACAAGCTCCCAGATTCTTGCAAACCCCTCCCCAGCTGTTCCCCCATCCACCCAGCACACAGAAATTTAAAACCCAGAAACTTTTTTCAAAAAAAAAACAACATGGCCCAATGGTCACAAAAAATCATAAAAATTCAAAAAAAAGCACACAAGCTCCCAGATTCTTGCAAACACCTCCCCAGCTGTTCCCCCAGCCACCCAGCACACAGAAATTTAAAACCCAGAAACTTTTTCAAAAAAAACAACCTGGCCCAATGGTCACAAACATTCCTAAAAATCCAAAAAAAAGCACACACGCTCCCAGATTCTTGCAAACACCTCCCCAGCTGTTCCCCCATCCACCCAGCACACAGAAATTTAAAACCCAGAAACTTTTTCAAAAAAAAACAACATGGCCCAATGGTCACATAAAATCATAAAAATTCAAAAAAAAGCACACAAGCTCCCAGATTCTTGCAAACACCTCCCCAGCTGTTCCCCCATCCACCCAGCACACAGAAATTTAAAACCCAGAAACTTTTTTCAAAAAAAAACAACATGGCCCAATGGTCACAAAAAATCATAAAAATTCAAAAAAAAGCACACAAGCTCCCAGATTCTTGCAAACACCTCCCCAGCTGTTACCCCATCCACCCAGCACACACAAATTCAAACATTCAAAGCCAGATTTTTTTTTTTTTTAAAAAATAAACATGGCCCAATGGTTACAGAAAACCATAAAAATTCAAAAAAAAGCACACACGCTCCCAGATTCCTGCAAACCTCTCCCCAACACCAAGTCCTTGAATTCTAAACACCCTAACCCAAAATCCCAAACACCCAAAAAAAGTTTTAAAAGTTCAACTTACCAAACAGCTGCAGAAGAAGTTTTGGAAAAGCTTCAAAAATCCAGCAAACTCTTTAAAAAGCTCAGAAAGGCCACCACACCGCGTGCAATGTGTTGCTCCTCGAGGTCAAGTCGCAACTGCACCTCTTCAAGCAATGCACCCTGGGTTTTAACGGTTTTACGAAAAGGAAACAAACTTGCAAGACGTTTTCGTCTTGCGAAGCAAGCCCATAGGGACATTCGTCTTGCGAAGCAACTCGAAAACGAAAAAACCTTTCATCTTGCGAGTTTTTCGTTTTGCGAGGCGTTCGTCTTGCGGGGCACCACTGTATGTATGGAATTTCAAAGGGGAGTTACTTGCTTAATTTCAAAACAGGTATTATGATCCAACAGGAAGTGTTACCAAGAGGGTCCTTGACTCCATAATTCTCCTCCTTGATTTCCTTATGCAAAGCCCTCTGGTCAAGATCCAGCAAATCGTCTTTGAAACAAAAAGCAACGTCTTCACCTGCACCCTCCCCACCAGCAGTTATCTCAATCTGGTTGGTCTAAATTTTAATTTATACCTAAATCACTTTCTTCACTTTGAACCTCCCTCCCATGTTCAAGAGCAGACTAACTCTGTATTGTTTCACTGGTGACAAAAGAGGGAAAGTGACTATAACTCACACTTAATCTAAACGCAACGGCCACAAGAGCTCCTGACTACGCAATGTTGAATGTTCTCTGTTCTCTCCCGTTTCCCTTTTTTTCTTTCAATTTAAACCAATTCATGAACCCAGAACTCATACACTGACCACTAATGGTGAACCATATGTTATAGATACTTCGCCTACATATTTGTATATTAGTCCTATGATCCTTGTTTTTAAAAGCAAATAAAAAGTTAGTCCTAAAAGAAAAGAAAAAGGCAACACACGGAGGCCCCATCTGTGGTCAATTTGCAAAGCAGGATCAGGTTACTTTCAAGAGTCATGGCTTCTAGTGCTGCCCAATGGATCAGTAAGTTGTCTGACATTGGTTGTCTGACATTCAATCACGGGACAGGGTTTAGACATTTTGAGCTGCCAATACATCGCAGTGGTCGGAGAGCTGTGATGTATTCCTAGCTCAAATTGCCTGCAGATGACAAAGGCGCAGGCAGGCAGGTGGAGAAGCCCGAAATGGTGCCCCCCTGAGCAAGCCCCAATACCTCTCTGGCTCTATCCATCCATATCCCCATCTCCACTCCCCTGGAACTCACCAGATCTGTCGGAGGTCCCTGGGAGGGAACATTCAGAGGTTGTGCGAAGCGATGCAGGAGACAACCTGACCAGGTCAACCGTCCATCTTCCCCCTTCCATCCTTGCTAGGTTTACAGATTCAGTCTCTTTCATCCTTCCTGAGGAGTCGAGAAGCCACCACAAGCTGCGGGGTCCTGGGAGAGAGGAAGAAGCAAAGGGAGCCTCAGAGGCCCTGCAGGGATTCTCTTGCCTTATTCTCCTGCCCTGGAGAAGCACAAATGGGGCAGCCCCTTCTCAAGAGAAGCCCCATTTCTAAACATCTCCAGTGATTCCAATTTCTTCAGTATGCTCCTCATCCCACTTGCAAGCCTGGCATGGTCTGCACAGTGGTGACCTCAGAGTAGATCCCATTGAACTCAGTGGGGATAATTGACAGAACTTGGTACAAAAACCAGTCACCGTCCTGTCCCCAAGCCTGAAAACTGCAACCCCAGAGCATGGGCAGAAAAGAGCAGAGTAGATATTACATGTAGGTGCCCCCATGCTAGGTGCTTTGTATGGAGAGCCCTGTTCACAATCTTTGAGCTCTCTCATCACAAGCCAGGCAAATGTTGTGGCTGTATCCGCTGTTGGAACTCCGTTCGACTGAGCTACTCCTCCGGTCGAGTCTTCGGAATCTCCTCCTCTGACGTGATTAATGACCTAAGCCTTTGATGAGGCTCTAAGCACGTTCCCATTATGCAGTGTACAAACAGCAGCAGGATGAGAAAGATATGAGCTACATTGCTACGTTTTATTTCTAACTACACAGACAAAAAATAATATACAGCCTCTCTCTGTGAGAGCACAGAACCAACTGGGACAAAGAAACAGGAAACCAGTAACATCAACATCCATCTCTCATCTCCCTTGAGACTTCCAACAGTCTGGAATGTAAACAGTCTTGTGACTCCAAAAACTGCACAGTGGCATAAACAGAAAACTAACATCCTCCCCCTTTCTGTGAACACCACTGAGCAGTGTGTCAGTACAATCTCAGTACAAACCCAATTTCTGTACCTAGGTACAGTGTTGATCCCACGGAACAACCTTGGACAATAAATCAGCAGGAATTTCATTACCTGGCATGTAGGACACTGTTCCGAGTCCTTTCTGAACACATTCTCTAGCATGTTGCAGCTTCAATTGCAAGTGCTTCGTGCTTTGCTTACAACCTTCAGAAGTTAGTAAAGCCAAACTTATTTTGTTGTCCTGATAAACCTGGATTGCACACTTTACAGGAATTCTCATGTCTTTACACAATTGTAACAACCATTCACAACCCACAAGTGAATAAGACAGTGCATTCAGTTCAGCTTCACAAGAACTTAAGCTTACTGGTGTTTGCTTCTTGCACGACCAATCAAATAGACCCTGGTTGTACGTGTAGCAAACTCCAGACGTGCTTTTCCTGTCTATAGTGTCACTTCCAAAACTCACATTAGCAAATATCTCAAGACTGCCAGACTTTTTATTGTTAAATCTCAGTCTGTAGCGCACAGTGCCTTTCAAATAGAGTACTATGCGTTTCAGAGCTTTCCAATCCTTAGCAGGATTGTCTGCTTAGCAAATTAGTGCTAATTGCACTGTCAGGTTTTGAACATCTGGCAATGAAGTTTAGTTTGCCTAGCATACTTCTGTACAGTGTAGTGTCAGAAAATACTTCTTCAGTATCATCTACCTGATAACCTGTTGTCATTGGTGTGTCTACAGGGTTAGCATCCATCAGGTTTAGTTTGCTTAACACATCAGCAATTTTCTGTGACTGGTGTACTAAAATATTACCATCTTGGTCTCTATTTCCAGAGATAGGTAGTTGGTTACCTCACCAAGATCTTTCATGTCAAAGTGCTCCTTCAGTTGAGCTAGGGCGTTGTTGTATATCTTGGCATCCTTCCTAAAGAAAATAATATCAACAACATAAAACACGCAATACAGCTTCTTTTTCCCTTCCTCTTTGACAAATACACATGGATCAGCTTTACTTTGCTGAAAACCTAGAGAAAACAACACTTCAATGAGTTTAGAGTGCCAGCATCGTGCACTTTGCTTGAGACCATATAGTGACTTCTTCAGAGAACAAACAAGTCCCTGTTTTACCCGTATGCCATCAAGTGGAAGCATATAAAGTGATTCACCTAAGGTTAAGTACAAAAATGCTGTAATTGCATTGTGATGAGAAACCCGTAGATTCTCTTCTGCAGCAAGTTTGTGCATAAGCCTAATGCTCTCATATCTCATGGTGGGTGAGTAGGTCTCCTGATAGTCTTCTCCTGGTATCTGTGAAAAACCCCTGGCAACCAGTCTGGCTTTGTGTCTGACTACCTTGCCATTTTGGTCTACCTTTGCTTTGAAGACCCATTTGTTTTAAGCAGTTTCATCCCTGGAACTGTCGGAACTAGCTCCCATGTTTTGTTCCTCTCTTAGGAATCAAGCTCAGCCTTCATGGCAGTTAACCATGGCTCAGCACTCTTTGAGTCCAAAGATGGATCTCTTGGAAGTTTGAAGGTTCAAAAACTTTCTCAGAGCTATTAACAGCAGTTACAGCTTTAGCTGCTTTAGCACATTCATCAGCAAATCTCTTTGGAGGTTTACCTTTTGTGGCTCTTTCAGACCTGCGAATCAAAGGTAAGTCTTCAACGCTTTCCTCTTCTTTCTTAGGAGAAAAGTGGCCTATAGTGAACAGTGGTTCCTCCAATTCTCGGCCAGAGCCTTCAGAGGGTCGCAGAGAGGCCTTAGCACTCTTGAAATCCTCTGAATCATCTGAGTCAGTCTCAGACTCAGATTCAGAACCTTCAGCAGTAGGTGTGGGGTTTCGCTGTTGTTTATCCTCAGACTTTTCAGTGTCATCAGGATAACAGTGGAAAATTCCCACATTCTCCCCCCACTTGGCATTGTACTCAAAACTTCTAGTAAGTCTAACTATTAGTGTCAGTCATCGTTACTCTGTAAAAACCTTTCTGATATCCTAGAAAGATACAATGCAAACCACATTTGCCTAACTTGGAGCTTTGTGGTGTGTGAACCCACATGTCAGATCCAAAAATGTGCTTGATGTATGGTTTCTTGCCAAACATAGGGGGTACAACCAATCATTGATGACAATCTGCAATTAAAAGAATAAACAAAACAGCTGAGCGCTTCTGCCCAATAATTCTCTGGAAGATTGGCATCATGCAGCAAGGTTTCCAAGCCTTGAAGCAAAGTTTGGATTGCCCTTTCACAAAGTCCATTCATCCAAGGAGACTGTGGACTTGAAAGGTCATGTTGAATTCCTTTCTCAGTCAGAAAAGCTTCAAACTGCTGAGAAGTGAATTCTCCCCCGCAATCTGTAAACAAACACTTCACTTGTCTACCATGCACATTATTCAACCAAGCACAGAATTCCTTGAACCTCGGAAACGCTTCTGATTTCTGCTTGAGATTGAGTGTTGTGTTGTGTTGTACTGTTTTATTGTTGTTATCCGCCCGGAGCCCGGCTTCGGCTGGGGAGGGCGGGATATAAATAAAATTTATTATTATTATTAACACATGAATATTTATGCAATATGAATCAATGAGGACCATAAAGTATTTGGCTCCACCCAAAGAGGGTGCTAGTGGACCAACGAGATCAGCATGCACTACCTGATATGGTTCTGTAGCTTGTCTACTTGATACCTTACCTTTTGCAGCCATTTTGACCTTGTTTGCTGCGCATGCCTTACACTTCATGTGGTACCTGCAGGGTTTAATAGTCATACCTTCAACTAAGGCAGGCATTTTGGAAACTGCCTCAAAGTTTAAATGACAAAGTTTCCTATGATAATCATGAATACATCCTGCATGCAAAACCTTGTTAGTATCTGCAATACAACAAGTTTCACCCTGCACAACATCAACAGAATCATCATAATGCAATACAAATAAATGATCAACACAATCAGCATGCAATATATAATCATCTTTCTTGGTGATGGTGCACTTCCTCCTCTTGAAGGAAACGTCTATGTCCTGTTCAGTCAGCTGCGAGACGCTCAATAGATTGTGTGCAACATCTGGCACAAAAAGAACGTTACGTATCGATGCATCCAAGCTGTGAAACACAACCGTTCCATAGCCTTAACAGGAGATTTGT
Organism: Podarcis lilfordi; assembly: GCA_947686815.1. Taxonomy (NCBI): domain Eukaryota; kingdom Metazoa; phylum Chordata; class Lepidosauria; order Squamata; family Lacertidae; genus Podarcis; species Podarcis lilfordi. The sequence goes on along the minus strand of OX395127.1, from coordinate 120,778,224 downwards.
GTGGTCATCCGCTTGGTGAATTGCACCTTCACATTAAAAAGACCCTCTTTGCGAAGCAGGGCTTCTGCATATTGCACCCATTCCTGGTAATTCTCCTTTTTGAGCTTCAGTATTCCCATTGCATTTTGAATAGCTTCCATTATTCTTGCATTGGCCTTCTGTGTCATTAAGCAGACTGAGGCTGTTACAAGCAGCGATTCAAAAAGCACACTGCATGAGGCTTTTGCATGGAAGCCATCCAAGTATAGATCTTCCACGTGTTCTAAATCTGTAGTGTTCTTAAGAACACCAGGCATGTATACTCTCCAAAAACTCCAGAAGCTTTATGTTCCTCTTGTGACAAGATCCCCAAAGGCTTAGGGTAGCTTGATAGAACTAGTCTATTTTGAGATAGCACCACTTGCCATTTCTTGTTTATCAAAACCCACAGACTCTCTGCTAGATTTTCCCCTAAAGGTTTTACAAGGACCTATCAGGACACAGGTGGCGCTGTGGTCCAAACCAATGAGCCTAGGTCTTGCTGATCGAAAGGTCAGTGGTTTGAATCCCCACGACGGGGTGAGCTCCCATTGCTCGGTCCCTGCTCCTGCCAACCTATCAGTTTGAAAGCACGTCAAAGTGCAAGTAGATAAAAAGGTTACCGCTCCAGCAGGAAGATAAACGGCGTCTCCGTGCACTGCTCTGGTTTTGCCAGAAGAAGTTTAGTCATGCTGGCCACATGACCTGGAAAAACTGTCGGCGGACAAACATCGGCTCCCTTGGCCAGTAAAGCGAGATGAGTGCCGCAACCCTAGAGTCGTTCACGAATGGATTTTTTTCTTCTTTCTCCATGCTATTTCCTCATTGATTACCATTGAATATTGTGATTGTAATAATTTTATCTCCTGCTTTACTATTTCTTTATCTAATGCTTTTATTAATTCTTTTTCTTTTTCTGCTATTTTATGTAAAATCTTTCCTTTTCTTCTTTTACCTTCTTTTTAGCTGAATTTTTTTGAATGAATAGGCCTCTCATCACCACTTTGCTAGTGTCCCAGACTGGAGTTTGGTCTCATTATTCAAATTTTGTTCAAAATATTCACTTATTGTCTTTTCTGTCCTTTCCAGAAAGACTTTATCATCTAATATTTATTCATTCCGTCTCCACCGAAAGGTGGACTGAGTGTCTTTCTGTATTTCCATAATTATAGAATCATGGTCTGATATTTTTCTTGGATCTATTTCAATTTTTTTGATTCTTGACTGTTGGGTGTAGTGAAGGGTTAACCTTCTGTGCCTCAAGCCTGAGAGGAGGCGCGTACAAGGGAAGTACGCCAGGACGTGACGAAAGCAGCTTGGAATGCTGTGAGCTGAGTGGAAAAGCGAAAGCAGGTTGTTCAGTCGCTGCACTGAGAGAGAAGGACGCAGAGAAAATGCAGCTTGAATCTGATGGCTATTATGAATTGTAAACACACTACTTTTGAGCAAATAAAGGGATAGTAGGGCAGAAGAAACGTGTGGGACTTTTTTTACTGCCCTTTCGACGCAGACGCTGTGTAATTCTGCTAATTGCTTTACGACCGCTCGAAAGCCACACTGCGTAAACAGAGGCTGCAGAGGCTCGCAGGAGAAGCGTGGCTGGGCGCTGAACAATAAAGCAATAAATCTACCAAACAAGGTTATGGGTCAACGTGAAGCGTGTGAGAAAGGGCTTGGAAGACTCTAAAAGGCTGAACGTCAGCTTGATCGACTGCCAAGGCTTTAAAGAGAGAAGAGGGCAGATCGGAGGAGGCTGACAGAGTGGGAGCTGGGAGCCACGTCGTCCGGAGTGCCCGGCTTGGCTGCAGAGTGAGTATTATCGGCTGCTCTTGCAAAGGCCAACAGAAGTGAGGCAATGGCTCAGCCCCATGGACATGGCTTTGAGTTTAAACTGCCGTGTCAGAAACTGACTAGTCAAAATTGGCTGCAGTGGAGCTTTTGCTGGCGGGGGAGCAGCTTTGGGACATAGTACAGCCTCTACAGAATGCAGCTGGGAAAGCAGAGGCTAAGAGGGCTGCAGAGCAAAGTGAAGTTGAGAAGCATGTGCTTGCTTTTTTGGCAGAAAATGTGGATGCTCAGCTGGTGCCAGTTGTCCTGGGTGCAAAAAGGCCAGAGGCCGCTTGGCTAGCACTCCGAGAAGCTTGTGGAGCTGGGGTGGGAAGCAAGGGCCGAGAAGTGGCTGCATCTGAAAGGGAGAGGCAAGATGGCCACATTCATGAGAGCCGATACACAGCTGGGAGCCCCCACAGGGGGGCGAAGGGACTGTTGCTGGCAATGCTGCTGGTGCTTTTGCTGAGTCTGGGAGCTGTTTGGATGCTGCAACGTGTCTGTGTGAGGAGCCTGGAGGCCAAGTGTTGGGAGCCCTTTACCCACCAGAGGGGGTGCAGGAAAACGTCCTGGGGGCCCCATGAGCAGTGGGGGGCAGTGAGCAGTGAAAGCTCAGAGACGCCTCTTTCTCCAAAAGCTGCCAAGAGTTGTTTACGTCGTGAGTCGGAGCCTGGGAAGCTGAAAAGAGCTAGAGGTTTCAAGGCTGGCCACCTGCAGCAAAGACAGATAAGAGCTTCGGATTTGTGTGGGAACGCTGAGACAAGTCCGGTCTCCAAGGCAACTGAGAGAGTTGCATTTACGGAAGCTGTGAAGGGCGTGGGCAAGTCTTCCTGCCGGGGGGAGTCTGTTGCCGTGACAACCAGAGAGAACATCTGCAGAAGCCCCAAGAAGGGGGGTAGTTAGGAAATTGTTGCCATGGCTTCCCAGGAATGTCAACAACAAGACTTTCTCACTGTAATAATAGACTCTGGTGCCACAAATTCGTTGGTGCCATCTCCTGGTCTTTTGAGGAATTGCAGGACAGTAAAAACAAATTTGTAACGATTGCGGATGGAAGCAGAAAAAGACTAACAGAGACAGGCTTTTTCTTCTGTCCTTTTCTTAAGCATGAAGTCAAAGCTTATGCAGTGCCCGGTTTAACTAACTGTTTGTTAAGTGTGCATGATCTACTCGTTGATGGTTTTCATGTCTCTTTTGCAGGTGACAAATGTGAGTTTTCCAAGGATGGGAAACACGTGTACACAGTGCAGTCTAAAGATAATTTGTTTGCTGTAAATGTGCCTTTTTCCACAGGAGAGGATGACACCGAAGATGCGATGGGCCAATGTGTGAATGTGGCGCCTCACCATGGTTGTTCACATATTTGGCACGGACGCTTCGCCCATTTGAATTGGAGATATCTTCAGAAAGCACCAGAACGGACACAAGGGTGCAAATTTAATGTTTGTGACAAATTTTTAGATTGCAATGCATGTAAACAGGTGAAAATTGTGACATGCTCATATCCAAAGTCAGAGAGGCAGACCACACAACCCTTTGAATTAATTCATTCAGATTTGTGTGGACCCATGTCAGTTGAGTCACTGGGAGGATCAAAGTATTCTCTACTTCTGATTGATGATTTTACGAGGTCTGCTTGGACCTTCTCTCTGAAAACGAAAGGGGAGGCGGCTAAAATGATCAGGGATTGGATCACCGCAGTTGAGGTAACCTTTTCCACCAAAGTTCATGGTTTTCAAAGTGATAGAGGTTCTGAATTCACTGGTTCTGCTTTACAGGATTTCTTTAGGGAGAAGGGGATTAGCCACAGATTGACCGCTCCTTACTCTCCGCAACAGAATGGGCTGGCAGAGAGAAGGAACAGGACGGTGGAGGAAGCTGTGTCTGCAATCCTGTGGGACGCAGGGCTACCCCAAAAGTATTGGTCGGAGGCTTGGAGATTTGTGGTTCATACGCAGAACAGCGTGTACAACTCTAGTGTAGGAAATACGCCGTATTTCTTACTGCATGGAAAGAAGCCCAAGGTACACTACCTCCGTGTGTTTGGTTGTGAGGCTTGGGTGCTTATTCCAAAGGCTCTACGCAAGAAAGGTGAGCCAAGATCTAAAAGAATGATCTTTGTAGGGTATGGGCCTGGCTCAAAGGCCTGGCGGTTTGCGTACCCAAGTGGAAACCAGTCTAGGTTGGTTATGAGCAATAGCGCTAGTTCTGTGAGCAAGCCGGTTGGAAACGTCTGCACGCTAATCCAGACGTGATTCCACAGCAGTTCTATGACTCAGATGTTGAGGAAGAGGAACCTGTTGCTGGGGACCATGGTCCAGAGCAACAGGGTCCACCACAGGGACAGAGTCCATGGCAGGGACAGCTCAGGATCCCTCAGGGGGGGAACCTAGAACACCTCCTCAGGCAAGTGTCAAGTTTGAGCCAAAGAGTGAGCCTTCTTCACCTGCTGGACCAGCTGTAAGGCCCAAGAGGCGCAGCAGGTCAGAGGGGGAAGACACTGAAGTTGAGGAGGATTTAGCTGGACCCAGTGAAGCAGCAGGGTCACCAGGATTCACACTGAGGAGATCAGCGAGGACAAGGAGGCCTCCTGATCGGTACGACGCTTCAAGCGTCTGGGTAGGTTCAGCCAGATGTGAACCTGAATCCTTCAAGGATATTCAGAGTTTACCTGAGGATGAAGCAGGCAAGTGGCACAGAGCAATGGACAAAGAGATGAAGTCCATGAAAGATCTAGGTGTGTTCTCACTCAGAGTTGCCACCGGGCAAGCAGGCTGTGAGTTGCAGGTGGGTGTACCGCTTGAAACCCACTGACGCTGGAGAGCCACAGTATAAAGCCAGGTTAGTTGCTCGAGGATTCACTCAGAGAAAGGGAATACACTTCACAGAGGTGTATTCACCAACGTCATGAGCGGAGACTCTGAGAACGCTTTTAGCTTGTGCAGCACAGAGAGGCTGGAAGGTAAACCACTTTGATGTGGATGTTGCGTACCTTAACTCAGATCTCCAGGAGGAGTTGTACATGCTTCCTCCTCCGGGGTTTGAGAACTTGAGGCAGGGTGTTGTGTGGAGATTGCACAAATCCATCTATGGATTGCGTCAATCTGCTAGAAACTGGAACATGTGCCTGAATGAAGCCTTAGAAGAGCTAGGTTTCAGAAGAAGTGTTGCTGATAGTTGTTTTTATTTGAGAGGATCAGGGGCAACACAAGAGTATTTGCAGATTTGGGTTGATGACTTGTTGTTTTTCTCAGAGACAGATGAACAGGCGGAGAAGTTTGCCAAAGAGCTAGGTAAACGATTCAAGCTCAAACAGCTTGGTGCTGTCAAAACCTATCTAGGTGTCAGTGTTGACCGAGCACAGGATGGAAGCTTCTTGCTCAGCCAGAGAGGCAAAATTGAGCAACTGCTTCAGAAACTGAGGATGAGTGATTGTGTAGGAGTGAGAAGTCCTATGGAGACTAGTTTTGTGAAGGACAGCCAGCAAGTAGAACGCGCGGCGTTCGAAAATACTGAAGTGTTTCAGTCAGCCCTAGGGAGTTTGTTGTACTTGTCCCAGTGGAGCAGACCTGATATAGCGTTTGCTGTCAATCTGCTCAGCAGGGAAGCTTCAAACCCTAGTGTGCAAGCCTGGAATGGCATCAAGAGAGTTCTGAGGTATTTGCAGGAGACCAAAGACTTTTGTCTTAGGTTACCAGCACAAGGAGAAGTCAAACTGACTTGCTTTGTGGACTCAGATTGGGCTAATCTTGAGGATCGCAAGTCTGTGTCTGGCCTAGTGGTGAAGTTTGGGAACTCAGTAGTTGGATGGAGGTCCAAGAAGCAAAGTCTTATAGCGCTCTCATCCACTAAGGCTGAGTTTAGTGCTCTTTCAGAGGTGTGCAGAGAAGTAGAGTCCTATGCTTGCTTAGTGCAGGAACTCTGCGAAGTGGATTGTCAACCGATACGTGTTTTCGAGGACAATCAACCATGCCTGCGTTTGGCAGAGTCAGGTCAGTTCAAGGCTAGAACTAAACACCTAGACATTCGCTTTTGGAATGTGTGCCAGAGTGTTCAGGAGGGATTAGTTGCGTTGAAGTATTGTCCCTCTGCCAAGAACCTAGCTGATGGGTTCACGAAGCCACTCTCCTTCCAAAGACATGGGGAGTTTTGCGAAGGTCTGGGTTTGGGACGACCAAGGGTCGATTCTCCCCTCAGGCGCGAGACAAGAGGGGGTGTTGGGTGTAGTGAAGGGTTAACCTTCTGTGCCTCAAGCCTGAGAGGAGGCGCGTACAAGGGAAGTACGCCAGGACGTGACGAAAGCAGCTTGGAATGCTGTGAGCCGAGTGGAAAAGCGAAAGCAGGTTGTTCAGTCGCTGCACTGAGAGAGAAGGACGCAGAGAAAATGCAGCTTGAATCTGATGGCTATTATGAATTGTAAACACACTACTTCTGAGCAAATAAAGGGATATTAGGAGAGAAGAAACGTGTGGGACTTTTTTTACTGCCCTTTCGACGCAGGCGCTGTGTAATTCTGCTAATTGCTTTACGACCACTCAAAAGCCACACTGCGTAAACAGAGGCTGCAGAGGCTCGCAGGGGAAGCGTGGCTGGGCGCTGAACAATAAAGCAATAAATCTACCGAACACTGACTCTAATTCCTTAGAGACCCAAACCGCATCAAGTCGGGCGCTGCTTCCATAAACATGAGAGAAAAAAGTTAACTGTTTTTCAAATGGATGTTTAATTCTCCAAATATCTATCAATTTTACATTTTCTGTCATTTCAAAAAAAGTTTTGGGAAGTCTACCTTCTTTCGTGTCTTTCTTCCTGATCGTTCTGTCTTTCTCTCTTTTTTTTCTTTCTTTTTTTAAAAATATTTTTTTATTAATTTTTCCAATACAAACTTATAAAAAAGACATCCACTTTATCACCAACACAATCTTTTTGGACTTCCATCAGCTCCTCTGATAATCCTCTGTCTTAATCACTTCTTACGCGTTCCCTATTTAATATTGCCTTACGATAATAACATATCCTATCTTTTTCTTTTTTACAATATTTCTGCTCTTAATTCTTCACAGAGCTTCCTGTAAACTTACAAACGTTGTCTGATCATCACATATACTTTTCATATAATCTATAAATTTAATCCAGTCCTCAGTGAACTTCAGGTCCCGCCGGTTCCAGATCCTTCCTGTTAATTTATCAAGTTCTGCATAGTCCATTAGCTTAATTCTCTACTCTTCAATTGTAGGTAGTTTTTCTTGTTTCCAATTTTGGGCCAATAGTATTCTTGCTGCTGTTACTGCATATAAAAACAACTTCCATTCTTTCTTATTAATTTCATTTCTGATTATTCCTGAAAGAAATGCTTCTGGCTTCTTTATGAATGTATATTTCAACATTTTTTTCATCTCATTATATATCATCTCCCAGAAACATTTTACCTTTTTACACTCCCACAACATATGATAGAATGTTCCCTCCTTTTCCTTACATTTCCAACATTTATTACTTATTTTATACATTTTTGCTAGCTTTACTGGTGTGATGTACCATCTATATATCATTTTCATCACATTTTCTTTTAATGCAGTACAAGCAGTAAATTTTAATCCTTCATTCCACAATTTTATCCAATCATTTAATTGTATATTATATCCAAAATCTTTGGCCCAATGAATCATAACTGATTTAACCTCCTCATCCTTTGTATACCATTCAAGCAGCAATTTATACATTTTGGACAAAATTTTTGAGTCATTATTCAGTATTTCTTGTTGAAACTTTGATTCTTTTTCAGCAAAACCTTTTTCTCTAACATCTTTTTTAAACATTTCATTAACCTGAAAATAATGCAACCAATCATTAACATACTCTTTTACTTCATCATATGATTTCCATTTCCATTTACCTCCTTCTTTAATTATTAAATTCCCATATGTTATCCACCTCCCACTCATATTGATTTTCCTCACACTCATCACCTCCAACGAAGACAACCAATGTGGTATTTTTTGTTCCAATAGGTTTTTATACCTATCCCAAACTTCTGTGAGAGATCTTCGAAAGATGTGGTTTTCAAATCCTTTATGAACTTTTTTCTTATCATACCATAAATATGCATGCCAACCAAATCTGTTATCAAATCCTTCAAAATCCAACAGTTCTGTATTTTCTAATTTCATCCATTCTTTCAACCAACAGAGGCATGATGCTTCATAGTATAATTTCAAGTCCGGCAAGGCGAAGCCTCCTCTTTCTTTCGCATCTGTTAATAACTTAAATTGTATTCTCGGCTTCTTACCCTGCCAGATATACCTCAAAATTATCCTTTGCCATTCTTTAAATATCGCTGTCCCTTTAATTATCGGAATTGTCTGAAATAAAAATAACATCTTCGGCAACACACTCATCTTTATCGTTGAAATTCTTCCCCAAAATGATAACTTCATCCTCCCCCACGCCTCTAGGTCTCTCTTAATTTTATCCCACATTGGTATATAATTATTTTGAAACAGATCATTATTTTTGGGAGTTAACCAAATTCCTAAATATTTCACTTTCTTGACCACTTCTATACCTGTTTGTTGCTGCATTCTTTCAATCAACTCCTTAACGCCGTCTGCTGCGCAGATCTTTAAAATCGAAAGTAAAAATAACAAAGGTCCCTTTCCCCCGATTTCCAAAAGTTCACCAAAAAGACTGAAAAACAAAAGTTTTTTTAACTAGATTCCAACTTCTTTAAGTTAAATAGATATCTGTTAAAAAAGTTCTAACCACCAAAATAAAGTCCGTTTGAATTAACTCACAGTTCTCTTTTCCGTTCTGTAGATACTCCTTGCGTGTACTTAGAATTCCAGACAAGGCTGACCTCCTTTTTTCCACCTCGCCCGTTCCGAATTGTTCCCAATCACCATCCGTTAATTTTATAATCCAATTAAATTCGGTTTTCTTAATGTTTGAGAGTCGATCACTTCTGCGTACAAGCTTGGGGCTGCGCTTTCGGAGGATAGAAAATGGCTTCCCGCTGCCTGCCTTTCTATCTCGTCATTCTCTTCGCCTCTAAAAAGAGGTTACCTGACGGCCGAGGGAATCGCAATTGGCTGTGCCAGGAACCTGCTCCCCGGATCTCCTTCCGGGGATATTTTGGGGGCTACGGCGCCCGTGCAGCACCCCCTTTTTTCTCCCCAAAGTTGAATTCTCTCTAGAGAGAAGAATCCCGCTTGTGCTCGCTCCCGCGATCAACCGGAAGCTCTCGTTCTGTCTTTCTCTAGTGATGGGACTCCATTAAGATCTCCCATCACTATTATTTTCTCATCTGCAAATTCTAGCAATTCTGTTTCTAAATCCTGAATTTTTAAAATTTATTTTCATTTGGTGCATATATCCCTACCAAAATTATGTTTTCCTCCCTCAACTTTAATTTGTACCATTAATTTTCTCCCATTCTCATCCTTTTGAATTAATTGTGGTTCAAGTGCAGGTTTTATGTACAAAACAATTCCACAATTTTTGGAAACATCTGATGCAATAAATTGGCTGCCTAATTCTTATTATTCAAGATTTTCTCACCCTTCTTGCAACATGAGTCTCCTGTAGGCAAATTATATGCAAATTCCATTTTAAAACCTCATGCCACACCCTGTTCCTTTTAATATAATTGTTAAGGCCATTGACATGCCAGGTTAGTAATTTAAGATTTGTGATGATCTGATTCATTTAAAAAAGATTTGCTTTTTTGCCCTGTTCTTTCAGTCTTTTCCAGTTCCTCTCTTTGCATCTCATAGGGGGTTCTGAAGTCTCTCCCCGAGCTATGTCTTTGCCATGTTTATCCAGAAATTCCTGTACCTGACTCTCTGACATTGATCTGAATCTCTTTCTCCTATAAGTAAAGGAAACTCCCTCCGGGAATTCCCATTTATAATTTATTCCTGCTCCTCTTAGAATTGATGTCAGGTTTGATACTTCCTTCAGCCCTCCTGTCTTTTTCTCACTCTTGCCTTGTATACAACTGTTCTCCCACCAATCCAATTCCCACACCCTTTTAAACCAAACTGTAACAACACTTTCAAACTTACAGAATTATAAAAGTTCCACAATATCCAAGAGAGAGAGAGAAAAGTGGGCAATATCAACTTTATATACAACCTACAAAAAAAAAGAATAAAAAAGCAGGCCACAACAAAAGTCTAATAGTTACCATTGTTCAAACTCACTGTTACATTGTCTCCTTGATGATGATTAAGCACTTGCCAAACTTCTAGTTATATTATAATCCAATGTGTCTTGTAATCCAAAATATTTACACTGTGAGTTCAAATATTTTCCAGACGTATTTAATCCAAATGAGATTTGTAATCAAAATGGTAATTGTAATCCAAAACATGCTATTTCTCTCAGTTTTTATTCAGTTTTTATTCCAATACAAGCCCTGGTCTTTAAAAAGAAATCCCGCCCCCCCCTTTCTCCTACTCCAGCTCTTACCAGGCACTTCCCCTCCCTGGGATTACCGTATTGTCCGCTCTATAGGACGCACCGGACGATAAGACGCACCTAGTTTGGGGGGGGGGGGACAAGAAGAAAAAAATTCTGAACCCCAAAAGCCAGAACAGCAAAAGGGATCTGGCTTCTGGGATAGCCTCATGCTGTTCTGGCTTGAGGGACAGCCTTTGAAGCTTCCGCAGGACAGCAGGGTGAAGTCAGAGGCTGAAGGCAGAGGCTCTGCGCAGCCATTCCCAAGCTAGAACAGCAAGACGAAGCGCTGCGCAGCGCTGCATCTCCCTGTTCTGGCTTTGGGCTTAGCAGCGCAGCCTGCATTCGCTCCATAAGACGCACACACATTTTCCCTTACTTTTTAGAAGGGAAAAGGTGTGTCCTATAGAGCGAAAAATACGGTGCCTCCCAGTTATGGAAAAGTGTCCTCCTGCCAAGCTTTGGTAGGACTTGCCAAGATCCAGGGTCCTTTTTAGAGGGTTTTTTAAAAAAAGAATTTGCAATGTTTTCAAGCCTTTCAATGCTTTCATTCATAAAATCTGCATCCCCATTCAGAAAAACAGAGTACTCCAATCACTTCCTGTATCTTCCTTTTAAGGAATCAAAGAACAAAGAGCTACAGCTTCTTCTTGTATCCAGAGTACATAGTGTTAATAAGTAGCAAAGTAACAAAGTGCAGTTTAAAAAATATCTTAAGACTGATGTGTCCCCAAAGGTTTTTTTCCCATTCACAAGTCTGGACTTCAAAATCTTCCCTTCAAAATACGGAAGTTGATTTCCTGTTTAGATTCCGTCTTTGACAAATCTAAATTAAATCCAATTCTTTTTATTTTGAAAAGTCCATTGTTGTTGGCAATACCTTTTTTCCTTTGAAAGTCTTCTGCCTCAGGTGGCGATTTCTGGTTTCTGGTTTCTGAGCTGCGATGGAGCCATGGGCAGGCTCAAGCCACTGTCTCACATACCCCCCCCCCCACTCGCTGCTGATGCAGTGTTGGGGCTCCGGCAATCGCGTCAAGCCTCTTCACGCCCGGCTGGTCCCCTCGACACCCCACTACCTGTAGGGCACTTTGGGGGGGGGTCTAACCCTGGCACTCACTTCCACTGCTCAAAAGCCCCGGTAACGGTCGTCTTTTAGACGGACGACTCACACCACCTTGCCATTTCCCTTTGCAGACAAATCAGAAGCCCAGGATCAGGTTACTTTCAAGAGTCATGGCTTCCAGTGCTGCCTGAAGGATCGGTAAGTTGTCTGACATGGGTAGAGCATTCATTCACGGTGCTGGTTTTAGACATTTTGAGCTGCCAATACATCACAGTGGTCGGAGAGCGGTGATGTATTCGTAACTCAAATTGCCTGCAGGTGACAAAGGCGCAGGCAGGCAGGTGGAGGAGCCCAAAAATGGTGCCCCCCTGAGCAAGCCCCAATACCTCTATGGCTCCATCCATCCATGTCACCATCTCCCCTCCCCTGGAACTCACCAGATCTCTCGGAGGTCCCTGGGAGGGAATGCTCAGAGGTTGTGCAAAGGGATGCAGGAGACAACCTGACCAGGTCAACCGTCCATCTTCCCCCTTCCATCCTTACGAGCTTTGCAGGATCCGTCTCTTTCATCCTTCCTGAGCAGTCAAAACAAGCTGCAGGGTCCTTTGAGAGACCAAGAAGCAAAGGGAGCCTCAGAGGCCCTGCAGGGATTCTCTTGCCCTAGATATTCTCCTGCCCCTGGAGAAGCACAAATGGGGCAGCCCCTTCCCAAGAGAAGCCCCATTTCTAAACATCTCCAGTGATTCCAATTTCTTCTGGATGCTCCTCACCCCACTTGCAAGCCTGGCATGGTCTGCACAGTAGTGACCTGAGATTAGATCCCATTGAACTCAGTGGGGGTAATTGACAGAACTTGGTACAAAAACCAGTCACCGTCCTGTCTCCAAGCCTGAAAACTGAAACCCCAGAGCATGGGCAGAAAAGAGCAGAGTAGATATTACATGTAGGTGCCCCCATGCTAGGTGCTTTGTATGGAGAGCCCTGTTCACAATCTTTGAGCTCTCTCATCACAAGCCAGACAGATGTTGTAGCCGTATCCGCCTCTGTCAGGAGTTGCATGGGGACCAAATCTATACGTGGAAGCAGAGGAGCCGGTGATGCCACATTTTTGAAATATCAGGAAACTAATACACCCCTCCTCCTTAGATATCGTCTGCGCTTATACACCATCTTCGCAAGTCTCCAGTCCCAAAATGTGGCCCCCACCCTGGCAGGGAAGCAATCAAAGTATAGATCTTCCACATGTCCTAAATCTGCAGTGTTCTTAAGAACACCAGGCATCTATATCCTCCAAAAACTCCAGAGGTGAGCTTTACGCTCCTCTTGTGACAAGATTCCCAAATCTTAGGGTAGCTTGATAGAACTAGACTATTTTGAGATAGCACCAATGTCCCCTGTTAGTAGTGGGAGCCACACAATGACTGATAATCCCTCTTTTGTCCCAGAAGGGGGGTAGTAGGTGTCTTTTATCCTTGCTTTATTCTTCTTGATAATACATAGATAAATGTCTCCTTATGCACCTTACATTTTTCTAAGAGAGTATTATTCACAATCATGCTTGCCATGTATAGATTGTCTTATTTCCCTTTAGAAAAGCCTCTCCAATCCCTGGCTCCTGTGGGAGGGAGTTCCAGTTTTAACTACGTGAAAGTTATAAGTTTAATGTAAATAAAGCATTCTGCAATGGAAACAAGACTGGGGTTCCTCCTTTGGGAAGGGATGGGCGACCTGGGGACTCCAAAGGCTATGGGCTTGTTTTCTAATAGCAGCAGCTGCAGAGAAACTCCAGGATGGGGAACATTCTTGAAAGCTCACTCTGGGATCAGAGGGAGAAAAGTTGGCAGACCTGCCACCCAGAGCCCCCTCCTTCTCCTCCCTACATTGCCTCACCCCCTTCAGGACAAGATCTTGGGGTCCTTAAGGCGGCTTTCCACCCTCTCCTCTCAAGGAAGGTAGCTCCGTTCCCTTGAACCCTGGCAAGCCCAGTGCAGCCAGCTCAGCCCTCTGGCTCTCCCCTTTTCTCCACGGAGGAGCCCCAGGCGTGGCCCCTGCCCAGAGAGGCTTCCCTTGAGGCTCTGGGCTGGAGACCTGAGCTGATCTGGAGGAGGATCTGGCAGGGGGAAAGGCCGGCCTGGCAGGGGCTCCTCCACTGGAAGGGGCATTCTGGGCATGCCCTCCCCCCAGACCCCTCCCTCCTTCCCCAAAGAGGATGCCAAGGAAGAGCAGAGCTGCAGACCCCCTGGAAACTCGCCCCCTCCCAGGCTTGGCAGACAGGGATGGGGGGGCAGGACCCTCTGCTCCCAGACTTGGGGGTATCTCCCTGTAGCCCCGGGACCCCCTTCTCCCATGGGCACCCGAAGGGGGAAGAGAGAGGAGACTCACCGGATTCTTCCCAGGAGGGAAACCGAGGCAGCGCGGGGAGGAGACAAGAGACAAAAGACCGCGCCCGCACGGGACTGGGCACGGAGGGAAGGGATTCTGCTCTGGAGGGCCCGCCCCGCCTCTCTAATTCCTGTCCTCTCTAGGACTCCGGCTCTGTTCGATTTAACCCTTCGCAAGCTGAGCACAGCCCCCTGGCTGGCTGTCCTCCTTCCCTCCCAGAATCCGCGTGGTCCAGGGCATGTGCAGAGTTCTCTGTGATTCTCGGCTCAGAGTCCCTCAAGACAGGAGCTTAGTGCCCTGCCCCCAGATGGGTGGGGTAGAAATGAAATAATAATAATAATAATAATAATAATAATTAAGGCGGATGTTCCGCTTTCTAGAAACGGGGGCCAAATGTTCCTGGGTTTCTGCTCCTTCCCTCTCGCTCCTTCCCTGAGTTGTGTCCCCGTTCAATCCTTGGGACGCAGCCCTGCTTCCCCCACAGATTCAGACTTGGGGGGTTCGTGAGCGAGGGGCCCTTTTCCTCTGCTCTCCTCCCTCTCAGCTACTCCGGAGGGAATTCCAGTCAGTCTCGCGGACCCAGGGGATCCCCTCAGCCCTGGTGACTGGCTTGGGGGGGGGTCTCCTTTTCCCCTCCTCACTGGAAGGACACTCCGCTTTCGTCCGCCTCCCCATAGCCTCTCCCGTTGAATTCCCGCCTGACTCCTCTCCCCACACCCTCCTCTCCCAGTGGAGATTCTCCTCACCTTCCCCTCCAGGGTCCGCCCTCAGACCATCCCTCTCCCAATCCGCCCTTTCTCTCTCTCAGAAAACTCCCTCAGAAACGGCTCCTTTCATTTTCCCTCCAAAAGGGCTGGCTCCACCCCTCGCTGTCTTGGGAGCCAATCAGAGCGAGGCTCCAGCCCCATGGTGGTATTTCTGAGAGACTACGCACCCTGACTGGCCTGGCTCTGCTGTCCATCACAGACCCAAACAAGGGGGGGCCTCCGGCAGATATCGATATCTATAGATCACCCACGTCTTTCAGTTAACTGTCTATTTTAAACTCTTAGGGTTTAAGGTGATTGAAAATCACTGTGCCGGGTGCCAGGGCCCCGCAAAGCCTAGGGGAATCCCCCAGCGGAATTTGACTCCGAAGAGAGACCCACGGATACGAATAAAGCAAATTTATTATGAGGGCCAACAGGCCTGGCTCCATGTTCAACCACACACACACTTTAAATGGAGAACATTTGAATAATAAAAACAAAGAAATAAAAAGGGGTGTTATAGGAATTTTAAGGTCTTACATATATAAAATAAATGTTCATAACTGTACAAGGCAAACACATGCATAAATATATAAACCACATGTCTGGAAAAAGTACAGGAAAACAGTCCTAAAGTCATTTTGACTCTTTTGGGCACCTCAAATATTTCTCTGCAAAGAGGAAGGAAATGGAAAAGCCTCTCCACTGTCTCTTTATTCACAAATCCTGTCTTAAGGTTGTGTCTGTGTATGAATAGGGTGAGCCTGTATGTATGATGTATTGGGGGGGGGGTGTCTTGGGCTCCAGGGCGGGCAATTTCAAATGTCTATCTTCTTCTTTGGCGATCCCTCATAGCCGAGTAAGATTGCCTTCCATAAACACGGTTTTAACAATGAGTCCGTAAGTGACTGTGGAGGCCAATTCTGGATCCACATGTCATTCCACAGTGGGGACATTGGTTTCAGGGTGGGAGTTGATCATGGTATGGATTTGCCAAGCGTGCCTTCCTCTTAGCACGTTTCTCCCTTGCATCCTGAGTTCTAGTGTCTTCAAAGCCCAGGACACCTTTGGTCAAGGCTGTTCTCCAACTGGAGCACTTGCAGGCCAGTGTTTCCCAGTTGTCAGTGTTTATACTACATTTTTTTATATTTGCCCTGAGACAGTCTTTGAACCTCTTTTGTGGACCACCAGCATTACGCTTTCCATTTTTAAGTTCGGAATAGAGGAGTTGCTTTGGAAGAGGATCATCAGGCATCCACACAACATCACCAGTTGGAGGAAGTTGATGTTGAAGAATCATTGCTTCAACACTGGTGATCTTTGCTTCTTCCAGTACACTGGTATTAGTTCGCCTTTCTTCCCAAGTGATGTGTAAAATTTTTCGGAGACACCGTTGATGGAATCTTTTGAGGAGTTGGAGATGGGGTTTATAAGTGGTTTATATAAGGGCTTGCGCGCCATTGTTCGGGGTCCCTCCTGCCTCCTGCGTGGGGTTCTGAGCACCCTCTTGCAACAGTTAATAAAGATCAGGCTTACTAGCTGCCTTGCTTCTCAATATTCTCTGGTTGGTCTCTGTTATTTTCTCCCACCGATAGAGAACCTACAAAAGGACTCTATACAGGCTCTTGGGTACCCCATAAGGGAAAAGGAGCAGGTTTTTTTTTTTTACTTATATCACCTTCTCTCGCTTCTCTTCCAGAACAATGCTCATTTTGCTTAAAAGCACCCCATGCATACCCCATCTTTTCTGAAATAGGGGCTGGTGGTAGAATCCACCCCTAACAGCAGAGAAAAGGCAGAGGGAGAGGTGCAGGTGGCTGATGCCACGTAAAAGAGCTTTGCAGTTTGTTTGTTTACTTATGCCGGTGGTTTTCAATCTTTCTGAGTCCACGGCTCCCTTGACTAAGAGTAGTCTTTCTGCAGCTCCCCTGTGGGATAATGGGGGCAGGAATCCCCACCTACATTCAGGGCCACTGGGATGCACATGAGTGGCATGGGGGTAGGCAGGATTTTTGTGGGGGGGTTGTTTATGGAGACAGGCCTTTTGGGGGGGACAGAACCTCGATTAGCTATGTACGTTTATTGATTCCTGCCCACCTAGCAGTTTGAAAGCACCCCTAAGTGCAAGTAGATAAATAGGTACCGCTTTATAGCGGGAAGGTAAACGGCGTTTCCATGTGCTGCGCTGGTGCTGGCTCGCCAGAGCAGCTTCGTCACGCTGGCCACGTGACCCGGAAGTGTCTCCGGACAGCGCTGGCTCCCGGCCTCTTAAGCGAGATGAGCACGCAACCCTAGAGTCGGACACGACTGGCCCGTACGGGCAGGGGTACCTTTACCTTTTTTATTGATTTAGGGGTGGGCAGCTGGCTTTCCCAGCTCTCTCCCCCCCCCCCCGCTAGCCCCATGGACTCATTGGGGATTCACCCGTTCTGCCCCCACCCCATTCCGCCCCCATCCATTTTCGGCGTGGGGATGCCCCTGTTTTGCTTTTTACTAGTGCTTGCTAAATTTAAGCGCATGGAATTCTGGAAGCAGAAGGAACAAAACAGCAGGCAACGTTAGACCAAAACATTACTAGCAGTCATAGGAGAATGCCATCAGCGCTGACTGACACCTGCCTTGATTTTGCAGTTTTATATACAGTATTTGCCCTTCCACCACTCTGCATCTTTACCTCTTTGTCCTCTCTGGCAATCAGCCCTCCCCTTCGGGATTTCCCATCCATTGACGCTCCCCTCCAGGAGACTGCCTAACCATAGAGCTACGGCTACAGAGCAGCCTGTGGTCGGATGGGAACCAGAAGTGACGAGCTGCCCCTTGCCCTCCTGCTCTTGGGGCTTCGTTGGGAAACTGCCCCTCCCCCGCCCCAATTAACTGGAGGAATTAGAACCATAGAACCGGAAGGGGTCCCAAGTGTCATCTAGTCCAGCCCCCTGCAATGCAGGGATCTCAACTAAAACAAAATGAAATATTTCTGACACAGTTTGCAATACGTTATTATTTGGAATAAAATAATCGTGGAAAAGGATATTCATAACCAGAAGAATGCCAAGAAGTGCAAGTAATTCTGCTGCAGGAAGGGAACACAGAATGAATGGAGGCCCGGGAAAAAGAGAACCAATCAGAAGAGAACCGAGAGGCGGCGGCGAACCAATCAGAGGACCCGGAAACTAGAAGCCCATTGAGGCCGTTGCGTCTTGGTCATTCAGCTTCTTCCGCCCCGGCTGCTCCTCTCCAGGGGAGAGACAGGCTTCGCCTCCAGTCTGCATCTTCCCGGGATCCTTCCCTCCGAGGAAACCACCTGAGGCTGCCCAATGGTAAAGCTGCCCCTGAGGAATCGAAGAATTGAACCGGGCACCTCCTTCTGCATGCAAAGCAGCTGCTCTGCCTTGGAGCTACGCCCCCTCCCCTAATAGCATAGCCCAACATCCAGGACCCTGCCTTAAAAAGAAAAAAGCTGTCCATAATAATGACACCGGACTACCCTTGAGGGTTGTCGTGCTCAAAACCCCTCTAGCAAAACGGGCCTAACGACACCAGGCTGCTCTGAGGGGCTGTTATAACCGGGGGGGGGGGCACCCTCAGACGCAGCCCTGCCCCCCTTTGTAAACAGGTGTAATAATGAGGGATCTTTTCTCCCATGGGGTTAAGGGGGGGGGGATGTAACACTGTGCAACCTTCATTCACATGATGAGTTTTTTGGGAGGGGGGTCTCTTTCGTTGCCTCTGCCAGGGATTGGACCTGGGACCTTCTCACAAAGCAAATGGGGAAATAGAGCTGTTTGGGGAGCAAGGGAATTTATGTTTGCAGGGAGGGGAGGGGGAATCGCCTGCCAACCACCCCTCCTCCCGCTTCCTAGAGAGGCGGGTTTTCCATGAAACCTCATTAAGAGGTTTTGGATATGATCCTAAAACCTCACAAACCTGAGTGACTGGGCAAACCCAGGCTAAATGTCCCCTAAAGACCAAGAGATGGTTTTCTAAAGCTTCTATGTAAAGTTTGACATTCTTCCTGTTCCCTGTCTCTCCCTTGCAGTCCCTGGACTGGTCCCTGCTTCTCCCCCCCCCTTTAAATTTATATGTATTCTATAAATTTTGTTTTTTCAAAATGTTGAACATAACAAACATATAAAAACAACTCTCTAGTTTGAAGAGGAAAAAATGCCCCACAAATAACCCAGAGATGCATTTTAAATAAAAGCATACATTCTACTCATGTAAAAACACACTGATTCCCGGACCGTCCACGGGCCGGATTAAGAAGGCGATTGGGCCGCATCCTGCCCCCAGGCCTTAGTTTGCCTACCCCTGGTCTAGTGTCTAGAGGCATGTGCAGTAACTGTTTGGTTTGTTAGAAAAGGTATAATTTGAGGCACATTTAGCCAGTTCCAGATGTTGTCTAGCTTTGCTTAATATTTGTTCGCCAGTCAAAGGTATGCTATCTGTGTAAATGTCTCCAACCCTAAATGAATCTGTATTTCTCCATTGTTCACATCAAAGACCTGCTCTCTGCTTTGAAGTGCATCGTGGCAACAGGTGAGGGAGTCCCAGAAGTAGCCCAGTTTACACTTGCTTGTGTGTCCAGTAGGGAAGGGACCTTTAAAAAGTTTTCTTCTTCTTCCAGAATCTGGTGACCATCCAGGCCCTCTTGACCTTTGAGGAGGTGGCTGTGTTTTTCACGGAGGAGGAGTGGGCTCTGCTGGATCGTGGCCAAAGAGCTCTGCACAAGGAAGTCATGGAGGAGAATTATGAGATGGTGGCCTCTCTAGGTAAGGGCAGATATTTATGTCTGGACTGCTAGATGTTGAAGGTGTGGATCCACTCTTTTGTGCCATTTATTCATGCAGAGTAGGAATAAGAATAGCCTGCTGGATCCCTCTTTTTGTGCATGTACGATATTTGCAGCTTTGCTCTCTGAAGCAGCATCCATTTACACACACACACACACACACACACACCGCTTGTAACAGTGGAAACCACAAGTCACTGTCCTGCTAATGTTGCATGTCTTTGTAAGATCTGGATATGGTAATCCCTCCTCTTTACCTTTGCAGTCGTAGATACGGATTGATTTGAAACGGCCAGGTGATTTGTGGCCAAACGTAGCAAATATTATCTCTTTGCTTGACAGAATCCGACCTCAGTTCCTATTGGGAAGAAGGACAAAATTCATTCCTCCAGGACCCCAAAGAAGGGAAGAGCTCAGCTGGTATGCACTTAGCTGTGTTGTTGGGCCCTTTTTGCTCCAATAATAATAATAATAATAATATAAATAAATAATACCCCACCCAGCTGGCTGGGTTTCTCCACCCACTCTGTGCAGCTCCCAACAGAATATTAAATACAATAAAACATCAAACATTGAAAGCTTCCCTAAACAGAGCTGCCTTCAGATGTCTTCTAAAAGTCAAGTAGTTGTTTATCTTTTTGACATCTGATGGGAGGGCATTCCACAGAATGGGCACTACCACTGAGAAGGCCCTCTGTCTGGTTCCTTGTAACCTCACATCTTGCAGTGAGGGAACCGCCAGAAGGCCCTCGGTGCTGGACCTCAGTGTCTGGGCTGAACGATGGGAGTGGAGATGACCCTTTGGGTATACTGGGCCAAGGAAGAGAGGAAGGAGAAGCCTGATGACTTTATGTCCTGCTTCTGGGCTTCCTATCAGTATTTAGTTGGCCCCTGTGGGGCCAGGTGGACAAATGCAGCCTTCAAACCTCTCCAGCTGGCCCTTGGGCCTCTCTTCTCCCCAGACCCTGACCGGCTTCCCATCTTCCTTGAGTGTTTTTGGTCTGGCTGGGTTGTTTCCTTGAAATCAGATGGGGCTTCTTGCCAGCCTGGATGGAGGACAGAGAAGGGTGTGTGGAAGCTCTGCTCCTGTCCAAAGGTCGCATTTACATTCGTTGTAAATGCCTCTGGCCCCACAGCGTACAGGTAAGCCACTCTCAAGCTGCAAAATGTTGCCCACACAGGGTCTTCTTCTAAAGAACAGAGACGGCCTCCAGGCTGAGGTTTCCCTTCCATGTGCTGAGATGCACCCCAAATTAAAATGTCCTCTGTAGTGCCACTGAGCTGAGATCCTCTTCACGGGCGCCAGGGGGGTTCTGTTGGGTCCTCGTGTCCCCCCTGCTATCCCTCAGCAGGAGAGCTAAGATCTTGCCTTTCCCTGGTTTGGGGAAGAGAGCCATGGCAGTAGTAGCACTAGGAGTGTCTGGCTATTTTGTATTTCGTGATTTGGGTTGAAGGATAAGATCCAGTTGGATGGGGCTCTGAGGAAGGGGAGAGATGAGCAGACACAGCTCAGCAAGTTTGAGGAGCAGCAAGAAGGGACTTGTGTTGTTGTCTTGAGACAACATGTTCATAGTCAGAAGCATCTTCAGAAGCTAACATCAGATTCAGCTGGGCAGGGAAGGAAGGCGGAGGACATTCTTGAAAATGGTAAACTCAGAGAAGCTGAGAACTGGGCTCGATCCATAATGAGAGTCTCTGCTTTGCAATTTAAATGGCATTTCTTTTTCTGCCTCAAAACAGGTAATGGGCAGAAGAGTGAGAATTATGGGGAGCCATCTGTGGTGTCTGTAGAAAATGTGGAGCATGAAGCACAGAAAGAGACATTTGTAAATCAACGTTCACCTGAAAAGCATGTAGGAAATGTGTTGAAGAACTGGAAAACCAAATCGCTTACTACTCAGGACACTGATGTCTGTGTATCACTGAATCCAGAGGAAGAATGCACAGGACGTAGCAGTGTGGAGTGTGGAAAGAGCTTCAGTCAGAGTGGAAGCATTAGTTTACATCAAAGAACCCAAACAGGGGAGAAAGTGTTTCAATGCACGGAATGTGGAAAGAGCCTCAGTAGTGCTGGTAACCTTGTCAAGCATACAAAAACCCACAGAGGGGAGAAACCATTCAAATGCATGGACTGTGGAAAGAGCTTCAGCCAGAGTGGAAACCTTATTGCACATCAAAGAACCCACACAGGGGAGAAACCATATGAATGTATGATGTGCAGAAAGAGTTTCAGTCTCAATCACCATCTTACTTTACATCAAAGAAGCCACACCGGAGAAAAACCATTTAAATGTATAGAGTGTGGAAAGAGCTTCAGCCAGAGCGGAAACCTTATTGCACATCAAAAAACCCACACAGGGGAGAAACCATTAAAAACTATGGAGTGTGGAAAGAGTTTCAATCTCAATTACCATCTTACTTTACATCAGAGAAACTGCACAGGGGTGAAACTGCATAAATGCATGGAGTGTGGAAAGAGCTTCACTTGTAGGAGTGCACTTACAGAACATCAACGAATCCACACAGGAGAGAAACCATATGAATGCATAGATTGTGGAAAGCGCTTCCGTATTGGGAGTGTCCTTACTTTACATCAAAAAACCCATGCTGGGAATAAGCCATTTAATTGTATGGAGTGTGGAAAGAGCTTCAACCAGAGCGGAACCCTTACTGCACATCAAAGAATTCACACTGGGGAGAAACCATTTAAATGTATGGAGTGTGGAAAGAGCTTCAGTCAGAGCGGAAGCCTTACTGCACATCAAAGAATTCATACTGGGGATAAACCATTTAAATGTGTGGTGTGTGGAAAGAGCTTCAGTCAGAGTGGAAACCTTACTTTACATCAAAGAACACACACCAGGGAGAAACCATTTAAATGTATGGAATGTGGAAAGGGTTTCAGTCTCAATCACCACCTTACTTTACATCGAAGAACCCACTGCACATCAAAGAACACTTACAGGCAAAGTGAACAAGAGAAGTAACTGGCCGACTTATAGAGAGCTGCTAACCGAAGTGGAAAATCAGTTAAAATTAAAATATTTTGAAGAGATAAGGGAACTAATAACAGATTGGTTACAGTATTTTCAATTGAATGATAACTTCAAGATAGACAAAAAGAGAGGTTTTAGTTATGAGATATCAAGATTCCAAAAAGAACTTCTAGAAAATAATATTAAAACTGTCAAAAATGTATAACTTGCTCCTAGAATGGCATACAAAGGATAAACAGGTTAAATTGGCTATGATAAACTGGGCAAAGGACTTAGGACGTAATATACAAATGGCAGATTGGGAGAGGCTATGGAGAACAGATTGGATTTTTTTTTTAATAGTAAATTTTATTAGTATTTTCCACACAACAAAAAATGAAAAATAACAAGACACAAGACACAAAAACAAATCCAAATCTTACAAATTAATAATATAAACACTAAAAAGGAAAACAAACGTTGACTTCCACCAATCCCACAGCACCTCCTTTACCTCTCATTGTATCTTCCTGTTTTCTTTATCATCTCGATCCTAGCATCTAAATATATATCCCTCTTTCTTAACCTTTCACTTCACAAGGTTATTCCAGACTCAGCCAGATTTCTGTCCTCGAACGTTGTCTTTTAAGGTATTCGTTTAGGCATTCCCATTCCACTACACTTTTTGGTTTTTGTCTTATTATATCTGTCAGTTTGGCTAACTCTAAGTATTCTGAAAGCTTACATAACCATTCTCCCCTAGTGGGTAACTGATTCCCTTTCCAATACTTAGCCACCAGAATTCTTGCTGCAGACGTCACTTATAATAAAAATTCAGTTTGATCTTTTGGGATATCGTCGTTTAATATTCCTAAAAGGAATGCCTCTGGCCTTTTACTATATGATATTCTTAGTATTTTCTTTATTTCTTCATGGATCATGCTCCAAAATTTCCCAATTTTGGGGCATGTCCACCACATATGGCAGAAAGTTCCTTTTTGTTTCTTACATCTCCAGCACTTATAATTATATGTTTTATTCATTTTTGCCAGCCTTTCTGGTGCCAGATACCACCTGTGATGCTTTTTCATATAGTTTTCTCTTATTAGGTAACATGCTGTGAAATTTATATTTTTTTGTCCACAGTCTTTCCCATTCTTTATATTCAACTGAATGGCCCGGATCTTGTTCCCATTTTTTAATAGCGTCACCTTTTTCCTCCTTTTCTATTTTCCTATTTTGTAACAATTTATATATTTTTGAGAGAGTCTGTTGGTTGTTGTATAATATTTCCTTTTCCCATACCGAGATTTTTTTATCAAACCCCTTAAATTTATTATCCTTCTCAAATATTGTTTTTAATTGGAAATATTCTAGAGAACGGCTTTGAAATTCACAGCACCTACGCTGAAAGAAAATTATATGAAAATGATGTATCGGTGGTATCTGACTCCACACCTATCAGCCAATCACCCTTTCCCACCACCCTTCTGAGTAATACCCCTCCCCACCCTCTCACTATACATAAGGGTCTGGTGACTTCTGTTTCAGTGTATCTGAAGAAGTGTCCATGCACACGAAAGCTCATACCAATAACAAACATGGTCTCTAAGGTGCCACTGGATTTTTTAAATTTTGTTTTGACTCCTACTAAGTTATCTAATTCGTATAGAACAAGCTCCAATATTTGTTGGACGTGTAAAGAAAAGGAGGGTACCTTTTATCATTTGTGGTGGTCATGTAAGTTAACAAAGTCTTTTGGGGAATTGATGTACAATGAATTGAAAAAAATGTTTAAAATGACATTTGTCAAAAAACCAAAAGCCTTTCTATTAGGAATTACAGACTCCGATATCTCAAAAGACCAGAAAAGACTGTTTATGTATGTGACAACAGCTGCAAGGATGCTACTAGCCTAAATATGGAAAGAACCAACAGTTCCAACAAGGGAAGAATGGCAGTGCTGAAATGGCAAAACTGACTGGGAGATTCAGGAATCAAGAAGATCATGACTTTAAAAAAGAATGGGGAAAATTTATAACTTACTTGGGAGACCATTGTAAACAAACAAAAACGTTAGCCGGACTTTAAAAATAGCTTGTAAAGAAACAAAAGACATGGATGATTTAGAGAGATGAAAACTGTGGAGAACATAATGATATGTAGTTTTATAAAAATTATTTTAAGGACCCATTCAGGGGCGGGGCTAGTCACAAGATTCAGAGTATCTCATATATGGATATGTTAATCCACTCAGGTAACCTGGCAGACAGGATAAAAACAACTCACTCAGATTTCTGTTGTAGTCCGTCCCTTCTCTGATGTACATATGATGTAACTAGGGGGTGGTCCTGGGCTACACCCCTTCTGTGATGTATGTATGATGCATGGAGGGGTGGTTTTGAGCTACAGGGTGGACAGTTCAAAAGTCTATATAAGGGCTAGCACACCTTTGTCCTGGGACGACCTCCTCTTTCTTGCGTGTGGGGGGAGCATCCTGTTGTAACAGCTTTAATAAAGATCAGGCTTACTAGCTGTTTTGCTTCTCAATATTCTCTGGTTGGCCTCTGTTCTTTCCTCCTACTGATGGAGAGCCTACAAAGGACTCTATAAGGGCTCTTGGGTACCCTATAAGGGAAAGGGAGCAGTTTTTGTTTACAACACAATCAGTAGGAGTTTGTTGATGTGAAGAACGAAGTGAACACTAGACACACTCCATACATCTAAATGGGTTTTCCCATGAGAGCACAGTGGTACCTCCGGTTATGAACTTAATTCGTTCTGGAGGCCTGTTCTTAACATGAAACCGTTCTTAACCTGAGGTGCGCTTTTGCTAATGGGGCCTCCCACTGCGTTTGCTCACATCCTGGGGCAAAGTTCGTTTCCAGGAGCACCTACTTCCGGGTTAGTGGAGCTCGTTACCCAAAGCATTCACAAGGAGGACGGTACATAACCAGAGGTGTTACTGTACATAGATGAACTTAACTGAAGCACTATTCACACATCTTCCATTTAAATGGTTTCTTCTCTGAGTTTCTTGGTGTTTTGTAAGTGCTCCACTCTCATTGAAGCACACCTCACACTCCATACATTTAAATGGTTTCTCCTGTGTGTGAGTTTGTTCATGAACAGTAAGTTTCCACCTTTCTCTGAAGCACTTCCCACATTCCAAATATTTAAAGGGTTTCTCCCCTGTGTAAGTTCATAGATGTATGTTCAGTTGTAAACCTTTAGTGAAGCTCTTTCCACACTCCATACATTTAAATGGTTTCTCCCGTATATGACTTTGTTGGTGTACATTAAGGATTCCATTCTGACTAAAGCACTTTCCACACACCGTACCTTTAAACATTTTTTTTAAGGTCTCAAATTCAATGCTTTGCATGCAGGAGGTCCCAGGTGAAATCCTCGTCAGGCAGAGAGACCCTGTTGGCATCCGTCTGTCTCGGGAGGCGATGGAGGAGGGGGCCTTTGGGGGTGAAGTCCAACTCTGGGCAGCTTGCAGCACCTGCTGTGGCTGCTTCATGTCATGGGCAAATGCTCAATGCCGACAGAGGGAGGAGCAACTCCAGATGAACTCTGCTTTTGGCCTCCTATACTGCCTGCTCTTTCTACAGATATCTGAAAGATGAGCCAGTTATGGGGGCACAGAGATTCCTCTCTCCACAGGGAAATGACTCTCCTGAAACCACTGGCAATGCCCACATTTCCCTGTGCCACCTTCCCTCCCCATATTGGTTGTTCCCCACAGCACCTCCTTTGTTCCGGCTGCCACCAGGGATTTTGTCCACTTTGCAGTTTAGTGTCAGTGGCTGGTTTGAATCGGAGGACTGGGGAATGCAATTTCAGGAAGATCAGCTTCTAACAGAAGAGGAGAGGGAAGTCCCCCCCCCCCCCGCTCTTCCAGAGTTTCACAATGCAGAGAGACAGGCAGATTCAGAGGCTGCACAGTTGAGACAGGAGCTACCCAGCTTTGAGATAGTAGCTAGGAAACAGAAAGGAGAGAGGCAGCTGAGCAATACAACAATCAGAGTGGGGGGACTCCCTCTCACACACACATACCCCACTCTCTGAGATATGAGCCTGTCAGAGAACGAAGGAGAAGTGGGAGAGGGACATCCCGTTGGACGTGGGTAAGAACTGCAATCCTTGCAAGGAGTTGCCTGTTTGTGCTAGTAACATGATACGGTAATAAAAAGAGCAGAAATCTACCAACTGCTCATTAATTCTCATCTGTGAGCTACCAAAAAAGGAGGGGGGACTTCTGAACATGACATGTAGCCATGAATGAGAAGGTTTTGTAAAACAATGAATTTGTAAAATATAAACAACGTAGGACGGCTTAAGGATTACTTTGTGCACATAAGACTATGCATTTCAGTCTTTCTGCATTTTCATTGTTCCTTTATTGCAACTATAAAAAAAGATTTATGCTGTTGTTCTTGTAACAAGGAGTTGGACTAGAAGTCCGTTGGAGTCCCTTTCAACTCTACAGTTCTAGTTACAGGTAGGTAGCCATGTTGGTCTGCCGTAGTCAAAACAAAATAAAAAATTTCCTTCCAGTAGCACCTTAGAGACGAACTAAGTTTATTATTGGTATGAGCTTGGTGCATGCACACGAAAGCTCATACCAATAACAAACTTAGTTGGTCTCTTAAGGTGCTACTGGAAGGAATTTTATTATTTTGTTTCAACTACAGCTCTAGGATTCCAGAGCCAATCCTGCTTCCTAAACACCACTGTTGTGCTCCACTTTCCCCAACTCTCCACTTTCAACTCTCTCTGCCAAAGACCAAATATCAACGGACTCTCAGCACATGTTCACTCAAAATGACCCCTCCAGGGTCACATTCTGCACATCCCTAACTGTACATTGTATATTTCATTATACTTACTATTATGAGACACTTACATTCATTGTCTTAATACATATATGTACAACTTTCCATACAAACACCAGAACATCAAATACACTCCATGCATTTACAAATGATTTTCCCCTATATGAGTTTGTTGATATGAGTGACAAAGTGAACTCTGTGGGAAAAACTTCGCACATTCCATACATGTAAATGAGTTCTTCCCTGTGAGAGTCCATAGGTTTAATAACTCCATTATAATTGAAACACTTTCCACACTTTTTCCATTTAAACTGTTGCTTCTCTGTGAGATTGCTGATGTCTTGTAAGAGTTCCACTCTCACTGAAGCACCTCCCACAATCCATACACTTATATGGTTTCTCCCCTGTGTGAATTCGTTGGTGTATGGTAAGTCTTCCATTTTGACTGAAGCTCTTTCCGCACTCCATACATTTAAAGGGTTTCTCCCCTGTGTGAGATCGTTGATGTGTTGCAAGAGCTCCTCTCTCAATGAAACCCTTCCCACAATCCATACATCTAAATGGTTTCTCCCCTGTATGAGTTTGCAGGTGTCTTGTAAGTTTTCCACCTTCACTGAAGCCCTTCCCACAATCCTTACATTTAAATGGTTTCTCCCCGGTATGACTTTGTCGGTGCACAATGAGTTTCCTACTACAAATGAAGGACTCTCCACACTCCAAACATTTATATGGTTTCTCCCCTGTGTGAGTCCGTTGATGTACAGTAAGTTTCCCCCCTTGACTGAAACCCTTCCCACACTCCAAACATTTATATGGCTTCTCCCCTGTGTGAGTTCGTTGATGTTTTGTAAGTGACCCACTTTCAGTGTAACTCTTGCCACACTCCATACATTTATATGGTTTCTCCCCTGTGTGAGTTCGTTGATGTTTTGAAAGAGCTCCACTCTCAATGAAACCTGTCCCACATTCCATACATTTATATGGTTTCTCCCCTGTGTGAGTTCTCCGATGAATAGTAATGTGTGAATACTGACTGAAGCTCTTCCCACACTCCACACATCTAAATGGTTTCTCCCCTGTGTGAATCCGTTGATGTACAGTAAGCTTTCCCCTATCCCTGAAGCTCTTCCCACACTCCATACATTTAAATGGTTTCTCCCCAGTGTGAGTTCGTTGATGTCGGGCAAGACTTCCATTTTCACTGAAGCTGCTTCCACACTCCATACACTGAAATGGTTTCTCCCCTGTGTGAGTTCGTTGGTGTCTTGTAAGAGCTCCACTATCAATGAAGCCCTTCCCACAATCCATACATTTATATGGTTTCTCTCCTGTGTGAATTCGTTGATGTGCACTAAGATTTCTATTTTTACTGAAGCTCTTTCCGCACTCCATACATTTAAAGGGTTTCTCCCCCGTGTTAGTTTGTAGTTGTGTGCTAAGGTGTTCACTCATGCTGAAGTACTTTACAGATGGCCCCTCAAAATTCTGATTGTCTTCTCCATCACCTGGTTTAAAGTGGGGAAGGAGGAGAGAAAATATTGTTAGGTATTCAAGGAAAAGAACAAGAGAACTTAACACACAGCAAGACCAATCAGCACCTTCTATTATTTCAACACCTCCAGCATCCCTCCCTCTCCTATGTACATGTTTAGGAAAGGAAAGGGAATCTAAAAATAGCCTCAATAACCCCTAGTATCCAGTTCTACCTTCAACTTGCATGCAACACTGAGCACCAAGAGAAACCTTCTATGCTGAGATGAGGCATCTATGGCCCTCAAGATGTGGTTGGACTCTAAGTACCCTCAACCCAAGTAAAGATGGCCAATGACCAGGGATGATGGGAATTGTAGTGCAGCAACATCTGAAGGGACATACTTTTTCCATCTTCCTCCTCCTGTGAAAATGCTACGCCTCTGTATTGTTTTCTCCTTCCTCCCTGATCTGTAATATCTCGCTGATACATTCCAACCAGCTGTTCACATCACCTAAACCTGCACCAGGGTTCTGAGAAAGATGGGCCCTCGTTCTGATCCAAAAGGGCTCTTTTTATATTCCCACACAATGAAAGGAGACAGAAAGTTACAGCCTCACAGCAAAGTCAAAATATGTACCTCTCAATTTGTCCAGGACAACATCCCTGTATTTTTCTGTTCCAAGCGATGAGATGAGCTCAGACCTGAGTGTCAGAGTCTCTGCTATGTGGAATAAGTAAAACAGAAGTGCTGTTTATGTCATATGGGACTATAAAAATATTCAAAAAATATTAATCTTGTGAAACAAAGACAGCAAAGTATCTGGTGGCCTATTAAAAGTTAATAAATGACACTGACCAGCAAACCACATGCCACCATTTTTACCCTGTGGAATAAGTAAAACACAGGATTTTTTTGTGAATTCATACCACAATATCAGCTTACGAAGAGTTACCTACTGACAAAAGTAGATTTGTGATAAACTACAATCTTCAACATCAACTCGTTGGGCTGGTCATGTTCTTCGGATACCTGATTATTGTCTTCAAAAGCAACTACTGTATTCCCAACTTAAGAATGGAAATTGATATACCGGTGGACAACAAAAGAGGCTTCAAGACCCTCTCAAGGCAAATCTAAAAATATGCAGTATAAGCACAGAACATTGGCCTGCGAGTGCTCCAATTGGAGAATAGCCTTTAGCAAAGGCGTCATGGACTTTGAAGAAGCACAAATTCAGTACAAAAGGGAGAAGCAAGCTAAGAGGAAAGTACGTTTGGCAAATCCTCACTGTGATTAACTCCCGCCCAGAAACCTATGTCCCCACTGTGGAAAGATGTGTGGATCCAGAATTGGACTCCACAGTCACTTACGGACACACCGTTAAGATCGTGTGGATGGAAGACAATCTTACTCGGCTACAAGGATTTGCCAAAGAAGAAGACACAGCATGAATAAATGGCTCAAACAGGAGATTCACACCTTCAACGTCTAGGAATAAAAGTGGAATAAAAATGTGCCCTTACCTAGAGAGGCCAGCATCTCATAATTCTCCTCCATGACTTCCTTGTGCAGAGCTCTTTGGCCTGGATCCAGCAGAGCCCACTCCTCCTCCGTGAAAAACACAGCCACCTCCTCAAAGGTCAAGAGGGCCTGGAAGAAGTAGAGGAGGAAGAGGAAGAAAACAGAGCTTCTCTTAGATCCCCATAATCCCCACTCAACACAGAGGGAGGCTGGGTGGTCCCATCTGTGCCTCTTCCCTCCTTCCTGCTCCCGCTGCTCTTTCCCTACCTGAGGAAGCTGCCTGGCTCCTCTTTCCTCTCCACCTCTGAGAAGAGACTGTTCAGAGGGGGTCTCGAAGGCCATTGCGTTGCCACTGGAAAGGATGGAGGAGGAGGAGGAGGCATAAACTGGGCCACTTCTGGGACTCTCTCAGCTGTTGCCACGATGCACTTCAATGCAGGGAGCAGCTAAAAGCTCTGGAACACTTGAGATTATCACAACAGAAACAGAAACTATTGACTTCTGGTGTAAGTATTTGTGTATCTGTCTCTCTCTCCCCTCCCGCCCAGACCAGCTCCCTGAAGGAGGAGGCCAAGGGAGGGGGGTGTTCCGGCTCAGTGTGCAGAAATACACAAAAATGGGTTAGGAGGCTGGGTCTAAGATCGGGGTGGGGGCTTCACCTGGTGACTTTCAGTGCATAGGTGCCAGCTCCCCGGGTCCCTGAGCACCCACCCAATTCCCCATGAAGGGGCTGGGCACCCACATATTTCGGTGCCAGGGCAATGTACCCTGCATGGCACCCACAGCCCCGGGGACCCATAGTCGTGGGATGAAACTGGCACAACTGGTTCAGTGTCCCAGTCAGGTTGCATGTGGGGGGGCGCTCTTCGTCTCGGGAAGCAAAATGTCTCTCCCCCTGCCCCCGGAGTCTGGTTGATCTCTCCGCTTCCAAGAGGATCCTGCAATGCAAACCTTGTTTGGGGGAGAGGACCCCGCCCCCCTTTTGCAGCCGATTGCAGATTGCCTCTCCTGGTTCCTAGAGGGAAAAGGGGGGGAGACCTTCCTTGCTTTAATGCCCCCCCACTCATCCTTCGCCCCTCCCTGCCGCCCTGTTTGTAGGTTCAGAGGGAGGAAATGCAAATTCTTCTCCCCACCTGCACCCCAAGTCACCCCCCCCCCCGGAAATGTTGCACCTCTTTCCTCCTCCTTTGCAGGCCTCCTTCTCTTCCGGGGACGTGCATGGAGACCCCACCCCTCCAACATTGCCTCTCTACCCCCCCCCCGCCCTGCTCCGTCACTTCCTGCCTCTCTAGGAAGCGAGTTCATTGACTCAGGGGGAGTGGGGAGGGGTCCTCCCGGCAAGACGAGTCATAGGAACGTAGTGGGAAGGGACCCCCCCCCCTCCACCCCGACTGGGTCACGGAGCCCCGTGTCCCTCAGCCTTTTCCCGAACATACCCTTATTTCCTTCCTGCTGTTAGGGAGATAATTTATTACGGTCAGAGACCAGCTTATAAAACACACTTGGGGGTACAATCCCAGAAGGAAAACAAACATTTAAAACAATGTACAACAATAAATTTAAAATGTATAAATGCAATAAGCATATAGACACTTAAAACTTAAGATAAGCTACGGCAGAGAGCTGACCCAGAGTCACCCATGGAACCGAGTTTGGGGGTTTTTCTTAACAAACTAGTTTGGGTCGGGGGATGGTCTGCGCCTACAGGTCTGTACACAGAATCTTATGATCTTTGCCTAAGGGGAAAAGGTCAAATTTTTGCTTTTCTGGGAGGTCAGCGAGCCTCACCAGCAGGGGATCAATGGTCTCACTACGGGCCTCTTCATAAAAGGGACATCTAAAGAACAAGTGCTCTGGGCTTCCTATATCCCCCAATGAACAGGCGAAAAGTCTCTGAGCATGTGGGACTGCTGCTGTTCATAAATGTACAAGGCAAACACACATGCATAAGTATAGTGTCTGAAACAGTACGGGAAAGCAATCCTGAAGCTGTTTTGACTCTCCCAAATTGACCTCAAATATTTCTCTGCAAGGAGGGAGGAAATGGGAAAAGCTTTCCAGTTGTCTTTGGACTGCAGGGGCTTAAACCTTCCTTTGCAAATACAACCTGGCAAGTATCTGTTAAGCTGAGCAAACTACCAATATATGTAAGAGATTCATTATTAATAAATTATTATTACAGGGAACCAGGCAGAAGAGAAGACTTCCTGGAAAAGACCCTGATGCTGGGAAAGATGGAGGGCACAAGGAGAAGGGGATGACAGAGGACGAGATGGTTGGATAGTGTTCTCGAAGCTACCAGCATGAGTTTGGCCAAACTGCGGGAGGCAGTGGAAGACAGAAGTGCCTGGCGTGCTCTGGTCCATGGGGTCACGAAGAGTCGGAGACGACTAAACAACAACAACAAGGCAGAGGGCCTTCTCGGTGGTGGCACCCGCCCTGTGGAATGCCCTCCCAGCAGCAAAGCAGCTAGTAAGCCTGATCTTTATTAAACTGTTGCAACAGGGTCCCCCACTCCCCCCACACAGGGAGGGAGGAGAGGAACCCAGAACAAAGGTGTGCAAGCCCCTATGTAGACCAGGGGTCAGCAAACTTTTTCAGCAGGGGGCCAGTCCACCGTCCCTCAGACCTTGTGGGGGACCGGACTATGTTTTGAAAAAAATAAATGAACGAATTCCTATACCCCACAAATAACCCCGAGATGCATGTTAAATAAAAGGACACATTCTACTCATGTAAAAATACGCTGGTTCCCAGACCGTCCGAGGGCCGGATTTAGAAGGTGATTGGGCTGGATCCTGCCCCCGGGCCTTAGTTTGCCTACCCATGATATAGACTTTTAAAGCTGCCCACCCTGTAGCTCAAGACCGCCACCCCCCCAAAAAAATCATACATACATCACAGGGCGGCAGTCTACAGCAGAAAATCTGTCAGGATACTTCATAATGGTCAATCATTGCTCAACCTGGTAAATGGTAAATACTTTAGTTCCTGAATAATAATAATAATAATAATAATAATAATAATTTATTATTTATACCCTGCCCATCTGGCTGGGTTTCCCCAGCCACTTTGGGCGGCTTCCAACAAAATATTAAAATACAACAATCTGTTAAACAGGCCCTTCCATCAGATGTCAAGGCAATAATCAACTACCTTACTTTTAAAAGACATGTGAAGGCAGCCCTGTTTAATGTTTAATGTGGTATTGTGTTTTTAATATTCGGTTAGGAGCCGCCCAGAGTGGCTGAGGAAACCCAGCCAGATGGGCGGGGTATAAATAAATAATAATAATAATTATTACCAAATGCAAGGTGGTTCTTTTAATGAGATTCAGAAGCAATACAAACACAAGTGAGTGAGAAGATTAAAGATTTTATTCTAAACAGCAAGCATTATATACCTTACCAAGCAAGCTCTTCGGTATGCCACTGGGGAGCCCTCAAAAAGTGGCGAAGTGACCTCCCCAGGTGGTCTCAGGTTGCACAAGCTTCCGGCCATGAGTTCGTCCACAAGCTTCCTCAAAACCATCTGATTTACAGATTACAGTGGTACCTCTGGTGAAGAACTTAATTCGTTCCGGAGGTCCGTTCTTAACCTGAAACTGTTCTTAACCTGAAGCACCACTTTAGCTAATGGGGCCTCCCGCTGTTGCCACGCTGCCGGAGCACAGTTTCTGTTCTCATCCTGAAGCAAAGTTCTTAACCTGAGGTACTATTTATGGGTTACTGGAGTCTGTAACCTAAAGCGTATGTAACCCAAGGTACCACTGTATTGATAGCTAGCCTATATGGTTTGCCCAACTGCCTACGGCAGATTATTCACCAGCCAGCCCTCTCTGCACATCCCTCCAAACAATGTCTAACATCAGAGAAGGTCAGAAGGTACCCTGCATTATCACTTCTTCCTTCCACCAGATTATACATTAAAGCAGGGGTCAGCAACCTTTTTCAGCAGGGGGCCGGTTCCACCGTCTCTCAGACCTTGTGGTGGGCCGAACTATATTTTGGAAAAAAATATGAACGAATTCCTATGCCCCACAAATAACCCAGAGATGCATTTTAAATAAAAGGACACATTCTACTCATGGAAAAGCACGCTGATTCCTGGACCGTCCGCGGGCCAGATTTAGAAGGCGACTGGGCCAGATCTGGCCCCCGGGCCTTAGGTTGCCTACCCCTGCATTAAAGGCTGCTCTCAGCCATCAAAGAACTTTATGAAGAGATAGAGAAGGAAAGTAAACAGAAGCAGGAAGAGAAGACTAAGTTAGATCACTTATCTCCTTGAAGTACAAATGTTTTCCGGAAAAGGTTGCCCATTAATCCCCCTCTTTTTTGGGGGTGACCCTAAGAGTCACCTAGTCCAACCATCTGGCATTGCAGGAATCAGAGCTAAATAATCCCGGGCACATGGCCACACAACCCCAGTTTAAAAACATCCTTCCAAGGTAGTCCTTTCCACATTGAACCAATGGATTCAAATTACCAGACAGCAGGGTGGATTTGATTTCAATCATCTTTTTACAGAAAGACTCATTTTTGCTGGTAATAATCTTAATATTTACAACCAGATGCAGGTTTCGTTTTCGGAATAATAAATTTTCAGAGTACTTTTTACAGCTATATCAAAAATTACTGATTTGTTTATACTATTAGAAACACCTAGATAATTATGAGATTATTGTGAGGTTTAATAAGATAACTGTTTATATTTGGACAACTTTCCTGCTGTACTTTATTGGAAGTCATTCCCGTAATAACTTAGACTGATTTTTAGCACACATGAAAAACTTAAAACAAATCCTTATTTCCTGATGAATAGCCTTTGGACTATAATGTAACTGAAATAGAAAACTATCTTTAGAAAGATTTTTTTTATCCAAAAGCATTTTATTTTAAAAATCCAATTTAAATTTTAAAAAATCTGATTTTAATTTTTTTAAAAAAACTGATTTAAATAAAAAAAACTGCTTTTTTTTATTTTTTAAAAAAATCATTGATTTTTATCCACCCTGCTGGAAAGGAGATTCCGAGTAAACATTAGGAATAACTTTCTGATGGCAAGAGTCATTCAACAGGGGAATAAGCTCCCTTGGCTGCCCTTCATTGAAGGTTTTTAAATGGATGTTGGGAATCTGCCAGGGAATCTTCAGTTGTGATTCCTGCATTGCAGAGGTTTGGACTATATGGCCTTAGGGGTCCCTTCCAATCCTTCAGTAACTGCAATCATGATAATAATAATTGCTTTCAACTCCTTGGGCCCATGGAAACAGCAGATCCAGGCAGGATGCCATAGACTATGGGGACAAGTTCAATACTGCCCCAGGCCTGGAGGGGGGAGAGGGCCGTCTCCATAGGCTGACCTATCGCCAAATGACTGATATTTGTGGAATACATTTATCTACATTGTAATATTGCAAACAGGTCTGCTTAACATTTAACTTGGAAGGTACTGGTTCAATAAAGCCCAAAAGGAAGGTTTGGACAATTAATGATTGGGAGTTGCTGCGCCATTAAACTTCAGATAACAGATTTGGACAACATCCCGGATCGGAACGGTGTCGGAGGAAGCTGCGCTGATAAAAAGACAGTCGGAAAAATATATACTAACAAAGCTGTATTTGACGGATGAAAGTACATGATGTTTGACACGACTGAGAATAAAACTCAGGGACGGGAATTATAAAACGTCAAAACCGATGTGTGGAAAATATGGAATGATGAGGAGAGGCAGGACTGAGATGTGGAGATATGCTTCAGAGATCCAGACTGTGGGGAGCCCCGAAGAATTAATAATTATAATTTGGATTTTAATTTGTTTTTTTTTATTTTAGTTTTTTTTAATTTTAATAGGAGTATTGTGATTGGATATATTAATTGGATGTTTTTTATTGGAAAATCAATAAAAATGATTTTAAAAAGACTGCCCCAGGCGAAACCGGCAGTCGAAAATTCTTCCTGCCACGTAGGGGAGTTTGAGGCACAGGCTTCCTTGCAAAGGGACCTCCTCCACCCCTTGTCTTCTGCGCCCCTCCCCCCCCCCCAGCTTCAATGGATCAGCCACTGGCGGATTCCCAGCCCTCCTAGAAATGTCAAGGGAAAACAAGAATATAAATGGTGCCTTGGGGAGGGGACAGCCTTGTGGGCATGCAATGGAAGGTCTGTGCAGGCTCTGTGGCAGAGGGAGTTGCATCAGGGAAGGATGATGCGCGTGGTTTCTCCCTCCCGTGGATGCCCTCATGCTTATAAAGGCTCCCTCTGTTTCTGAAGCTCTCCCCACATGCCACGCATTTATACGGCTTCTCTCCCGTGTGGGTTCTTTTGTGAGCAGTGAGAACCTCGAGCCAACGGAAGCTCTTCCCGCACTCCACACAAGGATATGGTTTCTCCCCTGTGTGGATTCTCTGATGGGAGAGAAGTCTCGAGTGGCCCCGGAAGCTCTTCCCGCACTCGACGCACTGAAACGGCTTCTCCCCCGAGTGAACGCTTTTGTGAAAAGCGAGGCTCACGCTGTCGTTGAAGGCCTCTCCGCACTTCCGGCACTTATAGGACTTCTCAGCTACATGCGTTCTCTGATGTTGACAAAGGTTTCCTTTGGTCCGGAAGCTCTTTCCGCACTCCACACAAGGGTACGGCTTCTCCCCCGTGTGGATCCTCTGGTGTAAAGTCAGGCTTGACCTTTCGGCAAAGTTCTTTCCACACTCGGCGCATTTATGTGGCTTCTCTCCTGTGTGAGTCCTTCTGTGGTAAGCAAGGCTTGGTCTCTCGCGAAAGCTCTTTCCACATTCCACACACGCATACGGTTTCTCTCCAGTGTGAGTTCTCTGATGAGTGGTAAGGCCAGAGCTCATCCTGAAGCTCTTCCCACACTCCACGCATTTGAACGGCTTCTCCCCTGAGTGGATTCTTTTATGGAAAGTAAGGCTTGTGCTGTCACTGAAGTCCTTCCCGCATTCTGTACATATATATGGCTTCTCTCCTGTGTGGATTCGCTGATGTTTACAAAGGTTTCCTTTATTGCTGAAGCTCTTCCCGCAGTCGGTGCATTTATACGGCTTCTCCCCCGTGTGGATTCTCTGATGTTTACAAAGGTTTCCTTTCGTGCTGAAGCTCTTCCCGCAGTCCGCACATTTATATGGCTCCCCCGTGTGAGTTCTGTAGTGCGAAGTCAGCTTTGAACTAACTCTGAAGCACTTTCCACACTCAGCGCACTGATAGGGCTTTTCCCCCGTGTGAGTTCGGTAGTGTATCGTCAGGCTACCACTCTGAGTAAAACTCCTTCCACACTCCATACACTTATAGGGTTTCTCCCCTGTGTGGAGGAGCTGGTGCTTTTTAAGGTTCCCGCTATTGCTAAAGCCTTTTCCGCACTCCTTACATGTATACGGCTTTTCCCCTGTGTGGGTTCTGAAGTGTTTATTTAAGTCCGATTTAAACTTGAATATTTTCCCACATGCCGGGCACGTTCTCCTCCTCTTTCCTTTACAATCTCCTTGGGGGATGTGGAGTTTGTGGACATCTGCACCCTGAAAAGCAACGGATGTCTTCCTCTGGTTTTCCTTGTGACCTTTGCTTCCAAAGGTCTCCCCTCTTACTTCGGGCTTGATGGCTTCTGATGGAGGTACAGAATCCTCATTGTCCTGCCCACCTGTTTGGAGAGGGGCAGAAATCCTGTTAGTAGTGCAAGGCAGGAACTAAGGGTCCCAAAACGGATCAAAAGCAATTGGCTGCTTCCCTTTATTTCAACATCCCTATCATGACCCGCCGAGTCCAGTAACCATCAAGACACATAGGCTGCAGAGCCTTTGACTAAGGAGCCAGACCAGGTAGCTGACTCTGAACCAGGTGAGGAGAGGGTGGCGGCACTAAAACAGAGATTGGTGGGTAGGAGATCCCTGGATCAGAACCCACAACATGAGAGCCATAATTGGACAACCCTCTAATGTCCACTTTTGCTAGCAGCCAGGCTTGAAATAACGAGACGCTGGAAGAATTTGGAGGGTACATCTTTGACAAATGGGTACCATAAAGTACCATACGGTCGCATCTTACGTGAATACAACTTGCACAATTTCAACCCTATGTGGTTGGGGGAAGGCTGGTTGAAATTGTGCGAGTTAGACCCAAGCAAGATGCAGTGATTAGAAGTTCATCTTTGCCCTGTGTCTTTGCTAGACCAGGAAAATCTCCATGATTCTTCCCTTTGTTGAAAGCTTGCTTATTTTGTTAAATTTATACACTGCTTGATTGTTTGGGAGAAAAACCCTCAAAGCAGTTTACAAAGAGAAAGCCGAAGTACCCTAGGTCAATGGGATCACTGCTATCTATCTATAAGCTTGCTGACACTCTCAAAGAACTCTAACAGGATTGTGAGACAGGACTTTCCCTCGCAGAAGCCATGCTGGCCCTGCTTCCGCAAGGCTTGTTCTTCTACATGCTTCGCTCTTCTATCTTTAACAACGATTTCCACAACTAAGCAGCTACCTGATGATGTCTCCTCTGCCACCTCTTTTTTGGGGTTGTGTATAAGTTCATCTTCTCCTTCTTCCCACCAGGAAATGAAGTCTGGTTCTTCCAGGGGGAGAAAAAGACATGGTTGGTATGGAAATGCCTCCATATGTACTTGAATTTTATTTGATGTAGCTGACAACGTGAAAACCTGCATTACAAGTTTTGTTTTGCTTGTGGTCACTGTTGTGGAAAACCAGTAAAATACATTCTAAAAAATGACATGATTTGTTACTTTTGAGCACAAAGTATTCAGAAATCCCATATCAGAGAGTGGGGTGAGAGAACAGCCAAACATCTAGGAAGGGAATAAAGCAACTTTTCTTCCCCTTGATAATAATAATAATAATAATAATAATAATTTATTTATATCCCACCCATCTGACTGAGTTTCCCCAGCCACTCTGGGCGGCTCCCAATCAAGTGTTAAAAACAGTACAGCGTTACATATTAAAAACTTCCCTGAACAGGGCTGCCTTAAGATGTCTTCTGAATGTCAGGTAGTTGTTTATCTCTTTGACATCTGATGGGATGGCGTTCCACAGGGCAGGTGCCACTACCGAGAAGGCCCTCTGCCTGGTTCCCTGTAGCTTTGCTTCTCGCAATGAGGGAACCGCCAGAAGGCCCTCAGCACTGGACCTCAGTGTCCGGGCAGAACAATGGGGGTGGAGACGCTCCTTCAGGTATACAGGACCGAGGCCATTTAGGGCTTTAAAGGTCAGCACCAACACTTTGAATCGTGCTCGGAAACATACTGGGAGCCAATGCAGATCTCTCAGAACCGGTGTTATGTGGTCCCGGCGGCCACTCCCAGTCACCAGTCTAGCTGCCGCATTCTGGATTAATTGCAGTTTCTGGGTCACCTTCAAAGGTAGCCCCACGTAGAGCGCGTTGCAGTAGTCCAAGCGGGAGATAACTAGAGCATGCACCACTCTGGTGAGACAGTCTGCGGGCAGGTAGGGTCTCATCCTGCGTACCAGATGGAGCTGGTAGACAGCTGCCCTGGACACAGAATTAACCTGTTCCTCCATGGACAGCTGTGAGTCCAAAATGACTCCCAGGCTGCGCACCAGGTCCTTCAGGGGCACAGTTACCCCATGCAGGACCAGGGAATCCCCCACACCCACCCGCTCCCTGTCTCCCAAAAACAGTACTTCTGTCTTGTCAGGATTCAATCTCAATCTGTTAGCCGCCATCCATCCCCCAACCGCCTCCAGGCACTCACACAGGACCTTCACTGCCTTCATTGTTTGATTGTTTTGGCTGCCCTTTTCTGAACCTTTTCCAACTCTACAATATCCTTTTTGAGGTCAGGCGACCAGAACTGGGCACAGTGTTCCCAATGCAGCTGCATAATGGGTCTATATAATGGCACTGTGATATTGCCAGTTTTATTTTTGGTTGTTTTCCTAATGATCCCTAGCATGAAATCTGCCTTTCTCCCTGGCCTGCTGTCAAATTGAAGCACCCAGGCTGGAGATCGTAGAATCACAGAATCGTAGAGTTGGAAGGGGACCCCGAGGGTCATCTAGCCCAACCCCCTGCAATTCAGGAATATGCAGCTGTCCCGTACCAGGATCGAACCTGCAACCTTGGCATTATCAGCACTGCGCTCTAGCCAACTGAGCTATGATTAGGTGCCAAGTGAAATAGAGTAATAGGGGCAAAATCATCAGGATCATTGGGAACAGGAGATAACTTAGTCAGTTCCACAAAGGGCCCAATGACACACCTAAGGACTAACCTGCTAATGTCCTTTCCTCCTCTTCTTTGAGGTCTTGGATGAGCAGATATTCTCCTTCTCCCCAGTTGGAACCGAGCTCTGATTCTTTCAAGGAAAACAGGGAAGGCTGTTACTTTTGACTACTAAACTCTTCAGGTCTCCTCTAGGCAGCAGTTACTTGAAAGCCAAGCCAGACATTTAACTTTGGGGAAACAGCTGGGCAGGTGGAAGGGGAGGTTCGACCTGCAGGCCAGCTCTCCTCTTTAAAACAAGAACTGGGCTGAATCAAACCCAAGTCCTACCGATCTATTGCTTCTGAATACCTATGGGCTGCGGAATATTGAACGCAGCCATCTTCGCTCTCAGTCACATGTAACCTGTGGAACGTTTCAGTATGGGCATGGTTTTCAATTACCTTCATATCTTACGATTTTGTCAGTGCCCAGTTATCACAGACAATATACCAAAGCTGGATTAAATGTTTTCCCTATCACGGAGGTTTACCCTATATACCAGTCTTTGGACTGTAATAAAGAATGTGTGTGTTTGAATACCAGTTGTTGGAAACTGCAGGAAAGGGCCAGTGTGTTTTTCTGCTTGTGCTTGTGGCTTTTCTACAGGCATCTATTATTATTATTATTATTATTATTAAGCAGGACTCTTACTTTCTTATCCAGCACACATGGCCCAAACACCCATTTTCACTAC
Source organism: Podarcis lilfordi (assembly GCA_947686815.1). Classification (NCBI taxonomy): domain Eukaryota; kingdom Metazoa; phylum Chordata; class Lepidosauria; order Squamata; family Lacertidae; genus Podarcis; species Podarcis lilfordi. The sequence continues at coordinate 120,737,189 of OX395127.1, read as the reverse complement.
ACTGCAGGTTTAAGTGGCAAAAATAGCAGATTCACACTGACGATACCTATCAATCAAGAAGGGGCAGAAAATAATTCTTACCGAGAGAGGCCACTGCCTTGTGATTCTCCTCCATGACTTCCCTGTGCAGAGCTCTCTGGCCCGGATCCAGCAGTGCCCACTCCTCCTCTGTGAAACGCACAGCCACCTCCTCGAAGGTCACCGGATCCTGGGGGGAAAGAACACACTCCCTACTCAGGAGGTAATCTCTCCCACAGAGACCATTGCTCCCAGTTTGAAAGGGGAAAGGGTAACAAGGTGAGGTGCTGGTGGGCTTTATTTACTCATCTATTTAATAAATAATAATAATAATAAAATTTTATTAATATCCCGCCCTCCCCAGCTGAAGCCGGGCTCACAGAGGCTAACAACAATAAAAGTAACACAGCAGCATTTATTTGCAGCATTCAAGAGTTTGTTCTGTGATGCAGCAGCAAAAAAGACTAATGCAATGCTAGGCTGACTCAATGGAAGTATAGTGCCCATGGGGTATAGAGGGTGGCAACACGAGAACGGGGCCTTCTCGCAGTGGCTCCCCGTTTGTGGGATGCTCTCCCTAGGGAGTTTTGCCAGGCACCTTCATTATGCACCTTTTATCCTGTGATCAACCCTAATGTCTGCAGGCATTGGGCAGTATACAAATTGTTGTTGTTGTTGTTAACAACAACAGCAGCAACAACAACAACTTGTATAATTATTATTATTATTATTATTATTATTATTATTATTATTGCTATTATTAATTGTAATTGTAATAGTAATGGTAACAGTACCGCTCTATTCTGCCTCGGTCAGAATGGATGGAGGAGGATGCCCAAGATGATTCAGGGTCTGCAAACCAAGCCTTTTGAAGAAGGGTTGAGGAATTGGGTATGTTTGGGACAGAGAATAGGAGACTTGAGAGGAGAGATGACAGCCACCTTCCAATATCTCAAAGGCTGTCACAGGGAAGGTAGACTTAGCTCATTTTATTGGGAGCCACCCAGAGTGGCTGGAGAAACCCAGCCAGATGGGCGGGGTATAAATAATAAATTATTATTATTATCCTGCTCTGGAGGGTAGAACTCGAACCCATGGCTTCAAGCTACAAGAAAGGAGATTCTGACTGAACCTCAGGAAGAACCTTGTGATGGCAAGAGCCGTCCGACAGCGACTACCTTTGAAGATGGTGGGTTCCCCTTGGCTGGTAGCTTTTAAAGCAGAGTTTGGGTGGCCACCTGTCAGGGATGCTTTGGCCGAGATCCCTGCATTGCAAGGGGTTGGACTAGATGACCCCTGGTGCCCCTTTCACCTCTACAATCCTATGATTCTCTGAATGAGGAAGGTCTGCAGAACCTCTTTCTGTGTGACCTTGAGAACCTGCAATGTGCCATGGGAATGTAAGAAAGTAAAGAACTTCTGGGAAATGATATATAATGAGATGAAAAAGATGTTGAAATATACATTCTTAAAAAAAACCAGAAGCATTTTTACTTGGTATTATAGGCCAAGACATTAACAGACAAGATGTCAAACTGTTCTTATATGCAACAACAGCGGCAAGAATATTGTTAGCCCAGAAATGGAAGCAAGAAGAAATTCCGACGAAAGAGGAATGGCAGACGAAATTAATGGGCTACGCAGAATTGGACAAAATGACAGGAAGGATTCGAAACCTGGGGGACCAGAGATTTACAGAAGATTGGAAGAAGTATATGAATTATTTGAAGAGCAACTGTCATCAACAAATTACGCTAGTAGGACTACAAGACGTTTTGTAAGGAGAAATATACGAAGCGTTACCAAGTAGAAAAAGATAGAGATATTGGTTATGAGTTTGGAATGTAATAGGGAAAATAAGAAATGCATACTAAGAGATTAGACTGGAAAATTTTCAGACAGGGCTGATGGAAGTCAAAAAAACTGAATAAGATGTAAAAGCACCGGTATGTTTAATCACTGTTGAAAATGGTGTGCCTCTCTTCCCTCCTGCATCCCAGTTCTCCTTCCCTTACCTGAGGCGGCTGCACCTGAGGGTCTCCTCCCACTTCATCCCGAGAACCAAGAGACGGTCCCAGGGATTCCATGCTGCTGAAAACTTGGCCACCTCTGAGACTCTCAGGGCTGCCCTGTCATAAAAGATTTGGAAAAGCTTCAGAAAAGGGGACACCCAAGTCACAGAATGGTAGAGTTGGAAAGGTGCCCGATGATGCAATTTGGGGGCATTGGGATGGTGATTCTGTCCTTTCCTTCTTGGGGGGGGGGGGCGGACAGGGCGAGAGAGCACCCTCCCTCCCTCCTCTTCTGCCCTCCCCGTCCCAGCAAGGCTGCTTTCTCTGCACCAAGCCCCCCACCCACTCCCAGCTCCGTATTTGGGGGTGGGGCTTCTAACAGGATCGTGCAATAGAAATCGTGCAGTGGGTGTTTCTTCCTAAACCTTTGGGGGTGGGGTCTCCTCTGCACACAGACCTATGCACCTTTCTCTCCCCCCCCCCCAATCCAATGAATTTTACTTGGCGGTGGGCTGGACGAGGCTCCTAGGATGCAAAATCCACGAAGCTGTTGGGGGAGCGATTCTGAACCCGGGTTGCATGCAATGCATCAGAGCACCCCTCCCCTCTATAGGTTTCCGGGGAGGAATATGGAGAGGGGGGGCTCCCCCTTCTCCCCTCCCTGCACCCAAAGCAAATCCCTGCCCCTTCCCTCTTGCACCGTCCCGCACCTCTTTCTCAATCCGCTGTCCGCTCCGCATCTCAGCCTCCCTCCTTCTATCCGAGGGAGTTTGATCAAGCCTATTTGCCCCTCCCTGCCTTTCACTATTGTCTGCCTGTCTGTCTGTCTGCCCACCCCTTCCAACACCACCCCCACTTTGGTTACAACATCCTGCCTCTCTAGGAAACAGAGTCCAGTTCTTTACACAGCTGGAGGGCTGAGTGACAGATGAGCTCTCTCTTGCGCTTCGCTCTCTTAATACATTGCAAACTGCAATCAATATATTGCAAACTGCAGTTGATCAATTAATCTCTCTTATTGCTGCACTGAAGGGGTTTAGAGTAGATGGCTCTTGCGGTCCCTTCCAACTCTACCATTCTATAATCAGAGAATTGTAGATTTGGAATGGAATCTTTCGCCCAACATAGGACTTAGGGTTGCCATATGTCTGGAATTAGGCTAAAGGTAAAGTAAAGGGACCCCTGACCGTTAGGTACAGTTGCAGAGCAAGCTTAGACCACAGTGCTACCAGCATGGTGGAATTAGGCTAAAAGGTAAAGGGACCCTTGACCATTAGGTCCAGTCCCGGACGACTCTGGGGTTGCGGCGCTCATCTCGCTTTATTGGCCGAGGGAGCCGGCGTACAGCTTCCGGGTCATGTGGCCAGCATGACTAAGCCGCTTCTGGCGAACCAGAGCAATGCATGGAAACGCTGTTTACCTTCCCGCCGGAGTGGTACCTATTTATCTACTTGCACTTGGACATGCTTTCAAACTGCTAGGCTGGCAGGAACAGGGACCGAGCAACGGGAGCTCACCCCATCTTGGGGATTTGAACCGCTGACCTTCCAATTGGCAAGCCCTAGGCTCTGTGGTTTAACCCACAGCGCCACCTGTTCTGTTAGGCTGAAATAAATTGTAATAAAATAAAATGCCCTCCAACCATCCTACCCTGTCCTGTATTTTTGCCCGAACAAAGGAAAGCCAAGCAAGACATTTGGCACCAGCTTGGCGTCAGGAATTGCCTGGAAGGAGGCATGCAAGGCACCCTCTGACCATCTTAGGGGCTCCAGTCCGGATTTGTGTAATGTTTACTCCTTAGCCTTTTCTTCCCCCTTAGAGTCATGCAGGCAACTGCATGGTGTTGGGGGTTGCGCTTTTGGCGACTGTTTACTTACTTTCTGCTGGGATCCTTCCTGAAAGTTTTGGCAATGGTTTTTGAAATGCTGTTGATTTGTGCTTTTCGCATGTTGGTGGTGGCGGTGGGAATGGGTTGATGATTTTTAGGAACTGTTCAGATAACTGTGCATGTGTGTTTGAAAGCTGCTGTGTGCTGCTGCAGCAGCACAAGAACGAGCAAGGCCTTTGCATCCTGTCAGAAACTCATCATAGTTGAACAGCCCAATGTGACTGACTGGGTAAGCTGCTCCGGGTTGCAGAACTATGGCTAGGGAGGGGTCCCCAAACTAAGGCCCGGGGGGCCGGATAAGGCCCAAAGGACTCGTTTATCCGGCCTGCGGTGACCCCCGCCACCCGCTGCCACCGCCCACTTTTACCGGCGCTGCGCTGCGCCGCTGCTGACTTCCAGGTCAGAGGAGAACCGAAAATAGCTTGTGCACATGCGCAAGTGTTATTTGCACATGCACAAGTGTTATTTCCGGTGCACATCCGGGTTGGAGGAGGCCCGTACATGTGTGCACAAGCTATTTCTGGTGCTCCTCCAACCCGGAAGTGCGCCGGAGATAGGGTGTGCGCACGCCTATGAGCACACAATCCCCCACCCTCTGGCCCGCCGCACGATCAGCGCTGGAGACACCGGCCCAAGGCACGGTAAGTTTGCTGACCCCTGGGCTAGGGAGTGTTCGCCAAGGAGAAAGACGAAGGCCTGAAGAGGTGGACTGGGATTTGCTTGAAGCTGTTACCGTACTAGCTTGGGTTAAGAAATATCACATTAGTGGAATTGAGGGATAGGGCCATTTTACGGAGGTCCCCACAGCTTCGGAAATCCTTTCCCACTGAACTCTGCCAACCACCCAAACGTGCTGGTCTTCAAATGGACCTCAATCCATTTAAATATATATATATATATATTTTAAAAATTAGTTTTCCAATAATCAAAGTGCCAATCAACTTCCAATTAATACATTTTAATTAAAGTGGCTCCCTGCATGGTGGTTTGGGTGCATTTCCGATCTTATATCACTGCGTTCCATGACCTTCATTAATGTCAGTTACATTTCAGTTATAATAACAATCCCTCAGTCAACAGCTACATAATTAATTATTTCCATTCATGATGTTACATTATATAAATTTATAAAGCTTCAAGTGAGGAACTCAAACTATTATCTTTATTCTGCTATGCGTGTGAAAACTGATGTCCATGGAGATTCCTTCTCTCCATATATGATATTGTCCCTTTCACTTTCCAGATGTTGTTTTCTCCCATCGTGGCTTTGGGCAGAACTGAATCTCGAAGTTTCTCAGAGGCCTTATCGCTCCATCCCTTGCTTCGATGTCTCGGAACAGGTGACAGTCTGCTAGAAGCCATTCTGTCTCACTGGTAAAACATGTCGCAGATCTTCGCCATTTCCCCCTCAGTCTTGGAAAAGGTGGACAGTTTTCGAACGTGCTGAAGATTTAATACAGTGGTACCTCTGGATGCGAACGGGATCCAAATCACATTCTCCATTCCAAATCACAGAATCTCTGCAGCGTTCTTATCACAGCCGCCATATTCTTTTCCTTCCAGCAAGAGATTTGTGGCCCAATTAAATTTTATCTTAGAGTACCTTCCGTCAGTAGAACAGACAAATATAAGATTCCATGATTCTAATACGATTTTTATTTTAACCTGTATGAATGCTCCTCCCCATGTGAGTTCGCTGGTGCGAGGTAAGGGTGTTCATGTGGCTGAATCTCGTTCCGCACACCAAGCATTTGTACGGCTTTTCTCCGGTATGGATCCGGTAGTGCCTCGTGAGGCTTGCAGTAACGCTGAAGCTCTTTCCACACTCGGAGCACCGATATGGCTTCTCGCCCGTGTGGATTCTCTGGTGTCTTGTGCGGGTTGTGCTCTCGGCGAAGCTCCTTCCGCATTCCAAGCACGTGTACGGCTTCTCCCCAGTGTGGATTCTCTGGTGCGACGTCAAGCTTATGTTCGTAGTGAAGCTCTTGCCGCACTCGGAGCATCGGTAGGGCTTCTCGCCGGTGTGGGTCCTCTGATGGGAGATCAGGTTCGTTCGTTGGCTGAAGCGCTTTCCGCACTCCGAGCACGTGTACGGCTTCTCCCCGGTATGGATCCTGTAGTGCCTTCTCAGGGTTGTGCTCAGAGTGAAGCTCTTGCCACACTCCGCACACACATATGGTTTCTCCCTCGTGTGGATCCTGTGGTGTCTCACTAGGCTTGTGCTCTCGGTGAAACTCTTCCCACACTCGGCACATCTATACAGTTTCTCCCCTGTGTGGATTCTCTGATGTGCTCTAATGCCCGCTTTGCCAGTTGCGCCATCTTCACGTAGCGGAATATTATTCCTTTTGCTTGCTTGGCAACGCTCTTCATGCACTCGGATTTCTGAGCAGTCACAGCTCTGGAAATCAACAAGCTTCCTCTTTGTTTCAGTTTTCCTGCTCTGCTGCTCACACGCTTCTCTGTTTCCTCTCCCACCCCCTGGAGGAACAGAAAGAGAAAACTGGTAAGAAATGGATCTTTCAAATCAGGAAAGAAACCCTACTAACTGTGGTATTCATTAAACAGTAAGGTGTTGGTTTTCAAGAAGCTTTTACTGTTTAAAGTGGTACAATACTTCACGTAAACAGTGGCGGAGCTTCATGCTCCAGCACTGGGGGGCGGAAAGCAGGTGGGAGCAGGGCTGATGCGTGTCCCGGGGGTGTGGCATGCCACCCACGGGGCGTGGTGCGCCGCCTGTGGGGCGTGGCACCCAGCATAGGCGGGGAGGCAGCCGCGATGGCACCCCACCAGGATCACGCTGCCGGGGGCACTACGCTCCCCCCGCACTCCTCTTCCTCCGCCCGTGCTTGTAGTGTAAAGTGCAGACGGGCCCTCACTCCGTACAGTGGTACCTTGGTTCTCAAATGCCTTGGTACTCAAACAACTTGGAACCCAAACACTGCAAACCCAGAAATAAGTGTTCCTGTTTGCGAACTTTCTTCGGAAGCCGAACGTGCTCCTTTTTGAGTGTTACGCTGAGGTCTGTCTGTTTTTGCTATTTATTTTGCGTTTTTGTTTTTGTGGCTCTTTTGTTTTTGTGACTGTGTGGAACCCAGTTCAGCTACTGATTGACTGATTGTGTGACTGCAATACATTGTTTATTGCTTTTATTTTATGGAACAATGGTCTCGTTAGATAGTAAAATTCATGTTAAATTGCTGTTTTAGGGGTTGTTTTAAAAAGTCTGGAACAGATTAATCCATTTTGCATTACTTTCTATGGGAAAGCGTGCCTTGGTTTTGGAACACTTTGGTTTTGGAACAGACTTCCAGAACGGATTAAGTTTGAGAACCAAGGTACCACTGTATTAGCAACTAAGCTTACAGTCTAGGCCATAAGATGTGCAGAAGGCAAAGAGGGTTGCTTACTCAAGGAGACCAGATTCCCATAATTCTCCTCCATGACCTCCCTATGCAGACATTTTTGGTCTGGATCCAGCAGAACCCACTCCTCCTCTGTGAAATCCACGGCCACTTCTTCAAATGTCACCACACCCTGAAAGGAGAGAAGGAAAATATTTTCTTCCCATGGGCAATGTAAAGAATCCAGCAATGAAGTTAAAAAAGGTGGAGGTACCTAAAATTTCCCCTGTAAGATCTAAGGTGCATTCAAAAACTTCCAGGTAGACAGTCTCTGAAAGCATCACAAAGGATGCCCAGTCTTTGCTGCCACCCCCCTCGGCCAATCTCTGCCATCGGTCAGGGATTATTTGGCTGTGATTCCTGCACTGCATGGGTTTGGACTTTCTATGAATGTGTCCCTGAAAGCAATTCTTCTCGTACCTGATCCATGGACTGCACATCAACTGCTTTAGCTCTATCCCAAAGAGGGGAAGAACCAGAATGAGGCTCCAAGATCATTTCACCACCTGAGAGGAAGAAAAAAAAAGCATGCAGGTTCTGCAGACATCTGATCCCGTTAGCTGCCTGGGCTCATTCAAGAAGTTGCCAAGAAGTTGATAAGGCTCATTACTGAGTTATTTGAAGTTCGACAGCTTGCTCCCCCTCCCAGGCTGAGAGAAAGATGGGGAAAAGTGGAAACTTATTGGGACAGTGTGACTTTTGTAGCTGTAAAACAATGGAGATTTTCTGAAGCAGCAATGGGACACCCAAGGCATGCAGGAGAACAACAACAATTGACAAAAGATAGACATAATAAATTACAAGGATGGAAGAAATATTACAGGCACACAGGAAGGAGGGAGTCTGAATGCTTCATCTGTAGGTGCAGAAATTATTCAATGCGTCAGTACGAATGGAAGTCGTTAAAACTGCAGGTGCGATATAAGGGGTTGGTACGCTGTGGGTTAAACCACAGAGCCTAGGACTTGCCGATCAGAAGGTCGGCGGTTCGAATCCCCGCAATGGGGTGAGCTCCCCTTGCTCGGTCCCTGCTCCTGCCAACCTAGCAGTTCGAAAGCACGTCCTAGTGCAAGTAGATAAATAGGTACCGCTCCGGCGGGAAGGTAAACGGCGTTTCCGTGCGCTGCTCTGGTTCTCCAGAAGCAGCTTAGTCATGCTGGCCACATGACCCGGAAGCTGTACGCCGGCTCCCTCGGCCAATAAAGCGAGATGAGCGCCGCAACCCCAGAGTCAGTCATGACTGGACCTAATGGTCAGGGTTCCCTTTACCTTTACCTGGAATGGAGCATGAATGAAATTTATAAGACTTTGGAACACAGACAGAAAGGGAAACATCAAACCATTAATTCTAGCACGCAGAGGGCCACCTAAATTGTATAATTTGGCATCTCAATGATTGGTATTTTTAATTGTATTATAATTTGGCATTGTTATAATGAGGCTGTTATTGGATTGGATTGTTGTAAATGAGAACTAGTAAAAATTATTATCAAAAAAGCAACAAATGAAGAGGTGCTCTCATTTATCCATCCCGAATGTCTATCATAAGCTGGAAAAAAGGGAGGACCCGGCAGTGGCTAACACCGTCAAGGGACAGATCAGGCTGAAATTGATCCCTATTAATCCTTACCTGGGGGGGAGGCGTCTCCATCACCCTCTTCCACAACCCACCTGAGCCACGGCCTCTGTGTGGCATCCAGGGGAGCCTTCTTGGTCTTGGGGACCAGTTTTGACTCTCCCACCTCCTAAAACAGCAGGCAGAAAAAGGGAAAGAGGAGTGACGCAAAGAATGTGAGGTTTGCAAAGGGACGAGAAAGAAACTTTTACAAGTGCTGGGTATTTCAAGATTGCACTCGTGTCTTGTTACGTAAGACACGGATAACCATAGAATAGAATCATAGAATTGGAAGAGACCACAAGGGCCATCGAGTCCAACCCCCTGCCAAGAAGGAAACACCATCAGAGCACTCCTGACATATGGTTGTCAAGCCTCTGCTTAAAGACCTCCAAAGAAGGAGACTCCACCACACTCCTTGGCAGCAAATTCCACTGTCGAACAGCTCTTACTGTCAGGAAGTTCTTCCTAATGTTTAGGTGGAATCTTCTTTCTTGTAGTTTGGATCCATTGCTCCGTGTCCGCTTCTCTGGAGCAGCAGAAAACAACCTTTCTCCCTCCTCTATGTGACATCCTTTTATATATTTGAACATGGCTATCATATCACCCCTTAACCTCCTCTTCTCCAGGCTAAACATGCCCAGCTCCCTTAGCCGTTCCTCATAAGGCATCGTTACCAGGCCTTTGACCATTTTGGTTGCCCTCCAACCAGGTAGGGCCTGGGTGGTGGCAGCGAGAAATAAAGTGGTGGCACAGGGATCAATAGATGGTGAAATGTCCGGGGACCCTGTGTGATCGCCACAGTAAAGTGGAGACAGCGGCGGGATTCGATAAGCCTAAGAGCCTGTGAGGGGAAAGTAGTCTCAACAGCCCCCTCCATTTACAGCCCTATGGAGATATGGAGCTCAGCCCCTCCAGTCTTGAGGGGGTCGAGGAGACCTGGCGGCAAGTCAGTCTCCTGACCCAGCGCAGCCTGGTGGGATGTTGCCCTGGGCAATGCAGCGTCCTGAGCGGCCACACAGACCAGTGCAGCCTGGCAGGCAAATGTCTCATCGGGAGAAGGCCTGGGCAGCTTCCTCCTGACGCAGCAATCGTCACACATGCAATACGCATGCTGCTGTTGCTTCTCCGGGGCACCTGGTTAGCCATTGTCTAGGACTCGTTCGCCTCGTGTGGTCCTCTCCCTACCTGAGCAGTAGGTCTAGCAGCCATTTCCGACCCGCCGTAAAGAGATGTTTTCAAGAGCATCAGTGACGTCGTCTCGTTCTCTGTGAGATGGTGGTGGGAAGAAACATTGAAATTGTTGTGAAGCACCCTGAGATCTACAGGTGAAAGGTAGTATACAAATTTAATAATTTTTCAAAATTGTGCATTAATGAACTCTGCATAAGGCTGGATACAATACAGTGGTATCTTGGGTTACATACGCTTCAGGTTACAGACTCTGCTAGCCCAGAAATAGTACCTCGGGTTAAGAACTTTGCTTCAGGATGAGAACAGAAATCGTGCTCCAGGGGAGCGGCGGCAACAGGAGGCCCCATTAGCTAAAGTGGTGCTTCAGGTTAAGAAGAGTTTCAGGTTAAGAACAGACCTATATAATAATGTAAGCCTATATAATAGGCTTACATTAAGACACGCCTCTGGCTTTTGAATTTGTAAGTTTGTAATTCTTTTTCGGTTTTGGAATCAAGTGTTGCTGTTTTTTTTTCAAAAAAAGGTAAATTGGAAAAATAAATAAAATAAAATAAAATAAAATAAAATAAAATAAAACAAATAAAATAAAACAAAACAAATAAAATAAAATAAATAAACAGCTCATTACGTTCTAGGTGCCCACAAAAGGAGAGACCCAGTGGTCTTGGAGCTGTTCATGTAGGAATTTCTCCTGGGAACGTGTAGAATCGTAGAATTATAGAGCTGGAAGGGCCCCAGTCATCTAGTCCAACCCCCTTGCAATGAAGGAAACACAACTTCTCACAATTCCAACAACTTAGGAAGAAAGGAATCCTCTCTTACCCAGCAAAACGCCCCGACTTCGAATCTCCTGGGCGACGCCAACAGAGAGCAGCTTCTGACAGGGATTGTGTGGGGCGTTCTCCAACTTGGAGGAACCAGCGGCGACCCCCAGGAGTGGGCCTTGCACCTGAAACAGAAGCAAGGATCCCAAGGAGGCAACAGGTTAAGAGGAACAATCCATGCGGGGGGGGGGGGGGGGTCGTCAAGAAAGGAACCGAAAACGAAAACAGCCAGTATCACAATGCCATCATACAGCTCTACGGTATGATTGCATTTGGAATTCTGTGGATAGTTCTGGTCGCCTCGCCTAGGAAAGGGTACTGTTGAGTTGGAAGTGGTTCAGAAAAGGATCAAGATGATGGGCGCAACACTCCCCCCCATGGGGAAAGGTGGCAGATTCTAGAGCTTTTTAGTTTAGCAACAAGGTAAGTAAGGGGCAACATGGTATATGTTTATAAAATTATGCAATGGCATGGAGAAAATAATAATAATAATAAATTCCCTCCCCAGCCGAAGCCAGGCTCAGAGCGACTAACAACAGTAATAATAACACAGTTTACATAAAATCATAATCATTTAATTGAAACACATTCTAAAATCAATTCATTCTAAAATCAATTCAGAGTCAAGTTAATGGCAGCCATTGGGCTAGAGTTCGATGAGGATTACAAAAGGAAGGGGTCAGACTGCGCCTTGTCCAAAGGCCTGGTGGAACAGCTCTGTCTTGCAGGCCCTGCGGAAAGATGTCAAGTCCCGCAGGGCCCTGGTCTCTTGTGACAGAGCCTTCCACCAGATCGGGGCCACGGCCGAAAAGGCCCTGGCTCTGGTCGAGGCCAGCCTAACCTCCCTGTGGCCTGGGACCTCCAAGATATTTTTATTTGAAGACCGTAAGGTCCTCCGTGGGACATACCAGGAGAGGCGGTCCCGTAGGTACGAGGGTCCTAGGCCGTATAGGGCTTTAAAATGGGAAGGGAACGTTTATTTCTCCCTCTCTCATAACACTAGAAGTCGTGGACACTGCAGGAAGCTGAACGTTGGAAGATTCAGGACAGATGAAACGAAGGACTTTGTCACGCAGTATGAAGCTAAACTACGAAGGAGCATCTCCACCCCCATCGTTCAGCTGGGCATGTTGGAATATAATCTTCTTGCATGCATTTTCCAACTCTCCAAACTACTTGGATGAAAATACTCTCACCTGTTTCTCCTCTTCCTGCTTCTTCCCCTCCTCCTGGCTCAGGATGAAGCCTTCTGCCAGGGCCACCGCCTGCGAACTGGTCTCTGCTCTGCACTCCCTGACCCAGCTCTCCATCTCCGGGGAAGGACAGCCAGGAACTGCTCCAGGATCACCAGGTCCAGCATCTGGGCCTTGGTGAGCCTTTCCGGCTTCAGCCACTGGCGGCAGAGACTGTGGAGTCGGCTGCAAACCTCTCGGGGTCCCCTCGGCCTCCTGGTAGCAGAATTCCCTGAACCGCTGGCGCCAAAGGTCTGAGCTGGTATCTGCCTTATCCGGGATCTTCTGCACAGTCCCTTCCCAGCATCTCCCACTGCATCCAGACTGCATGGGGTGAGGGTCTTTTCCTGCTTGCTCTCCTGCCCGGCTTGGCACTTCCATTGTGGAACTGAAGGAAGAGGCAATGTCTCAATCCTACAAGGGCATTTTCTGCTGCCAATCTGAGCTTTCTCCTGCAGGAAAGAAAGCAAACCCCCCAAAGAATCAGGGAAGGCCACTGGCCAGGTGATTTTGCACCGTTCCCTTCCCCTAGAAGCATTTACCTATCGCTCTCTTCTCACCACAGGGACACGGGTGGCGCTCTGGTGTAAACCACAGAACCTAGGACTTGCCGATCAGAAGGTCGGCACTTTGAATCCCCGCAACAGGGTGAGCTCCTATTGCTCGGTCCCTGCTCCTGCCCACCTAGCAATTTGAAAGCATGTGCGCTGCTCTGGTTCGCCAGAAGCGGCTTAGTCATGCTGGCCACATGACCCAGAAGCTGTATGCTGGCTCCCTTGGCCAATAAAGCGAGATGAGCGCGGCAACCTAATGGTCAGAAGACATCTGAAGGCAACCCTGCTTAGGGAAGTTTTCAATGTTTGATGCTTTAACATGTTTTTAATATTCTGTTGGGAGCTGCCCAGAGTGGCTGGGGAAACCTGGCCAGTTGGGCGGGGTATGAATAAATCATCATCATCATCGCTTCATTCTAAGGTCCCGGGGCAGGTTACAACATTAAAGCACAATACTGAGAACAGTTTTAAAGCCAGGCCCCTGAGGTTAGACCATACCATGTCAAAACGCACGCAGGGTCCAGGAACTCTGTGCATTCACAGAGGAGCCACAGAATGACGGGAATTGCGTTCCCTAGGAAACCTACACCTGGGGAGTGGAGTTTGGATGGTGGTGGGATCTTCCTGCCCTCTGCCCTCTCCACAACCCCCCCCCCGTTCTCTGGGAGCATCAAGAGCCTTTCAGGGGCTTCTGTGGACCAGCTGCATGCAAAACTCCAGAACCATAAAATAAAAAAATATTTTAATACCAGTTGCATGGGGAGGGGAGGACAAACTGCTAGCTCCTGACCAGGACAGTCCTCCCGCCCCCCCCCCGACTGGCAGCGGCTCTCCCCCTGCCCCGCACATAGCTGGGCCTTTGCTCGGAGTCTTGCCCCCCTCCCCAAACTTTTAGAAGGGAACCTTATTGCGTTCTGTGCAGCCGTGGCTCGCCCCCACCCCAAATGCATGCATGCAATTGCGTGCGTACACCCACCCATGCATGGACCCCCCCATCACGTCTCCTTACCTCTCAGCAAAAACCTCCTCCCTCCACCGTCCCAAAATTGGAGGAGGAAGTGGCTCCCCGACCCGCAGACAGGGGCCTCTCTAGGAATGCAAAACTAGCCAGTCTCTCTCTGTCTTTCTGCATATTTTTTTTTTAATGGCCACCAGGAGTCGTCGTGGGGATTGGAGAGGTTTCGGGGAAGGTGGGGCTTTGCATTGCATTGCAACCCTCCCTCTTCAAGACAGGCTGCCTCCTCCACAGGGTTGTTATTTTCGCCTTTACGCACCGTTATATTTCCGGGTTTTTGAATTCTGGTGCTGGAGGAAACTCTTGAGAGTCCCATGGACTGCAAGAAGATCAAACCTATCCATTCTGAAGGAAATCAGCCCTGAGTGCTCACTGGAAGGACAGATCCTGTAGCTGAGGTTCCAATACTTTGGCCACCTCATGAGAAGAGAAGACTCCCTGGAAAGATGGAGGGCACAAGGAGAAGGGGACGACAGAGGACGAGATGGTTGGACAGTGTTCTCGAAGCTACCAGCATGAGTTTGACCAAACTGCGGGAGGCAGCGGGAGACAGGAGAGCCTGGCGTGCTCTGGTCCAGGGGGTCACGAAGAGTCGGACACGACTAAATGAATAAACAACAACATGTTCCCGTGAGCCACGCAGAGGGGGAAATGTAGGTGCAAATGGCAAATGGCCTTCAATGCTCCTGTGCTTGGAGTGCTGTTCCGTTTGGGAACATGGATTCCCACCCCCAAAATCCAGAAGGGGGTCATAGAAAAACAAGCAAGATTTCTGGGTTGCCAGAGCCCGCCTTCTCATGCAGGGAAGCCCCTAACTCACTGAGGGTTGAGAACCATCGGCTACCCTCACCTGGTTTAGCCGGCCCATTTCCCAAGATGTGGCTGCTTCTGACCGTCTCTAGCTAGGAGCTGCAGGTGTGAGCCATAGGAGCCAACTCCCAGGGGACTTTGGCCCCCCAGTGAAATATTTGAGGGGGCCAGCCCTCCCAGCAAGCTAATGGGCTTTGCCATTCAAATGGTATGCACTGTGTCATGTGATCAATATTTTGTTCAAGTTGGCATCCCTGGAGAGAGAGCTGAGTGCTGGGTGGGGACCAGAAGGGGCATGATGTGCCCCTTGCCCATCAGATGTCAAGGAAATAAACAAAGACCTGGCTTTTAGAAGACATCTGAAGGCAGCCCTGTGGAGGGAAGTCTTAAATGTGTGATCCTTCATTATACTTTTGTTGGAAGCCACCCAGAGTGGCTGGGAAAACCCAGGCTGTTGGGATGGGTACAAATTTTATCATCATCATTATCATAATCATATTTTGGTTGCCCTTTTGTGAACGTTTTCCAACTCTCCTCTGCCCCATGGAAGGCAAGGTCAAATAGTTTCATGTCTCATCCACCCACACCCAATAACAATACAATTATTGTTATTCTTACTTATTTATACTCCGCCCATCTGGCTGGGTTTCACCCCAGCCACTCTGGGCGGCTCCCAAAGGTAAAGGTAAAGGACGCCTGACAGTTAAGTCCAGTCGCAAACTGTTGGGTGTAGTGAAGGGTTAACCTTCTGTGTCTCGAGGCTGAGAGGAGGCGCTTACAAGGGAAGTAAGCCAGGACGTGATGAAAGCAGCTTGGAATGCTGTGAGCTGAGTGAAAAGTGAAAGCAGCTTTGTTGCGCAGCTGCAAGCTGAGAGAGAGATGCAGAGCGAAATGCAGCTTGAATCAGATGGTGTATATGAACTGTAAATATGCTATTTTGAGCAAATAAAGTGATACTAGGAAAGAAGAAACGTGTGGGACTTTTTACTGCCCTTCCTACACGGACGCTGTGCAATTCTGCTAATTGCTTTACGACCTGCAGAGGAGTGCAGGGGAGCGTGCCGGACGCCAAGAATAAAGCAATAAATCTATCCTAACACAAACGACTCTGGGGTTGCGGCGCTCATCTCGCTTTACTGGCCGAAGGAGGCGGTGTTCGTCTGCAGACAGTTTTTACAGGTTATGTGGCCAGCATGACTAAGCCACTTCTGGCGAAACCAGAGCAGTGCACAGAAAAACACCATTTACCTTCCCGCCGGAGTGGTACCTATTTATCTACTTGCACTTTGACATGCTTTCGAACTGCTAGATTGGCAGGAGCAGGGACTGAGCAATGGGAGCTCACCCCACTGCAGGGATTCGAACCGCAGACCTTCCTATCGGCAAGCCCTAGGCTCATTTGTTTAGCAGCTCCCAACAGAATATTAAAAACACAATAAAACATCAAACATTAAAAACTTCCCTAAACAGGACTGCCTTCAGATGTCTTCCCAAAGTCAGATAGTTGCTTATCTCCTTGACATCTGATGGGAGGGCGTTCCACAGGGAGGGCGCCACCACCGAGAAGGCCCTCTGTCTGGTTCCCAGTAACCTCACTTCTCGCAGGGAGGGAACCGCCAGAAGGCACTCGGAGTTGGACCTCAGTGTCCAGGCTGAATGATGGGGGTGGAGACGCTCCTTCGGGTATACTGGAATGAGGCTGTTTAAGGCTTTAAAGTTCAGCACCAACACTTTGGATTGTGCTTGGAAACATCCTGGGAGCCAATGCAGATCTCTCAGGATCGGTGTTATATGGTCTCGGCAGCCGCTCCCAGTCACCAGTCCAGCTGCCGCATTCTGGATTAGTTGTAGTTTCCAAGTCACCTTCAAAGGTAGAGCGCATTGCAGTAGTCCAAACATGTCTCTCCCTTATGGGTCTCTACTGGCACAACAAGCACTGTGACCTTTGAATAGCTCGACTTCATTCCCAAAGGGACAGTCCTCCACTGTCTCCCAAGAGAGATGAATGCAGACCAGTAATAAACATGTTAGTTTTTGAATTGCCACAAGACTCCTTGTTATAGATGTATGAAGGTTATCTAGCCCGCGGTGAGGGATAACTGAGCACATTGGGCAAAGGCCAAAAAGATGTTATTGACACTCCCAACTCCCTTCAGCCTTTGTTACCAAAGTCGCTTTAAAAATGCAGACAGAGCCCAGAGAGGAATTCTGATTAACACTGTACTGAGTCAAACTGAGCAAAAACAGCATATCATTTGAGGAGAAAGAACAAGGGAAGTTTTGTCTTTTTTAGGTCAGGCCTTGTACATAGGAGGAAGACATTCAACTAAACACAGAAAGGGAAAACTGCCTCAGACTATACAGCCAGTGTCTCTGACTTGATATAAGATACAGCAGAATTGTAGCTAGGGTCAGAAAATGAATGTCATTCTTGATATCTGTTTCCCAAAGTGTTCATAATTAATAAATGCATATGACTCATACAAAAAGTTAATAACTACACAACCAATCAGAGAATGTGTTACCTCAGTGAAGATCATGCAATACTATCTGGTCTCTAAGCAGCAGCACCACCCCTCTTAGCTAATGTACTAACATTAGCAGAATTAACCCTTACGTGGCAAACTGTATGATCTCTGCTGCTGCACTGCCAATACGACCACTGAGCATGCTGGACTGGGGTGGGGAGGGAGATGTACTTCAGCAACGTCTTGGGGGACGGGACAGGACAAAGTTAAATTACAGAGAGCAAAGCGAACACAACATTGCTAACAAAATATTTGTAACATATCCAAGACAAATCACAGCCACCACAAATACTGCTCTACTTTACATAAGAAGAGAGAGAATTGGGAGGTCAGAATTCTATGGCAGAGCACATGTGTTGCGAACATAATCGTAGAGTTTGAGGTGTTGGGGTGGGGGCTTCGTAAGCTGTCTAAACCCAGCCTCCTTTCTTGAGGCAAGACATCTTGAGCCAGGGCACCCTCCAAAAATATTGGGTGAACTGGACTTTGCTGGCAGGCCTCAGGTCCAATCTTCCATGTCCTAGATAGCAGGGCTGGGTAATTCTCCAGAGCCGTTCCAAAGGAGACTATGAAAGGTGAGACTTTGGAGCTGTGAACCACGCTCCTACGCCCACAAAGGGGCATCATTGCAGACACCAGCCCCGTAGCCTTTGGCCTCCCAGCCTAACAACTCCATTGATTTCCAAGCATTTTGCCATCTGCCATCTGCTGTCCTTCAGACCAACTAAATCTGTGTATGTGGAGAAGCCAGCCTTAAATCTCTTAGCCACCAGCAGGCCTGCCCTTCTAGAAGTTGCCTACTCCATTTCTAATAATACCCTGTCCTGCGTTAGTAAGACCTACATCTCTTCTAGTGTGGCAGCAGCTACCCTTGGGAACTCCCTGCCTATTGATATGAGGCAGGACACTTCACTGTACACCGCCCAGAGTGACTAGGGAAACCCAGACAGATGGGCAGGATATAAATAAGACAATTATTATTATTATTACTCTTTTTGGTGCCTCCTAAAAATGTTTCTGTTTAGGCAAGTTTATAAAGCTGATGCGGGTTTTAATCTGTTTTTGGTCTATTGCTATTTTTTAGAAAGCTTAGAATCATAGCTGTCAATCGTCCCTTATTTGGCGGGAAAGTCCCTTATCCCAGCGCTGTGTCTCGCTGCTATCCCTTATTGATGATGTCCCTTAAATTTCCCGGGTTTCAAAGGAAGCAGCTCCTCTCCTTCCCTCCCTGCCAGCCAGGGAGGAGGGAGGCTCCAACTGTGGTGCTTGGCTGCGTTGCTCACCCAATAAGGAGTCTAAGAACGACTGGGGGGTGGAGCTTGCATGCCTTGTGCTGATCAAATCAGCCGCGTTGCCTGGGGACTTGCCTTTGCTCAGCGCTTCCCAGCGGAGAGGTGACGGTGGTTTTCCTTGCTGCATCCCCTTTGCCGGGTTGCTGCGCTGTGGGAACCACCGCTTGAGGCTTCGTTTGGCTGCTGGCTGGGCTTTCTGCCTTTGGCTCGGAGGGGCTCAGAAGTTGAACATACCTGTGCTCTGAAAATCCCTTATTTTGGCTGCTGGTCCCTTATTTTCAAATCTGTAAGCTGACAGCTATGCTTAGAATTATAGTTGTTAATTTTTCTTAAGTGATAATTTTAATGTTTTATCTTCTTTTTCTTAAAAAACAACAACAACACACAACTCCTAGGCTTTTTACAAAGCGATGTATAAATGGTACAAAAAAGAAAAGAAAAAGAAAACTACATGTCTAAGCTACATGTCCCCATTACAACCATGTGGAAGCGATTCCTGCAACTTGACCATGGTGTGGTTGGTGAAGAAGCTGCTTCACCTTTGTTGGCCTTGGGCTGACCCTCCAACCAGTCTCACTGGTGGTGTGCCCAGATCTTTGTGTTTTGAGAGTGAGGAATTCTCTCCATCCACAGTTAATAAATTCATAGAATCATAGTTTTTCTGCAGAGTTGGAAGGGATCCGAATGGTCATCTGTTCCAATCCCCTGCAATTCATAACATTCCATCCTGTTCTGGGGCAACCCAGTCCAATGGGCGGGATACAAATAATAAAGTTGTTGTTGTTGTTGTTGTTGTTGTTGACCTCTTCATACTGACCTGTCACAATATCCGTTGTTCTCTCAAAACCCTGCAGCCAAGCTCCTGGTTCCAGTCAAGCAAGAACCACTGTCATGCCATGACGTCACATTAAATGATTCATGGCATTGTAGAGAACGAGTTCCAATATCATAGCTAGAAAACAGTTAATTGCTGAAAGATACATTTCTCCCTCTCTTTCTGATTAAAGGCTACTTGTAAGTATTCATCTATCCCTCTGGTGGCTTGGCTAGAATATTTACTAGGAGGACAGATTTATTTGATAAAATGGACCGGGTGTAAAGCATAACAAAACAAAAGTCATTCAGATTTTTCTACATTTTCACCAAGCTTAGTTTTCTCCCTTCATGGATTCTCTCTTAAAACCAGAGAAGCTCCACTCTGCTTGTAATACATTGCCTCCGTGTGAATCACTGGCGAGGAAAGTCACCCTCATATCTTTCTCATGTGCCTTCCACATCCCAAAGATGTTTCTGTCCTCAGGATGCCCTCCCTTTGTGCACTCTCTGATGTCTAATAAGGTTTATCTTCTGGCTGAAACTCTTCCCGCACTCTGGGCATTCGTAGGGTTTCTCCCCCGTGTGGATTCTCTGATGGTAAGTGAAGTTGGTGAGTTGGCTGAAGCCTTTCCCACACTCGGCACATTTGTACGGCTTCTCTCCGGTGTGGATTCTCTGATGGGCACTAAGGCTTGAGCCGTCGCTGAACCTCTTCCCGCACTCCGAGCACCGATATGGTTTCTCTCCTGTATGTACCCTCCGATGCCTCGCAAGGTTTATCTTCTGGCTGAAGGTCTTCTCGCACTCAGAGCACTTGTACGGTTTCTCCCCTGTGTGGATTCTCCGATGTTCGTTAAGGTTTGAGCAATGGCTGAAGCTTTTCCCGCACTCGGGGCATTGGTGTGGTTTCCCTCTAGAATGAAGTCTCTGGTGGTATGCAAAGCTGGTGGTCTGGCTGAAGCTCTTCCCACACTCGGGGCATTTGTAAGGTTTCTCCCCTGTGTGGATTCTCTGATGGTCATTGAGGCTTGAGCTGTGGCTGAAGCTCTTGCCACACTCGGGGCATTTGCAGGGTTTCTCTTTCGCGTGTGCTCTTTGATGCCTGGTGAGATTTATCTTCTGACGGAAGCTATTCCCACATTCGGAGCATGTGTACGGTTTCTCCCCCGTGTGGATTCTCTGATGTATTTTCAGGGTTGTGCTCTGACTGAAGCTCTTCCCACACGCCGAGCACTCATGGGGTTTATCCCTCGTGTGGACTCTCTGATGTCGCGTAAGGTTCATCTTCTGGCTGAAGCTCTTCCCGCACTCAGAGCATTTAAACGGCTTCTCTCCCGTGTGGATCCGTTGGTGCCGAGTCAGGTTTGTGCTCCGGTTGAAGCTCTTCCCACACTCGGAGCATATCAAGAGCGTCTCCCCTTCCTGGATCATCTGATCTGTGCTAAAGATAGACAGCTTTGAACACAGAGTCTTTCCTTTTTCTCTTTTGTGATACACTTGTGGGAGTGGGATTTCTTGGGAACAGACAGAATTCATCTTCCCTGGTTGTTCTGATCCAGCTTTCCTTCTCCCTTGCCTTTCCTGCCCACCATCTGCAGGAATAAAGAAAAATAATCAGAGATAATCAGAGACTCAGACTGTCAAGTAGCTATTGGGCAATTTACACTACAGCTGTCTTTTTGTAAGGTGTTTCAGATTTTGCGTTTTGTGCCTCAAGATCATGGGTAGGCAAACTAAGGCTCGGGGGCTGGATCTGGCCCAATCGCCTTCTAAATCAGCCCTGCAGACGGTCCAGGAATCAGTGTGTTTTTACATGAGTAGAATGTGTGCTTTTATTTAAAATGAATCTCTGGGTTATTTGTGGGGCATTGGAATTTGTTCATTATTTTTCCAAAATATAGTCCGGCCCCCCACAACGTCTGAGGGACACTGGACCGGCCCCCTGCTGAAAAAGTTTGCTGACCCCTGCTCAAGATACTCCTGATGAGGCAATCAATAATAATGAAAAACTGCAAGGAAAGGGCCAAAACTGTCATACCTAATTTCTTTCAGGGCAGAAACTGGAAAGTGCTAGAAAGTGCTGGAAGATTCTGGAAGCTTCCAGCAGGTTAATTTCTGATACAAATATTGTTTTGACTATGTCAAGGTCATGCCGAGCCAGGAGAGATCAATTCCTATGCTCTCTCACACACACACTTTGCTTGTACATTGTAACGAAGGATTTTTTTTTTTTTTTGCCTCAGTAAAGTTTTCCCTTTTACTGTGGATCTTCTGACTCTGCGTGGTTCTTTTTGTTTACTGCAAGACACCTTGCAGTTCTTCCAGATTGAGAGAGGATGCAACGATGCCTCGCTGTTAAAAACAATTTTTTTAAACAACTCACAGAAATTAGGTGGGTCCTAAAAACACACGGGGTGCGGGTGGCGCTGTGGTTTAAACCACAGAGCCTAGGACTTGCCGATTAGAAGGTCGGTGGTTCGAATTCCTGTGATGGGGTGAGCTCCCATTGCTCGCTCCCTGCTCCTGCCAACCTAGCAGTTTGAAAGCACGTCAAAGTGCAAGTAGATACAGCGGCGTAGCGTGGGTTGTCAGCACCCGGGGCAAGGCAAGTAATTTGCGCCCCCAACCCCTAACCTGCCGCCGCTGCCAGCTTCTTCTTGCTGCTGCCTGGGCTGGTCTGGTGTGGTTCTCTCCCGCGCTCAGCACTGCGCTGGGCGGCCGCTGCACTGTCCCTCCCCCAGATAGTCCTCGCTCTCTCTCCGCACCGCACGCCTGGCACCCCCCCCTCCACAGTGGGCGGCGACCCAGCGGCTTGGATCGGATTCGCACAGCCAGCACTGCAGTGAGAGAGAGTGAGTGAGCCAGGTAGGGGCAGAGAGCTGCGAGTGCGAGCGCGCCCCCCCCAGATGTTGCGCCCGGTGCGGCCGGCCCCCCCTGCACCCCCCATGCTACGCCACTGAGTAGATAAATAGGTACCGCTCCGGCGGGAAGGTAAACGGTGTTTCCGTGTGCTGCTCTGGTTCGCCAGAAGCGGCTTAGTCATGCTGGCCACATGACCCGGAAGCTGTACGCCGGCTCCCTCGGCCAATAAAGCAAGATGAGCACTGCAACCCCAGAGTCGGCCACAACTGGACCTAATGGTCAGGGGTCCCCTTTACCTTTTAAAAACACACACCTCTAGTGTCAAAAGCCAAGGCAAAGAGGCCTTCTCTGGGAGCTGTATAATGAAGGTGCCTGACCCACCTTTGTGTGCAAGAAGTCCCACAGCTTAGGGGGCCACACCACCTTCGAGTGTGGAGGAACTACCAAGTGGGTCCCCTCTGGTGGTCTCAGCACCCAAGAGGGTCTTTAGGGAAGGACGTGGTCTCTCCTGTATTTGCAACCTGAATTGTTTAGGGCAGGCATGTCCAACAGGTAGATCATGATCTACCGGTAGATCACTGGATGCCTGTGGTAGATCACCAGTAGATCAGTGGCTCCCCCCAAAGAAGCTCAACAACTTTGGCTCCCCTAAAAAAGCTCAACATT
Source organism: Podarcis lilfordi (assembly GCA_947686815.1). Classification (NCBI taxonomy): domain Eukaryota; kingdom Metazoa; phylum Chordata; class Lepidosauria; order Squamata; family Lacertidae; genus Podarcis; species Podarcis lilfordi. Next base: position 120,714,459 of record OX395127.1, on the reverse strand, counting down.
TTAGCCCTGTACCCCCAAAAACTGTGCTTTCCCTCTTTCGTAAAAAAAATTCAACAAGTATGACCTGAACCCCTAAAGAAGGGATAGATCACTGCAAGTTTTAAACTCTGTGAGTAGATCGCAGTCAATTGGGAGTTGGCCACCCCTGGTTTAGGGCTTACAAACACTAACACAAGGACCTTCAACTAGACCCAGAAAAGAACTGGTCACGAATACAGCTGTTTCAAAACAGGGGTTGTATGAGCTCTGCAGGTAGGGTAAAGGACCCCTGGACAGCTGAGTCCAGTCGAGGCGACTATGGGGTTGCAGTGCTCCTCTCACTTCAGGCCAAGGGAGCCGGTATTTGTCCACAGAAAGCTTTCCGGGTCATGTGGCCAGCATGACTAAACCGCTTCTGGCGCAACAGGGCGCCGTGACGGAAACCAGAGTGCACGGAAATGCTGTTTACCTTCCCGCCACAGCGATACCTATTTATCTACTTGCGCTGGTGTGCTTTCAAACTGCTAGCTTGGCAGGAGCTGGGACAGAGCAACGGGAGCTCACCCCGTCGTGGACCTTCTGATCAGCAAGCCCAAGAGGCTCAGTGGTTTAGACCGCAGCGCCACCCGCTCCCCTAAGATCTGCGGGTAACCCCAGCCAGTAATCTGGCTGCTGCATTTGGGGCCCAGTGAAATCCCTGAGTCGTCTTCATTGCATTGCAATAATCCAATTGGGAAGTAATGGGGTACTGTGGTCAGCTGCGCAAGTATCTTAATTTAAAATAAAAATCGAGCATGCTGCTGTTGTTCTGCTCAAATAGTGCAATGAATGAAGCAGGAAAAGAGTGGCTGAAATCCCTCCTTTCTGTGTCTGTCTGCCAGGGAGAGCAGTGAGCCTTACACAGAGAGTTCAGAGTCCCATAATTCTCCTCCATGACTTCCTTGTGCAGAGCTCGTTGGCCTGGATCCAGCAGAGCCCACTCCTCCTCCGCAAAATGCACAGCCACCTCCTCAAAGGTCACCGGGCCCTGAAAGACAAAGGAAACAGGTTGTCCTACTGGATAACACAAGAATTCAGGGGGGGGAAAGACAGTAAAAGGTGGAGGAGAGGTTCTCCTGTAGGATCTGGAGGTTGGTCAGTGCTAGTCTAAAGTCTTCTGAACAGGCAGTTTTCAAGAGCATAAGAAGAATGTGCTGGATCAGGCCAATGGCCCATAAAGCCCAGCATCCTGATCTCGCAGTGGCCAACTAGGTGCCTCAAACAGTGGGGTAGGAGAGCTGAAAACAATGCCAAACTATTTCACATCTAGCAACCAATGTGCCCTTTTGGTTTCAGATGGGTAAAGGTAAAGGGACCCCTGACCATTAGGTTGCGGCGCTCATCTCGCTTTATTGGCCAAGGGAGCCAGCATACGGCTTCCGGGTCATGTGGCCAGCATGACTAAGCCGCTTCTGGGGAACCAGAGCAGCGCACGGAAACGCCGTTTACCTTCCCGCCGGAGCGGTACCTATTATCTACTTGCACTCTGACGTGCTTTCAAACTGCTAAGTCAGCAGGAGCAGGGACCAAGCAATGAGAGCTCACTCCGTCGTGGGGATTCGAACCGCCGACCTTATGATCGGCAAGTCCTAGGCTCTGTGGTTTAACCCACAGCGCCACCTGCGATGGGTAGACGAGTCTAAAAAGCCCAGGACACAAGTTTTCATGGCCCTCCAGTGGCTACAGTGGCGCTTTGTCCAGAAGTAATGTATTCAGCGTTAACTCTGGGAGAGTGTACTCGATTCTGACCCAACTTAGCCTCCTGGCATATATTGTGCTCATGTCTATGCGCAGTACAGTGGTGCCCCGCAAGACGAATGCCTCGCAAGACGAAAAACTTGCTAGACGAAAGAGTTTTCCGTTTTTTGAGTCGTTCTGCAAGACGAATTTCCCTATGGGCTTGCTTCGCAAGACGAAACGTCTTGCGAGTTCTTGCGAGTTTGTTTCCTTTTTCTTAAAGCCGCTAAGCCGTTAATAGTCGCTAAGCCGCTTAGCCGCTAATAGCCGTGCTTCGCAAGACGAAAAAACCGCAAGACGAAGAGACTTGCGGAACGGATTAATTTCGTCTTGCGAGGCACCACTGTACCTGGGAACGCAACCTCAGCATAAGTGGGGCGGTTGCCTGTAAATGGAATTAAACAAACAAATCTCTGTAATGATGACCTGATCCGGTGGAGAGTGTGCCACTTCCATTTCCACTCGGGCAGGAAGAGAATGAAGTCCTTTTGCCATCCCAACACCTGGGGAAGAGAAAGGATGTGAGGATGCGGCGCTTGTCCTTTTCTTCTAGAAAATACATAAATTTGGCACTTCAGTTTGTGGGCTGAAGTAAAATCTGTCGCCACATTTGCTTTGGGCCTAGTTCAAGATGGCTGCTTTAGATTTCGGGCCTTGCACCTCCAGGCCTCTGGAATCAGTAGCTAGCCAAAATCAGGCCCCCAGCATCATGGGGCTGGATCCAAAATGCTGATCCTACTTAGATGAAGGAAATGAACGCATCTGAGTTGAGCCACATTTACAATATACGTTGAGAGCGGCATTACACAGTTTTAAATAGCTTCCTGCAAAGGGTTCTGGGAACTGTACCTGAAGGGTGCTGTGAGTTGTTAGGACGCTCTCACGGCACTACAATTCCCGGAGTACCCTGTGTAGACGGATGGAACCACTCTGGGAATCATAGCTCTGTGACGGGAAGGGGGTGTCTCCGAACCAATCTCAGCACCGTACTGAACTACAGTTCCCATAATTCTTTGAGGGAAGCCATGACTGTGCAAAGTGGTATCATAGCACTTTAAATGTTAGGATGTGAATGTGCCCTTAGGTGGGTCCATGAACTCCAATGGGTCTACTCTGAGTAGACCCAATACAGGTCCATGGTGTTGAGGTTCTGCATCCTATTTTGTTGTGGTTTAAGAAGGGTTTCCCTGAGGAGTGACCCTCCTGGTCATTTATGGACATTAACTGTAAGCCTGTAAGAACAGTTTTAATAGTTTTTGTGTTTTTAATTCTACCTTCTACATGGCTCTGATGGCCTCAGGCAGGGAAACGGTTTATTAACTTTTAAAATATGTGAATCCAAAGTCCCCAAAAAATAAGAGCGCGGGGGACTGATTTTGATCTATGAAATGAAATGCTACATGTATTTTTTTAAAAAACAACCTTTTATTCATTTTTAATTTATGAGATTTATATAACTGCCATCCACCAAAAGACTATTTTTCAAAATTACTGTTTATCAAATTTTTATAACACCCTTCATCCATAGATATCAGAGGGGGGTGGTTTGCAGCATTAAAAAAAAGGACAAAACCACAAAATACAGAGAGAATAATAGAATCGTAGGGATGGAAGGGACCGCAAAGGTCATCTAGCCAAACCCCCAGCCATGCAGCCGCCTCACCTAACTCCCTCCCCAATCCCACCCCTCTGGCCAACTTGAAATATGCCCCCTTGATTCTTACCTCCGTCAACCTTCTGCTGGGTCCCCCCTAACACTGACCTCAGTCCAGTGTCCGATGGGGTTTCTTCTATCCCAGAGAAATCTGCCATGGCTGCTATGGCTGAAGTCTTCTCCACCTGAAATGGAACCCCAGGCAGAAAAGATACAGGTGAGGAGCTTTGCTTCTAAGACTCCTTGAATCCCTGGACATTTCTAAATCTTTGTGGTTGTCTGTCCGTCTCTGAGCCCAATTCCAAGTGCTGGCTTGGGACCTATAAGCGTGGGGACCCCAATCTCTCCTGGAAGCGTGGGGACCCCAATCTCTCCTCCCCATACCAGACCCTTCAATCACATGCTATTTGCAACCACCAAGATTTAACCCTCTCACCTGCTTCTCCTCTACCTGCTTCTTCCCCTCCGCTTGGCTCAGGATGAGACCTTCCACCAGGGCCACCGCCTGCGAACTGGTCTCGGCTCTGCACTCCCTGACCCAGTTCTCCATCTCCGGGGGGAGGACAGCCAGGAACTGCTCCAGGACCACCAGGTCCAGCATCTGGGCCTTCGTGTGCCTTTCCGGCCTGAGCCACAGACGGTAAAAGTGATGGAGGCGGCTGCAGACCTCTCTGGGACTCTCGGTTTCCTGGTAGCAAAACTCCTTGAAGGGCAGGCATTGAGCATCCAGGTGGGCATTTCCCCCACCTAGGGTCTTCTGCCCTGTTTTCTCCCACAATGCCCCGCTGCTTCCAGCCTGGGTGGCCCGAGGGTCCTTCCCTGACGCCTCGTTGCCCGGGGAGATTCCTGGCACCTCCATTTTCTTTCTGTGCTCAGAAAGGGCCCTCAAATACCTTCATGCATGAAAGGTTCTTTTCATTCCCAAGGCAAGGAGGATGCAAGGGTGTTACTGGCTGGCTTTACAAGTTCCAAACTGCTTTCTCTGGGAAATACTTCACAGGCGAAAGGCTTGAGCTGCTACCTGAAAGGGGGGAAAAACAAGGAAAACACCGAGAGTTCAGAAAGAGCCATGGAATCATAATACAGTGGTGCCTCGGGTTACAGACACTTCAGGTTACAGATGCTTCAGGTTACAGACTCCGCTAACCCAGAAATAGTACCTCGGGTTAAGAACTTTGCTTCAGGATGAGAACAGAAATCGTGCTCTGGCAGCGCGGCAGCAGCAGGAGGCCCCATTAGCTAAAGTGGTGCTTCAGATTAAGAACAGTTTCAGGTTAAGAACAGACCTCCAGAACGAATTAAGTTCTTTACCAGAGGTACCACTGTAATCATAATTTATTTATACTGCACCCATCTGGCTGGGTTTTCCCAGCCACTCTGGGTGGCTCCCAACAGAATATTAAAAATGGAATAAAAATCAAACATTAATAACTTCCCTAAACAGGGCTGCCTTCAGATGTCTTCTAAAAGTCAGATACAGTGGTACCTCGGGTTAAGAACTTAATTCGTTCTGGAGGGCTGTTCTTAACCTGAAACTGTTCTTTTTTATTTTTTTTAAATGATATTTATTGGAGTTTCACATGAAAAGAGACACATCAATAATAAAAAAGAAAAAAATTAAAAATAAAAGAAAAATACACAATACAAAATACAAAAAGAAAAAGAAAAACAGTTAAAAACAATTCCATCTTTTCATCACTACTTTTAAATTTACTTATTTCCTGGACCTCCTCATACCTCCCTCTTTTGTATTCCAATTCAGTTTGTTTGTCCAGCAATTCCTTTCCCTCCTTTTTAATCCCAATCCTTAATCTTAATATAATATAACATTAAATTTTTACCTATTAAAAGCCAATTTTCCATTCTTTTAACCTTTTTAATCCTAATCCTTAATCTTGATCTATATATAACTTTAAAGCCTGTACAGCTAGAAGCCACTTAATTTCAATCCATCATCACTCTAACATTCTTTAATTTTGCAATATTTCTGTAAATAATCTTTAAATTTCTTCCAATCTTCTTCCACCGACTCTTCTCCCTGGTCACGGATTCTGCCAGTCATTTCCGCCAATTCCATATAGTCCATCAATTTCATCTGCCATTCTTCCAGTGTGGGTAGCTCTTGTGTCTTCCAATACTTTGCGATGAGTATTCTTGCTGCTGTTGTTGCATACATAAAGAAAGTTCTATCCTTTTTTTAACACCGATTGGCCGACTATGCCCAGGAGAAGGCCTCTGGTTTCTTCAAGAAGGTATATTTAAATACCTTTTTTAATTCATTATATATCATCTCCCAGAAAGCCTTAATCTTTGGGCACGTCCACCAAAGGTGAAAAAATGTACCTTCAGTTTCTTTACATTTCCAACATTTATTATCAGGCAAATGGTAGATTTTTGCAAGCTTGACTGGGGTTATGTACCACCTGTATATCATTTTCATAATATTTTCTCTTAAGGCATTACATGCCGTAAATTTCATACCTGTGGTCCACAACTGTTCCCAGTCAGCAAACATAATGTTATGTCCAACATCTTGTGCCCATTTAATCATAGCAGATTTCACCGTTTCATCCTGAGTGTTCCATTTCAGCAGCAAGTTATACATTCTTGACAAATTCTTAGTTTTGGGTTCTAACAGTTCTGTTTCTAATTTTGATTTTTCCACCTGGAAGCCAATTTTCTTGTCCAAATTGTATGCCTCCATTATCTGATAATAATGAAGCCAGTCTCGCACTTTGTTTTTTAATTTTTCAAAACTCTGCAATTTCAATCTCCATCTTGTTCCAAAATTTCCCAATATTTCGGCCATTTGACCTCCATATTGAGCTTTTTCAAGGCTTTCGCTTCCATTGGTGACAACCACCTTTGAGTTTTGTTTTCCAATAAATCCTTATATCTTATCCAAACATTAAACAGTGCTTTCCTGACAATGTGATTTTTAAATGCTTTATGTGCTTTGACCTTATCATACCACAGATATGCATGCCATCCAAATACATTGTTAAAACCTTCTAGATCCAAAATGTCAGTGTTTTCAAGAAGCAGCCATTCTTTCAACCAGCAAAAAGCTGCTGATTCATAATAAAGTTTAAGGTCTGGTAGGGCAAATCCACCTCTTTCCTTTGCATCTGTTAGTATTTTAAATTTTATTCTGGGCTTCTTGCCCTGCCAGACAAATCTGGAAATATCTCTCTGCCACCTCTTGAAACAGTCCATTTTGTCCACAATTTGCAGTGTTTGAAACAAAAACAACATTCTAGGCAATACATTCATTTTTATCGCAGCAATACGGCCCAGCAGTGAAAGCTTCAAATTTGACCAAATTTCTAAATCTTTTTTCACTTCAGCCCAACATTTTTCATAGTTATCTTTAAATAAATTCCCATTTTTTGCTGTCATGTTAATCCCCAGGTATTTAACTTTCTTAACCACTGTTAAACCTGTCACATTCTGAAACCTCTCTCTCTCCATTGGTGTTAGATTTTTCTCTAAAACCTTAGTTTTTAACTTGTTCAATTTAAATCCTGCAACCTGACCAAATTCTTGAATCAGTTCTAAAACCCTTTTGGTACTAGATTCTGGCTCCCTGAAACTGTTCTTAACCTGAGGTACCACTTTAGCTAATGGAGCCTCCTGCTGCTGCTGCCGCCGCCACAAAATTCTTAACCTGAAGCACTATTTCTGGGTTAGCGGAGTCTGTAACTGGAAGCGTCTGCAACCTGAAGCGTCTGTAACCCGAAGTACCACTGTAGTTGTTTATTTCCTTGACATCTGATGGGAGGGCGTTCCACAGGGCAGGTGCCACCACCAAGAAGGCCCTCTGCCTGTGTCCTCCTCAGTTAGAAATATTCCCTTCGTTGTTATTGTCTGATGTAGCTGTTAATAGCTAAAATTTGACAAGGATGGCAAGAAATGAACACAAGAGGATTCCTGACCAAAGGGGTCTAATTTAGTCCAGCATTCTGTTCTCACAGAGTCCAACCAAAGGGAAGATCTTAGGCAGGATTCAAGCACCAAACCTGAAAGAACTAAATGGGGAATCAGGAAAGGTTGGACTGAAGGCAGCGAAGGCTAAAGTAATGGTTGAAGAAGAGAACGATATATACAATTAGAAAATAACGAAACAGAGCAAGTCAAAGGATACGTCAATTTAGGACAAAGAACAGGGAAGAGAAAATCAACCAGAGGAGGAATAAAACAATTGGGGGAGTCCTTTGCAAAAACTCAGATCATGACGAAAAGAAAAACAACAACACTTCATTAGACTTGAAAGCTGAAGTGTCCAATGCATGCATATAATCTATTTATCAGTCATTAATTTATTTCAGCAGCAAGGCCCACACGGGTGCAGAAAGCAAACAGCAGAGAACCATGGAGAGAACTCGAAGAGGCGTCTATCCGAAGACAGATGTGAGATGCAGAAGAGGAAAGACTATTTCTTTAAGACATCCGGCCTGATGAGGAGTCCTGTGTAACTCCAAAGCTCTGCAAAGTCGAAGGAGGGCGTTGTTTCCCTGGACCTGGTTCCACCAGTCTGCTCTCCCTGCCAGAGTGCAGGCCTGACACACTATAGACAGCAACCCATTTATCCTGAGCCCAGAGCACCAGGGTGCATTGAACTCAGAATTGCACACACTGACTGGCAACAGTGACTCTCCTGGGTTTCAGACTCAGGGCTCCCTCTTCCAGCCCTACCTAGAAAGGTCACCAGGGATTGAACGTGGGAACCTTCTGCACGCCAAGCAGGCGATCTCCCCCACTTCAGCCAGGGCCCCCCTTCCTTATGACGCCAGCACTGCAGAGGGTTAGACTGGATGACCCCGCGAGGTCCCTTCCAACGCTGCAAGTCTGTGATCCTAACTGCATCGCAAGGACCAAGCGGCTCAACAGTACATATGTGGTGGAGGTGTGAGGAAATTAAGAAATTTTGGATAGTAGTACACGAAGAACTAATGAAGATGTTGAAAATATCAATAACAAAGAAACCAGAGTCATATCTCCTTGGATTGATAGGTGATGAGATACCCCCCGGGGGGGGGGGGAGAATTTTTCTATATGCAAGTACAGCTGTTAGAATAGTGACTGCTGATAGGTGGAAGTCACAAACTATACCCGCAAAGGAGGAATGGATTTGTAAACTAAATGTATATTTAATTTTGGCAAAATTAACTGCTATAATAAGAAATCAGTCGAATCAAAAATTTAAAAAAGGAGTGGAAATGTTTTGATAAATATATGGCAAAATCTTGCTCAAAAAAAGATATGCTAATATGCCTAGATTAAAATGTGAAGTACTGGATGGAAGAAAAATTGGTAAGGAAAGATAATAAGATTATGTAGATGATTTGAGAAGGTTGTAGAATGCAAAGGTTACTGTAAATTGTATAATGTGGGGGAAATCGAGTGGGGGCGGAGGGAAGTGGGAGGAAGGAGAAAAGAATAATATGATGGATGGAGGAAATAGAAATGTAAATGTATGGGGAGGAAATGGTCTTGGCTTTGGTACATCTGTATTGTAATGTAATATGTGAAAACCGTCTTTGGGCTCCGAAAGAGGGGATCTCTCCTCGTCTCTTTGATCAAAAAAGCCCCAGGTGCGTTTTGCAGCCGCGGCGGACCTTAGCTAGGCGGGGGGGGGGGGGGGGTGGCAGCAGGCAGAGAAAGAGGAGGGCGGACTTCTGCACAGCAAGATTCCTGGGATGCACCCCCCTCCTCCCATCCAGACCCCCCACCACAAGACCTCCACCCCACACTCACCCAGGAGCGCAAACCCTCCTCACTTTCCCAAACGATGCCTGGGAGCGGAGGGGGTGCGAGCAGGAAGTGATCTGCAGAGGGAGATCCTTTCAAGGGGGGGGCTTCAACCCCGCCCCCCCCAAAGTCGCAAGGGAAGGAACAGAAGGAGAGCCCCGCGCCAGAGAGCAGCGGCGCCCCTATGCGCCCCCAGCTGCAAAGTCCTCTTGCAGGCGCGGCTTTTGGAAAGGGATCCCGGGGGTGGGTGGGGGGCGATGGGGAGGGAGGCCCTCTCGGTGTGGGTCCGCGGCGAGGAAGGGGTTAAAGCGAGCGAGGCTGGGTTCCTGGAGAGGCGTGCAAGGAGGAGGGGAGGGTGGCACCGGAGGAAGGGAGGGGGCGCGCAGAGCATCAAACGAGCCTGGGATCTCCTCACCCCCCCGCAAAAAATAAAAAAAATCCAAAAAATAATCAGGGCGCTATTGCAGTAGGCAGCTGCTGACTCACCTTGCGGGCACGGAAGGGTTAACCCGAGCCCTGAGGTCAAGTTTCCCAAGTGGGCGGGGCTTAGCAGGCTCCCTCCCTCTTCTGCCTTGTAGGAAGAAGGAGGCAAAGAAGCAGAAGCAGGGAATGAAATCTCTCCGAAGGGAGATCATTCTCCTGCCAAGTTCCTTTCTAAGTCCTTTTTCCTTCTTCGCTCTTTTTTTTTTTTTTTACTGCCTTGTTCGCTGTAGCTCCTGGAACTCTTGTGAGTAGAAATACAATCTCCGCTGGTTTGTGGGAGTTTTAATGGTCCAAGTTTTAATGGTCTGCGTTGGGCTTAACTCTGCCAAGAGAGAGAGGGAAGAATCACTTTTGGGACTTACCTCTCTCTCCAACACCCCCTGCTGTCTCTTCCTCCAAGGGGGGAGGAGGGGGGGTGCAAATGCAACTGAGGTTGGGGAGAGAAAACCTAAGTGGGCTTCTTGGCTGCACAGCCACCTCCTCAAAGGTCACCGGGCCCTGAAAGACAAAGAAATCAGGGTTGTCCTGGCGGATTACGTAAGAGTAATAATTTTTGAAGAGATATTGAAAGGTTCTGTTGCAGGGCCTAGAACTTCCTTGTTGAAATGCAAAGCCTTTGAAGTGAGCAAGTGGGAGTCAGCAATAATTCGGAGTATCAGTTGCTGGAAATTACAGGAGAGGAAAGGGCTCCTGTGCTCAGATCCTGCTTTCAAGATCCCCACAGGAATCTTGTTGGCCACTGGCCTGATCATCAGACTCTTCTTGGCTTCTTAATCCTGGCCCAGTATACCATTCTAGACACTGAGGTCTAAGGGCCTTCTGGTAGTTCCCTCACTGGAGAAGTGAGGTTGTAGGGAACCAGGCAGAGGGCCTTCTTGGTAGTGGTGCCCGCCTTGTGGAATGCCCTCCCACCAGATGCCAAGGAAATGAACAACCATCTGATTTTTAGAAGGCATCTGAAGGCAGCCCTGTTTAGGGAAGTTTTTCAGGATTGATGTTTTATTGTGTTTTTAGTATTCTGTTGGGAGCTGCCCAGAGTTGGGGAAATCCAGCCAGATGGGTGGGGTATAAATAGTAAATTCTTCTTCTTCCTCCTCTTCTTCGTCTCCCATGTCCAAGCCCAACACTCTAACCACTACACCACACTGCCTCCACTGCTCCCCCATGTCTGCTTATAAGTCTCTGCCGTCTTTTACAGGTCCCAGCCGGGGTCACCCTTCACTCCTAGCAAAGCATCTTTCCCTTAGGCGTGTGCAAGAGGGGGGGCTTGCAAACTTTGCCGGACATCGACACCCTCCCCTCCAACGCCAATCAAATTCCGGCAGCCTTTGGTTTGGGAACAAAATTCTCCGCAGAGCAAGGAAATCCTTGGATTCCTTCAGGGAACTTTGGGAAATGGAAAAGCCAGACTCAGCAGCTCCCTGGGGAGGAAAGGACCCCCACGTCACCCAGACTGGGAGCACTGGGGAAGTCTGGGAAAGGAACGTGCAGCAGATCTTGGGCGAGGGCAATGCCAGCTCTGACATCCAGCGCCAACATTTCCGGGCGTTTTGCTACCAGGAGGCCGAGGGCCCCCGCGAGGTCTGCAGCCGCCTCCACCACCTCTACCGCCAGTGGCTGAAGCCAGAAAAGCACACCAAGGCCCAGATGCTGGACCTGGTGGTCTTGGAGCAGTTCCTGACTATCCTCCCCCCGGAGATGGAGAGCTGGGTCAGGGAGTGCGGAGCGGAGACCAGCTCCCAGGCGGTGGCCCTGGCAGAAGGCTTCCTCCTGAGCCAGGTGGAAGAGAAGAGGCAGGAAGAAAAGGAGCAGGTGAGAGCGCTTTCTTTAAATCGTACCTACGGGACCGCCTCTCCTGGTATGTCCCACAGAGGACCTTACGGTCTTCAAACAAAAACATCTTGGAGGTCCCAGGCCACAGGGAGGTGAGGCTGGCCTCAACCAGAGCCAGGGCTTTTTCGGCCGTGGCCCCGATATGGTGGAACTCTCTGTCACAAGAGACTAGGGACATCTTTCCGCCGGGCCTGCAAGACAGAGCTGTTCCACCAGGCCTTTGGCCAGGGCACAGCCCTGTAATCTTCACAGAACTCTAGCCCAATGGTTGATTCTGAATTGATTTTAGAATGAATTGATTTTTGAACGTATCTCAATTAATTGATTGTGATTTTATGTTAACTGTGTTACTTTTACAGTTTTAGCTGCTCTGAGCCCGGCTTCAGCTGGGGAGGGTGGGATATAAATAAATTTTATTTTTATTATTATTGTTGTTGTTGTTATTATTATTATTATTATTATTATGGTAGTTGGGAAGGAGCCAAATAGCAGGGTGGATAAAAATCAATGATAAAAAAATCGGATTTTTTCATTTAAATCGGATTTTCAAATTTAAATCCCTTTGGAGTAAAAATATTTCTAAAGATAGTTTTCTATTTAAGTTACATTATAGTCCAAAGGAAATGAAGATTTGTTTTAAGTTTTTCATGCTAAAACTCAGTATGGTTGTTTTTTTTAATTGTTTAACCACATCAGTTAACAAACATGCCATAATGTTATTGTTTTAGTTAAATAGTTTAGTTAAATAAATGGTTTAAATTGTTATTAAGTGCAGCAGAAAAGTTGTCCAAATATAAACAGCTAACTTATTGAACCTCACAATAATTTCATAACCATCTGTCCATGTATTTCTAATAGTATAACCAAATCAGTAATTTTTAATGTAACTGTAAAAACTACTCTGAAAATTTATTATTCCAAATACGAAACCTTCATCTGTTTGTAAATATTAAGATTATACCAGCAAGAAAGGGTCTTTCTGTAAAAAAAAATTAAAATTAAATCAAGTCATACAGACTAGTGATTTAAATCCATTTTATTTAAATCAAATCCACCCTGCCAAAGAGTCATCAGGCATAGGCAAACTCGGCCCTCCAGATGTTTTTGGCCTACAACTCCCATCATCCCTAGCTAACAGGACCAGTGGTCAGGGATGATGGGAATTGTAGTCCCAAAACATCTGGAGGGCCAAGTTTGGGGATGCCCAATCTAGTCCAACCTCCTGGAATTCCTCCCCCCCATTGAATTAATTGTAAGAGCTAAACTGCCCAAGGGGAGGCTAGAATGTGCAAATGTTTGGTGTGTCCCACCCCCGTGATGAAATCAGGGCGCCTCTTCCTAATCCCTTTCCCGGCGTGGGGATCCCCATTTTTATTTCAGATCCAGAGGCTGAAAAATGGGGGCCTTCCATTTTACGACACAGAGAAGGTCCGGCCGGCCAGCAGGAGGAGGCAGCTGTTCTGGAGAGCCATTCCAGAGGGTAGTGGAACGGATGCTTCTCCTTCGCTGGGTAAGGAGGAATTGGGAGTGGGTTTTTGGTTTGATCACGGTCTCGGGGGTGGGTGGTGGTTTTATATGCCCAAACCATCTTGCCTCCATGACTAACCGGGGAATTCTGCTCCAGATGAAGGCTGTAGGATGGATGGCGGTTGAGGATGAATCCTGACAAGACAGAAGTACTGTTTTTGGGGGACAAGGGGCGGGCTGGTGTGGAGGTCTCCCTGGTCCTGAATGGGGTAACTGTGCCCCTGAAGCACCAGGTGTGCAGCCTGGGAGTCATTCTGGACTCACAGCTGTCTATGGAGGCGCAGGTCAATTCTGTGTCCAGGGCAACTGTTTACCAGCTCCAGCTGGTACGCAGGCTGAGACCCTCCCTGCCCGCAGACTGTCTCGCCAGAGTGCATGCTCTGGTTATCTCTCACTTGGACTACTGCAATGCGCTCTACGTGGGGCTACCTTTGAAGGTGACCCGGAAACTACAACTAATCCAGAATGAGGCAGCTTGACTGGTGACTGGGAGCGGCCACCGAGACAATATAATACCGGTCTTGAAAGACCTACACTGGCTCCCGGTAAGCTTCCAAGCACAATTCAAAGTGTTGGTGCTGAGCTTTAAAGCCCTAAATGGCCCCGGCCCAGTATACCCAAAGGGGCGTCTCCATCCCCATTGTTCTGCCCGGACACTGAGGTCCAGCGCCGAGGGTCTTCTGGCAGTTCCCTTCCTGCAGGAACCAGGCAGAGGGCCTTCTTGGTAGTGGCACCCGCCATGTGGAATGCCCTCCCACCAGATGTCAAAGAGAAAAACAACTACCAGACTTTTAGAAGACATCTGAAGGCAGCCCTGTTTAGGGAAGCTTTTAATGTTTAATAGGTTGTTGTATTTTAATATTCTGTTGTAAGCTGCCCAGAGTGGCTGGGGATGGGTGGGGTATAAATAATAAATAATTGTTGTTGTTGTTGTTGTTGTTGTTGTTGTTGTTGTTGTTACTTCTGAACCGTCTTCAAAGGTAGCTCCACCTAATTTAATCTAACTGATACAGCCATGGCTGCAGCTTGAACATTGATAGCAATGAACTGGAAAGGGGAAAATGTTCCAACCATAACGGACTGGCAAAATAAATTACAGGAATATGTAGAAATGGTGCAACTGATTAATAGCTTGAGAGGCAACACAAGACAAGTATTCGTACAAAAATGGGATAAATATAAGAAATATTTACGAAATTGTAACAGTGGTATGTCTATGGCAGTATTTGATTGACCCTTTTATAGTGAAACATATGAGAAATAAGTCAAAAGGTACTAACTGTTGTAAGAATGTATTAGAAGGAATATAAAGAATCATGATAGGTATATTCATTATAGAATAAGGCTATATGCCGGGAAATGATAGGAAGTCATTTTTTCTTTTTTTCTGGTTTTTTCTTTCTTTAATTCATGTTAATAAATAGATAAGACAACAAAAGATAGTAAAAATATGAATCAGTTTAATTGATGTAAGTAACTATAGGAGTGCTCTGATGGTGTTTCCTGCTTGGCAGGGGGTTGGACTCGATGGCCCTTGTGGTCTCTTCCAACTCTATGATTCTATGATTCTAAACAAAATACTACTTGTATATGGTTTTTGCTTACACAGATTATATATATGTTTACTCCAGAAGATGTACAATACATATGTATATGTTATACGGGATATGCTATATGAAATGTGTCATATGATATAAGAGATTGTTAATAAAGCAAAAAAAGGGGGGATTAAAGCAAAAAAATATAACATAATCTAAGCTAGAGGTTACCAGAGCGAAGGCAACAGAAGTTAGGCCAGGCTTAAACTTGGCCCTCCGGATGTTTTTGGCCTGCAACTCCCATGATTCCTAGCTAGCAGGACCAGTAGTCAGGGATGATGGGAATTATAATCTCAAAACATCTGGAGGGTCAAGTTTCAGGAAGCCTGAGTCAGGCTATCCCTGTCCAGCCACCAGCCAAAACTGATGGATGGCACTTTGCACCATCAAGGCCCCAAGGGACAGAACTGAATCCAGATGTATCCCCAATAGAGTGGGTAAAAATCAATGATTTTTTTAAAAGGGGGGGGTATTTCACATTTTTTTGATTTAAATCAAATTTAAATTTTAAATTTAGATTTAAATTTTAAAATTTAAATTGGATTTTTAAAAATAAAATTCCTTTGGAGGAAAAATATTTCTAAAGATAGTTTCCTATTTAAGTTACATTATAGTCCAAAGGCTATTCATCAGGAAATAAGGATTTGTTTTAAGTTTTTCATGTGTGCTATAACTCAGTCTTAAGGTTTTTGGGGGGTAGGGTGGGGAATGTATAACCACATCAGTTAACAAACATGGATACATATGCTATAATGTTATTGTTTTAGTTAAATTGTTTAAAATGTTATTAAGGAAATGACTATTTTTCTCCTTCCAATAAAGTACAGCAGAAAAGCTGTCCAAATATAAAGAGTTAACTTATTAAACCTCATAATTTCATAATTATTGCTCTATGTCTTTTTAATAGTATAACTAAATCAGTAATTTTTGATATAACTGTAAAAAATACTCTGAAAATGTATTATTCCAAAAATGAAACATTCATCTGGTTGTAAATACAGTGGTACCTCGGATTAAGTACTTAATTCGTTCCAGTGGTCTGTTCTTAACCTGAAACTGTTTTTAACCTGAAGCACCACTTTGGCTAATGGGACCTCCTGCTGCTGCCACACCGCCAGAGCACGATTTCTGGTCTCATCCTGAAGCAAAGTCCTTAACCCGAGGTAATATTTCTGGGTTAGCGGACTCTGTAACCTAGAATCATAGAATCATAGAGTTGGAAGAGACCACAAGGGCCATCGAGTCCAACCCCCTGCCAAGCAGGAAACACCATCAGAGCACTCCTGACATATGGTTGTCAAGCCTCTGCTTAAAGACCTCCAAAGAAGGAGACTCCACCACACTCCTTGGCAGCAAATTCCACTGTCGAACAGCTCTTACTGTCAGGAAGTTCTTCCTAATGTTTAGGTGGAAGCTTCTTTCTTGTAGTTTGGATCCATTGCTCCGTGTCCGCTTCTCTGGAGCAGCAGAAAACAACCTTTCTCCCTCCTCTATGTGACATCCTTTTCTATATTTGAACATGGCTATCATATCACCCCTTAACCTCCTCTTCTCCAGGCATATGTAACCCGAGGTACCACTGCATTAAGATTATACCAGCAAGAATGAGTGCTTTAAAAAAAGAAAAGAAAAAAGAATTACTTACTAGTGATTTAAATCGTGATTTAAATTGATTTGATTTAAATCAAACCCACCCTGATCCCCAAGCTGCTTACCTGCAAAGTATACCCAGGCAGTTTGGGCTGTGAACCGGGGCAGGTGACAGGAGACAGCAGAAGAATCCTTCCTGTTTCCTTTTTTCCTTTTGCTCATAGGTAGCCGAACTCCTCTGCCAGATCATCCCAGCCTTTCCTTACTGTGTGACAAAGAAGAAATGGTGTTCATTCAGTTGCCTGGTCAGGTAGGAGATGGAAAAAAAACTTGGGATCTGGGAAGTGGTGTTAGCCAGGGCTTGAAAGGATCTGCTCCTTGATTCCCTTTCCAAGGATCTCTGCTTCCTTCGTAGAATCACAACAGATGGAAAGGGACCTGTGTTAAGGAAATGGTTTATTCTGACCATGTAAAAGATCCCCCTTTTTTTCCGAGATTGCAGCTGCAGGGAGTCCCAAGTTTTATGGCTGGGCGACTTTTTGTTCTACATTATTTATTGAAAAATAAAGAAGTACAAAAGTACAATTGCACAGAGTCATAAGACACGGAGAAGAAGTGTACATTACAAAAAAGTGTGGGGTGGGGGGAATTGTTAGTGTAGTTAACCAGACCTTACTCTAATATGGTACTTATAAAAATGAATCTTCAATCCAATTTTTAAAGGGAGCTCCATTTTTATTTTTCCAGTTCATCAACACCAGCAGTGAGAGCGAGGAGAGTCCGTTCATATTGCCCCTTTGTTAGATTCCATGTGTTGGGTATATCATTCAAAATGACATTTTCCTCTACAGTCATGCTGATTATCTCTATTACCTTCTGCCAAAAGTTTTTCAAGGTAGGACATTGTAAAGGTAAAGGGACTCCTGACAGTTAAGTCCAGTTGCGAACAACTCTGGGATTGGGCCCTCATCTCGCTTTACTGGCCAAGGGAGCCGACGTTTGTCTGCAGACAGTTTTTCCGGGTCATGTGGTCAGCATGACTAAGCCGCTTCTGGCGAACCAGAGCAGTGCACGGAAAACTCTGTTTACTTTCCCATCGGAGTGGTACCTATTTATCTACTTGCACTTGACGTGCTTTTGAACTGCTAGGTGGGCAGGAGTTGGGACCAAGCAACGGGAGCTCACCCCATCAGGGGGATTCGAACTGCTGACCTTCCGATCGGCAAGCCCTAGCTCTGTGGTTTACACCACAGCGTTGCCCGCGTCCCTTAGGACATTGTACAAACATATGTTTTAGGTAAGCTTAATCCCTGTCACATCTCCAGCAACTAGATGTCTTAGATAGTCCTTTCATAAACGAGCAGACTGGAGTCCAGTAAGTTCTAAATATTACTATTTGCATGAGTCTTAATTTGAGGTCCAGAGACATCCTGGTTATAGAATTTACCGTGTAGCAAGGTGGCTTAGCATGTGTGAGTCTCCCACAGTCATCCACATTTTTCTCAGTTCTGTGTTCAGAGAGAAGTGCTGTGTGTGTGAAAATGTAAACAAGCCACTGAACAGGAATGTTATAGGAAAGAGAGGAGACAAGAAGAGCTTGCTGCGAGAGATTTGCGGCCTAGGGCCCACGTACCTACGGGACCGCCTCTCCTGGTATGCCCCGCGAAGGACCTTAAGGTCCACAAATGACAACACTTTGGAGGTCCCAAGTCACAACGTGCTTAGATTGATCTCAACTAGGGCCAGGGCCTTTTCAGTATGGCCCTGACTTGTTGGAACGCTCTGTCCCAAGAGACTAGAGCCCTGCGGGACTTGATATCTTTCTGCAGGGCCTGTTTGGACTCAGTCTGACCCTTATGTTTCCCTCCCCTTGTGGTTTTGATGAGGCTGCATTTTAAATTGCATTTTAACCTGTATTTTAAATGGCTTTATTTTATTTTTTTTCCTATTATGTTTTTATTGTAATTTTATTGGTGTTAGCCACCCTGAGCCCGGCTTTGGCCGGAGAGGGCGGGGTATAAATAATAATAATTATTATCATTATTATTAGTAGTAGTAAGAGTCACAGAGAGAGACTCAAGAGCAAGCTGTTGGGCTTTAAAAACTGTTTAGAAGCTTAGAGATACCATCTTGTTTTATATGTGAAAGAAGGCACCAGGGTGGCACTGTGGTCTAAACCACTGAGCCTCTCGGGCTTGCCGATCGGAAGGTCGGCTGTTCGAATCCCCATGACGGGGTGAGCTCCCATTGCTCCGTCCCAGCTCCTGCCAACCTAGCAGTTCGAAAGCATGCCAGTGCAAGTAGATAAATAGGTACTGCTGTGGCAGGAATCATAGAATCATAGAATCATAGAGTTGGAAGAGACCACAAGGGCCATCGAGTCCAACCCCCTGCCAAGCAGGAAACACCATCAGAGCACTCCTGACATATGGTTGTCAAGCCTCTGCTTAAAGACCTCCAAAGAAGGAGACTCCACCACACTCCTTGGCAGCAAATTCCACTGTCGAACAGCTCTTACTGTCAGGAAGTTCTTCCTAATGTTTAGGTGGAATCTTCTTTCTTGTAGTTTGGATCCATTGCTCCGTGTCCGCTTCTCTGGAGCAGCAGAAAACAACCTTTCTCCCTCCTCTATGTGACATCCTTTTCTATATTGGAACATGGCTATCATATCACCCCTTAACCTCCTCTTCTCCAGGCTAAACATGCCCAGCTCCCTTAGCCGTTCCTCATAAGGCATCGTTTCCAGGCCTTTGACCATTTTGGTTGCCCTCCTCTGGACACGTTCCAGTTTGTCAGTGTCCTTCTTGAACTGTGGTGCCCAGAACTGGACACAGTACTCCAGGTGAGGTCTGACCAGAGCAGAATACAGTGGCACTATTACTTCCCTTGATCTAGATGCTATACTCCTATTGATGCAGCCCAGAATTGCATTGGCTTTTTTAGCTGCCGCGTCACACTGTTGGCTCATGTCAAGTTTGTGGTCAACCAAGACTCCTAGATCCTTTTCGCATGTACTGCTCTCAAGCCAGGTGTCACCCATCTTGTATTTGTGCCTCTCATTTTGTTCCGCCAGGCCAAACACATAGAAGTTACATGTGCTCTTGTTACAGTAGCTCTTGTTAGCTACTGTTGATTTTCATTTTCTGAATATGTTCTAAATACAGACAGGCCCCTTCTCTTTGTTAGCCACCCCTCCCAATTTGGTGTCATCTGCAAATTTGATCAGGATGCCCTTGAGTCCATCATCCAAGTCGTTGATAAAGATGTTGAATAAGACCGGGCCCAAGACAGAACCCTGTGGCACCCCACTAGTCACTCTTCTAAGGTAAATGGTGTTTCTACACACTCTGGCACTCATCACGGTCCTCCCTGTGCCAGTAGTGTTTTAGTCCTGCTGGCCACATGACCTGGAAAACTGTCTGTGGTGTGGACAAACGCCAGCTCCCTCGGCCTGAAAGTGAGATGAGCGCTGCAACCCCATAGTCGCCTTTGACTCGACTTAACCATCCGGGGGTCCTTTACCTTTACCTATACGTGAAATATGAACATATATTACTACGTGTGCGGAGGCAACATTCAGTGAATACTTTTAAACCTCCATATTGGAGGTTGCCCCTCAGTCATGGAAGCTTAAATTGAGATTCCTGGACTAGGGGACGCTTGGGGAGGTCCCATTCAAGCCTACAATTCTATGGGGCTATGTTTCTACGATGTGCTCTTCTTGCTTCACTGGAGTCCTGACCGCATAAACCCCAGCAACCCAACGGGTCATCAAGTCATGCAATGCCAGAATCACAGCTCTCTACGTCAGTTGCGAGGAGCAAATATTTTCTAACCCCCTTTTCTCTCCCCAGGGCTCACTGACCTTTGAGGAGGTGGCTGTGTTTTTCACGGAGGAGGAGTGGGCTCTGTTGGATCCTGGCCAAAGAGCCCTGCAGTGGGAGGTCACGATGGAGAATTATGGGAACTTGGTCTCTCTGGGTAAGGACCCCCTCTTCCCTTGTTAGGAGAAACTATGCAGCGCAGAGATGGTCAACAGTTGCCAGGCTATCCCGGACCAGAAGCTCATAGAACAGCGGTTCTCAACCTGTGGGTCTCCAGATGTTGTCGGACTACAACTCCCATCATCCCTGAGCTCTGGCCTTGCTAGCTAGGGGTGATGGGAGTTGTGGTTCAACAACATCTGGGGACCCACAGGTTGAGAAAGGCTGTCATAGAAAGTCTTCTGTAGCATCCTTTGGTGTCTGCTTGCCCTCTTTGATACCGGAATTTGAGTTTCTTTTCGTTCTCTTCATTTGGGCAAGACTTCAATTTTTTGAAGGGAGCCTTCTTGCCTCTAATAGTTTCCTTGACTGCTGACTAACCCTATCAAGTGTCCTCTCGGGTTTCTGAGAGGGATACCTCCAGTGTAGGAACCTCTTTTTATAATTTCTCCCAACAGCAGCAAGTGGGAGGTGGAGCAGGAAAGGGCTTTTGGTGTCGTCCTGAGATTGTAGCATATGCAGAAGCTAACCTCACATTCAGCAGGGCTTCGGGTAAAGGAAGGGGAGACGCTTGAAAACGATAGAATCGGAGAAGCAGAGCACTGGGCTCGATCCATAACAAGAATCTGCTTCTGCCTTGCATTTAAAACGCATTTTCTTTTTCTCCCTCCCCCAAAACAGGTAATAGGCAGAATAATGAGAATAATGGTGAGACATCCATGTTGACATCAGAGAATGAAGCATGGAAAGAGATGTTTGCCAATCAAGAAGCACCCCAAAAGTCAATGAATGGGGAAGAGAAATCCACTGCAACTCAGGACATTGATGTCCATGTACCCCTGAATTCGCAAGATCACAAAGGAAGCAGCAGGAAGTCATGTCCAGTACGTGGTGAACCATATAAGTATCAATCACAATCTAGTATATGTTACAGCATCCAGACAGAGGAGAAAGCATATAAATGTTTAGAATGTGGAAAGAGCTTCAGTCGTGGTGGGGATCTAAATGTGCACCAAAGAACTCACACAGGGGAGAAACCATTTACATGCATGGAGTGTGGAAAGAGCTTCAGTCGACGTGACCATCTTACTTTACATCAGAGAACCCACACAGGGGAGAAACCGTTTAAATGTATGGTGTGTGAAAAGAGTTTCAAACATGGTAAAAGCCTTACTGCACATCAAAGAACACACACATGGGATAAATCGTTTATATGCATTGAGTGTGGGAAAAGCTTCCATGAGAGTAGTGACCTTACTGAGCACCAGAGGACCCACACAGGAGTGAAACCTTACAAATGTATGGAGTGCGGAAAAAGCTTTAGCCAGAGTGGAGGCCTTGCTGCACATCAAAGAACGCACACGTGGGCAAAACCGTTTAAATGCATGGAGTGTGGCAAGAGCTTCCATAGGAACTGTGACCTTACTGTGCATCAGAGAACCCACACAGGAGTGAAACCTCACAAGTGCATGGAGTGTGGAAAGAGCTTTTGCCAGAGTGGAGGCCTCGCTGCACATCAAAGAACCCACACAGGGGAAAAACCCTTTAAATGTTTGGAGTGTGGAAAGAGCTTTAGTCGCAATTACCACCTTACTTTACACAAAAGAACCCACACCAAGGAGAAACCGTATCAATGTACACGGTGTGGAGAAAGCTTTAGTGGGAGTGATGGCCTGACTGTGCATCTGGGAACCCATGCTGTGGATAAACCCTCTAAGGGAATGTGAAAAAAAGCTGTAGTGGGAGCACTAAACTTACTTTATTACAGTCCAAAGACCCTCAAAATCAATTTTGAAAACAAAATATAGCAGAGATACAGGAAAAACATTGCTGGGCAACCCTGTTTAGGGAAGCTTTTAATGTTTGGTGCATTACTGTATTTTAATATTTTGTTGGAAGCCGCCCAGAGTGGTTGGGGAAGCCCAGCCAGATGGGCGGGGTATAATTCATTATTATTATTATTATTATTATTATTATTATTATTATTTATTTATCCAGAGCATGTCAATTTCTAATTCTTATTACCCCTGAGAGAAACTTTGCCACAGCCAGGATTATATTATTTATCTTCCAAGGAGATATTTGAGATAAAAGGTATCAGACTTACCAGATGAATTCACCAAGAAAACTTTGATGAATTGGTTCCTGGCTTGTTTATAAAGCCCACAGTGTAGTAAAATTTGTTTCGTACAGTTGACAGCCTGAAGACATAAACAAAGTCTATTCTGCAGCGGTTTTCAACCAGTGTGCCCTGGCACCCTGGGGTGCCGTGAAGGATGCTCAGGGGTGCCACAGGCAACACTGGCCTCCGTCTCTCTTTCCTTCGCTCCCTCCTTGGATGCCCTCTTGCATCTCTACCTCCCAAAGGCTTGCACAGCTGGTTGTGGCAGCAGCCCTGGCTACAAGCTCCCTAGGCGAATGGTCCCTCTGGGGCTGGCCAGGGGGCGCTGGGTGCCAGGAACTAAGGTGGCCTTGCAGTAAGCAAGCAAGCGGGCAAGGGAGCCCTGTCAGCTGGTTCGCCAGCCCTTGCTGTTGGGAACAGACCGACAAGTCCCACACCCCTGTGGTACATAAATGTACCAACCAAGCACGTACATAGATCAGCACAGGAAGACCGACCTGAAACCATTTTTGATTCCCAAACTGTCTAAATGTTTTCTCTGCAAGGGGGGGGGGGTCAGGGAGCCTTCCCATTGTCTCAGGAATTGAGTAATCAGCATTTTAATGGGTGACAGACTATCAGGAAAGGCAATCAGATAACCTGGCAGACAGGAAAAACACATTCAGATTTCTGCTGTAGACTGCCTTTTCTGTGATGTAGGTACGGTATGTGGGGGTGATCTTGTGTTACACCCCTTCTGTGATGTATGTATGATGTATGGAGGGGCGGTCTTGAGCTCCAGGGCAGGGAATTTAAAATGTATATATAAGGGCAGGCACACCTTGATTCTGGGGTCATCCTCCTTTCCTGCGTGTGAAGGGGGCACCCTGTTGCAACAGATCAATAAATATCAGGTTTACTAGTTGCTTTGCTTCTCAATATTCTCTGGTTGGCCTCTGTCATTTTCTCTTACCAATGGGGAACCTACGTAAGGACTCTATATGGTCTCTTGGGTACCCCATAAGGGAAAAGGGCAGATTTTTTGTTTACAACAGGAACCAGAATTGGCCTCCACAGTCACTTACGGACTCACTGTTGAGATCATGTTCATGGAAGACAATCTTACTCTGCTATGATGGGTGGTGAAAGAAGAGGAAAAAGAAAAAGAGAGTCATTGGAGCACCCCACAATTGCCTAACCTTGGCTCCCATAGGTTCCGGTCGGGGGTCACAAGCGAGAGACTTCAGCCAGGACATAGAAGCCAAACAGCGGCCCGGTGGCATGATCTTAATTGTTGCAACAAGACTTCCCACTACCCACAAAGATGAAGCAGCCAAAAGCCCCAAACAATGGATAGATAAGTATTTTAAAGTTTCCCATCATACATTTCCAGAAGCATCATCAATACATCATAGGTATGTCACAGGAAAGGTGTGGTCTCAGGTAGAACCTGAGATCCAGTGGTTGCCCCTGTCACTCAAATATAGTATTTCACACTTACTTCATCACAGTGCAAAGGAAAGCATTTACAGTTCCCTGGTCCTTAAAAGGTAAAGGGACCCCTGACCATTAGGTCCAGTCGTGGCCGACTCTGGGGTTGTGGCGCTCATCTCGCTTTATTGGCCAAGGGAGCCGGCGTGTAGCTTCCAGGTCGTGGCCAGCATGACTAAGCCACTTCTGGCAAACCAGAGCAGCACATGGAAACGCCGTTTACCTTCCTGCAGGAGCGGTACCTATTTATCTACTTGCACTTTGTGCTTTCGAACTGCTAGGTTGGCAGGAGCAGGGACCGAGCAACAAGAGCTCACCCCGTTGCGGGGATTTGAACCACCGACCTTGCGATCAGCAAGTCCTAGGCTCTGTGGTTTAACCCACAGTGCCACCCGCGTCCCTCCCTGGTCCTTGAGTCAAGTTAAATACACCCCTTTGTCTTGTCCCACTATGGGGTGGGTAGGCATGGTGAATGAGATGGTTACCTGTCTGACATGCTTGGGGCAGGATATCACCTTGGGAAGCCCCTGCAGCCATGACTGTACATCTCGGGGGATTATGCTGGGCTCAGTCACCTCAACCCTTATACCTGCGTCCTACATGCCATTGGAACTGAGAAGATTCAACAATGTGATTTCTTATGAATTTCTAAAGTTTTCCCACTGAGCCAGAACATAAGATGCATTTATCAGTGAACTGCGACATTTGGGAATGTGCAGCGGAGGCTGTTGGTCCTTGCCTGGTAGTGTGGAGAGCAAGGCTGGGGGTGTCTCTCTCACTCCCCCTCCAATTCCCCGGTAACACATCCATCCCCCGCCGTTCTAGGATTCCACACTGAATTGCCTTCCAGTAGGTGACTGAGTTGCCACTTCCTTTTAGCTACTGACACCTAACTTGTAATTGTATCCTGAACTGCAGGATCTTGTTCTTTGGTGCTGTGATTCTCCTTGTGTTCATGAAAATGCGCTCTGGAGTTTTGCAGCCTGCAGAGAAGACCTTGCTCTTCATCCCTGGCGCCTTCGCTTCCTGGAGTAGCCAGGATTTTGTGGGTGTATGTGTGTGGGTGTGTGTGTGTGTGTGCAGAACCTCAGTTTCCTATGTATTTTTTCTAGATTTTTGAAATATACTCGGAGTCAAGAGTGGATTTCATGCTCTTTATTTAGCTCATAGTGGTGAGGAGGAATGAAAGTTCCCCCAAAGTATCTGCTTTATATACATTATTTACACAATGAGCTGCTCGTAATTGGCTAATTCCGGAATTCTCCTGTAGGCCAATCAGGTTGTGGATTCACTTCCATCTGGAGCTGAATTGGGTGGCTCCTGCAGACCAATCATACTGCTGCATTCTGAATCCTCTTGTTCTAGGACCAATCATACTGCTGCATTTTGGATCCTATTGTTCTAGGACCAATCAGACTGCTGCATTTTGGATCCTATTCAACTCAGTATCTAACAATTTTCATTGTTTGGGTGCAGCTGCCCCTCCCCCCTCTGTGCTCTTGAGAAGGCTGCGTTAACATTCAATTATTTAGTCATTTCAAAGTAGGGATCCAGATGCACACGGCAGAATGGTAACAGGGAACCCCCACCTCCCTTGTCGTCAGTCAGCCTAAGATGGGGGGGCCTAGATGCAGAGTCCTTGGCCCAGATGGAGAAGGGAGGGCAGCCCCTAGAGCGCAGAAGCAGGCAGGCAGGGAGAGGGAGGAGCGGTCTCAGTCCCCTCGGCTTGCCAAGGGTTAAAAGGAGCAGAGCGGGATTCCTAGAGAGGACAGGAAGGGGAGGGCGGGGGAGGGCAGGGTCCTCCAGAGCAGAAGCCCCTCCCTGCCCAGTCCCTTCCTGCAAGCAAAGAGGAGGCTGCTTTGTTCTCTCTGCTTTGCAAAAGCTTCCTCGGTGCGCCTCCTGGAATCTGGTGAGTCTCTTCTCTCTTCCCCCTTGGGGTGCAGCGGGGAGAAGGGGGTCCCAGGGCTGCAAGGGAGGAGGCAAGGGGCCCCCCGTTCAGCTCATGCGTGGAGGGGGAGACCCCCAAGTCAGGGAGCAGAGGGTCCTGCCCCCAGTTCCTCTCTGCCAAGCCAGGGAGGGGCTGAGTGTCCAGCAGGTCTGCAACTCTGTTCTTCCTTTGGATCAAGATGCTGCCTTCCTTTTTGGGGAGGAGTCCTTTTTGGGGGAACAAAAAGAGGGCATGCAAATAAGCCCCCTTCAGATTGAGGGGAAAGTCGCATTTCATAACACAGAGAAGCATCCAAGGACTCCGAGGAAGGAGAAGCCCTGTGGAGTGGGGAGATACAGCCCCCCCCAAGTGTGGAGACTGGAGGGGAGACCCTCTCCCACGATCTACTCAAATACATTTCCCAGAGTTCCCTGGCAAGAAGGGGGGATTGGAGACCACTCTGGGAATTGCAGTCTTTGGGCAGCAGGGCTGAAGCTGTCTCCTTGCAACTCTCAGGGTCCTGAACCAATTCTGGCTCCCAGGATTCTTGGGAGGAGTCACTAGGGCCAGGTGAGATCTGGTTTCCAACCTTGTGATGGATCAGCAGCTAAACATCTGCCCCCTCCCAGCTGAGCCAGTGCACAGAGTGGCATGTGCCACTCTTGGGAGCAGGAGCTGCATCCAGCCTTGCTCAGCTCAACATTTTTAGGAAGACAAAGCCCCTTCTGCCCTGGCAAGGCACTGGGGTGAAGCTGCAACGCCATCAGCATCCTGTGTGAATAATAATAATAATAATAATAATAATATTTACCTGCCAGCCATCTGACTGGGTTTCCACAGACGCTCAGGGCGGCTTCCAGCACATATAACATACAGGGCTGCCTTCAGGTGTCTTCTAAAGGTTAAATAGTTACTCATCTCTTTGACAACTAATGGGAGTGTGTTCCACAGGGAGGGTGCCACTACCAAGAAGGCCCTCAGCCTGCTTCCCTGTAACTTCTCTCCTTGCACTGAGGGAACCGCCAGAAGGTCCTTGGTGCTGGACCTCAGTGTCCAGGCTGAATGATGGGGGTGGAGATGCTCCTTCAGGTATCCTGGGCCGAGGCCGTTTAGGGCTTTAAAGGTCAGCACCAACACTTTGAAAGTAGATCCTTTAGGAGCGGTCTTACATGGTTCCAGCAGCCACTCCCAGTCACCAGTCTAGCCTCCGCATTCTGCAGAACACTAAGTGAACGACACAGAAGTTGCTACTAATGGTATAAGGATATGGAATTAAGGGAAAAGATGGTCGTGACCTGGAGTGGTTACAGAATTTCTGGTCTCTCCCCGAGTGCCACGGGCCCTGCTCCAAAGAGAGCTTCTCTAAAGAAAGCACAACCAAAAATCACTCCATTTTGCGTGAATGAGGAAAATGAGGAGGTGGCTAAGAAACAGCAGGAGCCAGATCCTATTCCCAGCCTTCTAGGGTCTCTCAGCAGCTCTAATGATGAGCAGAAATAGGTTTGGGGCCCAGCCAGCTCAACTGCTAAGTCATCTCTTGCATTGAGATGTGGGGGCACCTACATGTAATAGCTACTCGGCTGTATTCTGCCCATGCTCTGGGGCTGCAGTTTTCAGGCTTGGGGACAGGATGGTGCCTGGTTTTTGCACCAAGTTCTATCCATAAGCCCCTCTGAGTTCAATGGGGTCTACTCAGGTCACTACTGTGCATACCATGCCAGCCTTACGAAGTGGGGTGAGGTGCCAACAGATTAAATTGGAATCACTGGAGATGTTTCAAATGGGGTTTCTGTTGGGAAGGGGCTGCCCCATTTGTGCTTCTCCAGGAGCAGGGGAATATCTAGGGCAGGAGAATTCCTGCAGGGCCTCTGAGGCTCCCTTTGTTTCTTCCTCTCTCCCAGGACCCTGCAGCTTGTGGTGGCTTCTCGACTCCTCAGGAAGGATGAAAGAGACTGAATCTGTAAACCTGAATCTGAAAGAGACTGAAGGGGGAAGATGGACAGTTGACCTGGTCAGGTTGTCTCCTGCATCCCTCCTCACAGCCTCTGAGCGTTCCCTCCCAGGGACCTCCGAGATATCTGGTGAGTCCCAGGGGAGGGGAGATGGGGACATGAATGGATGGGGCTGGAGAGGTACTGGGGCTTGCTCAGCTTGGGGGTGGGATGAGGCAGGCAGGAAGATGGAGATTGAGAAGGTGGGCACCTTTTTGGGCTCCTCCACCTATCTGCCTTCCTTCCTGCGCCTTTGGCATCTGCGGGGAATTTCAGCTAGGAATACGTCACAGCTCCCCGGCCACCGCGATGTATTGGTGCCAGTACTGTGCTCTGAATGCCCTCCCAGTGTCAGAGATCCATCACGCAGCACTAGAAGCCATGATTCTTTAAATTACTTGATCCTAATTTCAGGATTGACTGCAGATGGGGCCTCTGTGTTTTGCCTTTTTCTTTTCTTTTAGGAATAACTTCTCATTTTCTTTTAAAAGCAAGGATGCATTACATTCTTTCTTTTTTAAATTTTTATTTTATTTTATTCGAGTTCGGGATTTTTTACATACATATATTATCTCCTTCCAATTTTTAAATTTCCTGTACAATTTTTTCCTTTCCCTCCCTTCCCCCCCCCATATCCATTGGAAGGGTTCAAACAATTATCCTCAGCCACGGGCATAGCGTCTTTCGTTTCCACAGAATGTCTTTCGTTCCAGTAGTTGTTTCCTTGTACATGACTGTGACAATGTCCGACTGATTGTTGTTGTTGTTTAGTCATTTAGTCGTGTCCGACTCTTCGTGACCCCATGGACCAGAGCACGCGAAGCACTCCTGACTTCCACTGCCTCCCACAGTTTGGTCAAACTCATGCTGGTAGCTTCGAGAACACTATCCAACCATCTTGTCCTCTGCCATCCCCTTCTCCTTGTGCCCTCAATCTTTCCCAACATCAGGGTCTTTTCCAGGGAGTCTTCTCTTCTCATGAGGTGGCCAAATTATTGAAGCCTCAGCTTCAGGATCTGTCCTTCCAGTGAGCACTCAGGGCTGATTTCCTTAAGAATGGAGAGGTTTGATCTTCTTGCAGTCCATGGGACTCTCAAGAGTCTCCTCCAGCACCATAATTCAAAAGCATCAATTCTTCGGCGATCAGCCTTCTTGATGGTCCAGCTCTCACTTCCATACATCACTACTGGGAAAACCATGGCTTTAACTATACGGACCTTTGTTGGCAAGGTGATGTCTCTGCTTTTAAGATGCTGTCTAGGTTTGCCATCGCCTTTCTCCCAAGGAGCAGGCGTCTTTTAATTTTGTGACTGCTGTCACCATCTGCAGTGATCATGGAGCCCAAGAAAGTAAAATCTCTCACTGCCTCCATTTCTTCCCCTTCTATTTGCCAGGAGGTGATGGGCCCAGTGGCCATGATCTTCGATTTTTTGATGGTGAGCTTCAGACCATATTTTGCGCTCTCCTCTTTACCCTCATTAAAACGTTCTTTAATTCCTCCTCACTTTCTGCCCTCAAGGTTGTGTCATGTGCATATCTGAGGTTGTTGATATTTCTTCCGGCGATCTTTATTCCAGCTTGGGATTCATCCAGCCCAGCCTTTTGCATGATGAATTCTGCATGTATTTGAAATAAGTAGGGACACAATATACAGCCTTGCCGCACTCCTTTCCCAATTTTGAACCAATCAGTTGTTCCTTATCCAGTTCTAACTATAGCGTCTTGTCCCACATAGAGATTTCTCAGGAGATAGATGAGGTGATCAGGCACTCCCATTTCTTTAAGATCTTGCCATAGTTTGCTGTGGTCGACACAGTCAAAGGCTTTTGCATAGTCAATGAAGCAGAAGTAGATGTCTTTTTGGAACTCTCTAGCTTTCTCCATAATCCAGCGCATGTTTGCAATTTGGTCTCTGGTTCCTCTGCCCCTTCGAAATCCAGCTTGCACTTCCGGGAGTTCTCGGTCCACATACTGCTTAAGCCTGCCTTGTAGAATTTTAAGCCTAACCTTGCTAGCGTGTGAAATGAGTGCAATTGTGCAGTAGTTGGAGCATTCTTTGGCACTGCCCTTCTTTGGGATTGGGATGTAGATTGATCTTCTCCAATCCTCTGGCCACTGCTGAGTTTTCCAAATTTGCTGGCATATTGAGTGTAGCACCTTAACAGCATCATCGTTTAAAATTTTAAATAGTTCAGCTGGAATATCATCACTTCCACTGGCCTTGTTATTAGCAGTGCTTTCTAAGGCCCATTTGACTTCACTCTCCAGGATGTCTGGCTCAAGGTCAGCAACCACACTATCCATATCTTTCTATTGTAATTCCTCTGTGTATTCTTGCCACCTCTTCTTGATGTCTTCTGCTTCTGTTAGGTCCTTTCCACTTTTGTCTTTTATTATGGTAATCTTTGTACGAATCTTGAACAGATCTCTGGTTTCCCCCATTCTATCGTTTTCCTCTATTTCTTTGCATTGCTCGTTTAAGAAGGCCTTTTTGTCTCTCCTTGCTATTTTTTGGAAATTTGCATTCAATTTCCTGTATCTTTCACTATCTCCCTCGCATTTTGCTTGCCTTCTCTTCCCCGCTATTTGTAAGGCCTTGTTGGACAGCCACTTTGCTTTCTTGCATTTCCTTTTCATTGGGATGGTTTTAGTTGCTGCCTCCTGTATAATGTTACAATCCTCCATCCATAGTTCTTCAGGCACTCTGTCCACCAAATCTAAATCCTTAAACCTGTTCCTCACTTCCACTGTGTATTCATAAGGGATTTGACTTAGATTGTATCTTACCGGCCCAGTGGTTTTTCCTACTTTCTTCAGTTTAAGCTTGAATTTTGCTATAAGAAGCTGATGATCTGAGCCACAGTCAGCTCCAGGTCTTGTTTTTGCTGACTGTATAGAGCTTCTCCATCTTTGGCTGCAGAGAATATAATCAATCTGATTTCAATGTTGCCCATCTGGTGATGTCCATGTGTAGAGTCGTCTCTTGTGTTGTTGGAAAAGAGTGTTTGTGATGACCAGCTTGTTCTCTTGACAGAACTCTATTAGCCTTTGCCCTGCTTCGTTTTGAACTCCAAGGCCAAGCTTGCCAGTTGTTCCTTTTATCTCTTGACTCCCTACTTTAGCATTCCAATCCTCTATAATGAGAAGAACATCCTTCTTTGGTGTCATTTCTAGAAGGTGTTGTAAGTCTTCATAGAATTGGTCAATTTCAGTTTCTTCAGCACCAGTGGTTGGTGCATAAACCTGGATTACTATGATGTTAAAAGGTCTGCCTTAGATTCGTATCGAGATCATTTTATCATTTTTGAGATTGCATCCCAGTACAGCTTTCGCTACTCTTTTGTTGACTATGAGGGCCACTCCATTTCTTTTATGGGATTCTTGCCCACAGTAGTAGATATGATGGTCATCCGAACTGAATTTGCCCATTCCCCTCCATTTTAGTTCACTGATGCCCAGGATGTCAATATTTACCGTATTTTTTGCACCATAACACTCACTTTTTTCCTCCTAGAAAGTAAGGGGAAATGTCTGTGCGTGTTATAGAGCGAATGCCTGCGGGTGGCAGGGGCGATCTGCTGCAGTCGTGAGCAGAGGATCCATGGTTCCCCTTCCTATAATAATTTATTATTATTATTATTATTCCTTCCCTCCTCTGTGGTTACAAAGCATGGATCCACATGGATCCTCAGGATTTTTGCACTGGGCTACTCCAAACTCACTGTCAGATCACATGTCTGTGGCCACAGCATGAACCACAAAAATCATATATCCACTATTTAGTTTAGAATATTTTTTTTCTTGTTTTCCTCCTCTAAAAACTACGTGCGTGTTATGGTCTGGTGCGTGTTATAGAGTGAAAAATACGGTATTCTTGCCATCTCATTTTTGACCACATCCAACTTATCAAGGTTCATAGTTCTTACATTTCAGGTTCCTATGCAATATTTTTCTTTACAGCATTGGACTTTCCTTTCGCTTCCAGGCATATCCGCAACTGAGCGTCCTTTCGGCTTTGGCCCAGCCGCTTCATCAGCTCTGAATCTACTTGTACTTGTCCTCCGCTCTTCCTCAGTAGCATGTTGGACGCCTTCTGACCTGAGGGGCTCATCTTCCAGCGTCATAACTTTTATATGCCTGTTGCCTTTGTCCATGGAGTTTTCTTGGCAGAGATACTGGAGTGGCTTGCCAGTTCCTGCTCCAGGTGGATCACGCTTGGTCAAAACTCTCCACTATGACCTGTCCATCTTGGGTGGCCCTTCACGGCATAGCTCATAGCTTCTCTGAGTTATTCAAGCCCCTTCGCCACGGCAAGGCAGTGATCCATGAAGGGGACTAGGATCATATAGGACTATATATGATCCCTTCCAGTCGGGATTCAGGCCTCATCATGGGACTGAAACTGCCTTGGTCGCACTGGTTGATGATCTCCGGTGGGCTAGGGACAAAGGTGAGAGCTGTTTCCTAGTTCTGCTGGATCTCTCAGTGGCATTTGATACCATCGACCATAACATCCTTCTGGACCGTCTTGAGGGGCTGGGAGCTGGGGGCACTGTCATACAGTGGTTCCACTCCTTTCTCCTGGGCTGTGTTCAGAAAGTGGTGGTGGGGGATGAGTGTTCAGACCCCTGGGCTCTCACTTGTGGGGTGCCTCGGGGTTTTGTCCTCTCCCCCATGCTTTTCAACATCTACATGCAGCCGATGGGAGAGATCATCAGG
The DNA here is from genome assembly GCA_947686815.1 of Podarcis lilfordi. Lineage (NCBI taxonomy): Eukaryota > Metazoa > Chordata > Lepidosauria > Squamata > Lacertidae > Podarcis > Podarcis lilfordi. The sequence continues at coordinate 120,682,056 of OX395127.1, read as the reverse complement.
GGGTATGGGCTGGGTGTTCATCAGTATGCAGATGATGTGAGATTTTGACCAGCTTCGGCCCATCTGAAGCTGATACAGGCTCGTCTTATCTTGAGCCCAAGCAGAGTAGTCCACACAGCAGAAGGATAAGCAGTATGTGCCACATTCTTAACTTTATTTCCACTCTATGCTGAGAGAATACAAACATGCATCTTGCCTCTGTGAGAGCAGAGAAGCAACTGTCTCTCTAACAAAGAAACCGAGAGAACAGTGAAAAACAGGAAACCAGTGAACGTCACATCCAGTCTCCCATTCCCGTGGGAATCCAACAGTAACTCTGACTGTGGAATGCAAAACAATGTCTTGTGACTGCAGTTGCTGCTCAGTGAGGGAAATAGAAACCAACAGATGATACCCAGCTCTACCTCTCTTTCAAATCAGAACCAGTGAAGATGGTGAAGATCCTGTGTGAGTGTCTGGACACGGTTGGAGGATGGATGGCGGCTAACAGATTGAGATTGAATCCTGACAAGACAGAAGTACTGTTTTTGGGGGACAGGAGGCGGGCAGGAGTGGAGGATTCCCTGGTCCTGAATGGGGTAACTGTGCCCCTGAAGGACCAGGTGCGCAGCCTGGGAGTCATGTTGGACTCATAGCTGTCCATGGAGGCACAGGTCAAATCCGTGTCCAGGGCAGCTGTTTACCAGCTCCATCTGGTACGCAGGCTGAGACCCTATCTGCCTGCAGACTGCTTAGCCAGAGTGGTGCATGCTCTGGTTATCTTCCGCTTGGACTGCAATGCGCTCTACGTGGGGCTACCTTTGCAGGTGACCTGGAAACTACAGATAATCCTTAACGCAGCAGCCAGCCTGGTGACTGGGAGCGGCCGCCGAGACCATATAACACCAGTCTTGAAAGACCTACATTGGCTCCCAGTACGTTTCCGAGCACAATTCAAAGTGTTGGTGCTGACCTTTAAAGCCCTAAACGGCCTCGGTCCAGTATATCTGAAGGAGTGTCTCCACCCCTATCATTCTACCTGGACACTGAGGTCCAGCACCGAGGGCCTTCTGGCGTTTCCCTCACTGCGAGAAGCCAAGTTACATTGAACCAGGCAGAGGGCCTTCTCAGTAGTGGCACCCTCCCTGTGGAACGCCCTCCCACCAGATGTCAAAGAGAACAACAACTACCAGACTTTTAGAAGACATCTGAAGGCAGCCCTGTTTAGGGAAGCTTTTAATGTTTGATGTATTACAGTATTTTAATATTTTTTTTGGAAGCCGCCCAGAGTGGCTGGGGAAGCCCAGCCAGATGGGCGGGGTATAAGTAATAAAATTATTATTATTATTACTAAAAAATTATACAAATATGTAGACTGTCTCAGTCTTCTCATATGATTCTCAAAAACAGATTGAACACAGATGGGGCCTCTGTGTTTTGTCTTTTTCTTTTCTTTTAGGAATAACTTTTCTTTTAAAAACAAGGATCATATAGGACTCATAAATGATACAAATATGTAGATTTGATTATCAAATCAAATTCTCATATGATTTCTCAAATGAATTCTCATGTGATTCTCAAAAATAATCTTCTCATATGATTCTCAAAAATAGAATAAATTTGCAGGAATATCTATAACATATGGTTTATCATTATTGGTCAGTGTATGAGTTCTGAGTTCATGAATTGGTTTAAATTGGGGGGGAAAGGAGAGATAGGAGACAACAGAGTACATTCAACATCTCCTAGCCGAATGCCTAGTCAGGAGCTCTTGTGACTGTTGTGCTTAAATTAAGTGTGAGTCATAGTCATTTTTCCTCTACTGTTCCCAATGAAACAATACAGAGTTGGTCTCCTTATGAACATGGGAGGGTGGTTCCAAGTGAAGAAAGTGATTTATAAATTTAAATTGAGACCAACCAGATTGAGATAAATGCTGATGTGGAGCGTGCAAATGAAGATGTTCCTGTTTGTTGAGGCATGGAGATTGCTGGATCCTGACCAGAGAGCTCTGCATAAGGAAGTCAAGGAGGGGAATCGGGGAATCATGCACCCTCTCGGTAAAGCTCCCCGTTGGATCATAAGATGAGTTTTGACATTCCATACATACCTCTATGTGATGAACCTCCACTGTTTGGATGGAGACCAACAGCATCTGGGATTCTAACATCCACACCATGAGCCCTGAATGGAGGGATATCAACTTGTTTCTCTGTGAATATTCTTTGTCTAGTCATGCCTTTTTAAACAATGACCAGATTTCCCTGAACTGCCCAGGCCTTCTTAAATGTCGGCTTGAAAGTTTTTAGGGACGTTGAAGTAACTTCTGTCAGGTTTGTTGTTTTTGCTTTTGCTTCTGTCTTCATTTTGTTGACCAAAGAGATGACTGACCTTTGAGATGGAGTGGACTCCATGACTGTGTTGGGAGACATTCTACACAGAAACATGTGTGTATACCTTTAAGAAGTTTCTGGGTTAATTGGTTGCAGCTGGCCGTGGCTGTAAAAAGGGAAAAGGAGCGTTTTGTAGCCTGCCTGCAGGAATAACACCCACCAGAGTTTGTGTTTATTTGTTTGGTAATAAAGTCTTCGTTTTAGTTTGGGTTTTTACACCTATGTCTCCTGGAGTCACTCTGTCCTCTGCCACCAGCTGGAAATCCCCCTCCAACAGGTTATGGGCCCAGTCCCCAGTCCTGAGTGGGCAGAGACAGAGCGTGAAAAGAACCCAGAGTCTGGAAGCAACTCAGCGTTTCTCAAGCAGCTGGCTGTGTGAAGGCGTCGGCAGGGAGAGTCTGTTTGAGACCAGGAGCCGAACATTTCTTCAAGCCACGTGTGAGTAAGGACTGAGTGGAAAGCTGAAAGCTGGATGGATCTATGGCTGGACTTGGAGCTGGAGCTCAAGGGGGAGCTTCATATTTTCCAGTAGAGAAACTGGGAGAATCCAGTTATATGTCATGGAGTTTACAGATGCAGCCAAGAAAGAACAATGTTGGACTGTTATTGTTAACCCTCCTGTAAAAGATGAGGATGAAGAGTTAGATGAAGCAGACCAAAGGCTGGAGGACAAAGCCTATGCCAATCTAATTTTGAGTTTAGAGAAGTCACAGTTATCTCAAATGTGAGACCTTGAAACAGCAAGTGAGATTTGGAAAGCACTGAGAGCGATACACGTTAGAGACACTGCTGGCAGCAAAATTACTCTAATGAGAGCTCTGTACCGAGCCAGACTAAGTGAGGGTGAATGTGTTTCAACACACCTTCAAAGAATGTGTGATTTATTTTCACAGTTAAATGAACTTGGGGAACTTTTTTCTGAGCAGACAAAGCTTTATATTGTGCTGTCTTCACTTCCTGAGTCATGGGACAATTTAGTGATAACTTTGGAGGCAATTCCAGAAAGCCAATTAACAATGCATTTCTTAACTGGGCGTTTGCTTGATGAGGAAGAAAGACGCCATGAGAGGAAAGCCACAACCCCTCACCGTAATTCCAGAAATGGGAGGCAGTCCAGTAAAAGATATGCAACTGATGAGGAGCGGCAACCTAAAGATGTTGAAGACCACAGAGAGGAAGCAGCTTTCACAGTCAGAAGATGCTATCGTTGTAGGTCAACCAAACATTTAGTACGTCAGTGCACTGTGTCTCTGGGAGAAAACACAAGAAAAGGGCGGCCTGCGATTGCTGGGAAGTTGAGGAGACAGGAAGAGTCGAGTCCAGTATGTTTCTGCAGCAGTTCGAGGCACCAGTCACGACGTTGGACAAGACTGGATTTTAGACTCAGCAGCGACAAACATTTTTGTTAAGTCTGCACAAACCTTTGTAGAAAAGCAGCCTTGTAAGTCTGTAAATGTAGTACTAGCTGACGGAACAGTGCATGAGTCAGTTGGAAAGGGTAGTGTGAATATCAACTGTTTAAGTACCAAGTTTACCAATGTTTTACGTGTACCAAGTTTAGAAAATAATTTGCTTTCAGTTACAAGTCTTGTTAAGCAGGGATTTAAGGTAACCTTCTCGGGTTCAGGTTGTAAAATAGAGAAAGCTGGAAAAGTGGTTACAGCATCACTAAAAAATGGTTTGTTTGTTTTGAAAGACCAGCTAGTAAGTGAGTCTGGGGCATGTGTTAAAGCCTGTAATAAAGCCTTGCATGATGAGTGCCAGCATCTGTGGCATCGTCGTTTGGGGCATGCCAATTTCCGCAGTATTGCAAAAATGCCAGAATTAAACAAGGGAATTAAAATGAAAAAATGTTCAGTTTTTCTGGACTGCAATACCTGCAAGAACTCTAAAAGTAAGCGGCGGTCCTATCCTGAAAGTACTAGAATTAGCAAGAGGCCATTTGCTTTAGTACACTCAGACCTTTGTGGGCCATTTGCAGAGTCTGAAGGAGGAGCAAAGTGTTTTTTTTTTGTTCTTGTGGATGATTATAGCCGGTATACTTGTTAAAACACAAAAGTGAAACTGGTCAACTGATTAAAAATTGGGTCAACTATATAGAAAGGCAGTTTCCCTACAAAGTTACCCAGTTGCAGAGTGACCGTGGAGGCGAGTTCATGTCTGAAGCCCTCCAGGTCTGGTTGAAAAAGCGTAGTATTAGTCACCGTAAATTGTGTCCTTTTTCGCCTGAAGAAAATTCAGTTGCAGAACGCAAGATAAGGTCTTTGCAAACAATGCTAGATTCTATGGTATGTGATTCTGGCTTATCCAGGAAGTATTGGGGGGGAAGGAATTCTCTGCGCTAACTACATACAGAACAGATTGCTTCATTCTACCATAAACAATAGCCCTCATTTTTTGCTTTATGGGAAAAAAACCTTTTTAGACCATGTTAAAACTTTTGGTTGCTGGGCTTGGGTTCACATCTTAAAAGGACAGAGAAGGAAAGGAGAACCCAAGGCAAAGAAACTTAGGTTTGTTGGCTATCAAACTTGGTCAAAGGGGTATTGTTTTGCACTACGGCGTGGCAGAGTTGTGATATCAAGACATGCAGAGTTTTGTGAGCAAGATGGTTGGGCTCGTTTACATGGAAATTCAGAAGTTGTGTTATCTTCTGATGATACAAATAAATTTGTGAAATCTGAGGTAGAAAAGCCACAAATTAAAGAAAATTCTGAAAGAGACAGTGGTGAGAACTCAGGGGATGAGGGTCCCAGTACACAATCTCCTAAAGCTGAAGCAATTTCTCCTGAGCAAGATGAATCAGAAGGGGAAGATAGTTCAGAGGGGGCGAGTGTTCAGGTTAGAAGATCACAAAGAAGCAATAAGGGGGTACCTCCAGAAAGGTTTACTATACAAGAAGTTAAAACTGTTGATGTGAAGAAAGAACCTTGTGATTATGAGGAGGTTTTAAAGTTACCACACCAGGAAATAGTAAGGTGGAAAAATGCAATGAAAGCAGAAATGAAATCTTTAGCAGAACATAATGTGTTTACCACAGAGGCATTGCCAGAAGGAAAAAAGGCAGTGGGCTGTAGATGGGTGTATAAAATAAAACACTTGGCAGATGGTGGTGTTAAGTACAAAGCTAGGCTGGTAGCACGAGGCTTTACTCAAAGAAAAGGTGAAAGCTTTGATGAAACCTTTTCTCCTACTGCAAGGAGTGAAAGTGTACGTTTATTGCTAGCTCTTGCAGCACAACGTGGGTTTAAGGTAAATCATTTTGATATTGAAACAGCTTATCTTAACGCAAATCTGCAAGAAATTTCTTCCAGTGTGGTGTAGTGGTTAAGAGCGGTAGTTTCATAATCTGGGGAACCGGGTTCGCGTCTCCACTCCTCCACATGCAGCTGCTGGGTGACCTTGGGCCAGTCACACTTCTCTGAAGTCTCTCAGCCCCACTCACCTCACAGAGTGTTTGTTGTGGGGGAGGAAGGGAAAGGAGAATGTTAGCCGCTTTGAGACTCCTTAAAGGGAGTGAAAAGCGGGATATCAAATCCAAACTCTTCTTCTTCTTCTTATGAATCAAGTGCCAGGTTTTGAGGCAGGCGAACAGAATTCTGTATATAGGCTGAACAAAGCAATTTATGGGCTCAAACAGTCAGCCAAAAATTGGAACGAGTGTCTTGATAATGCTTTAAAAAATCTTGGCTTTAAGAGAAGCTTAGCTGATAACTGCTTGTACACTAAAGGAAAGGGTGATAAACAAGAAATATGTCTATCTTATGTTGATGATTTGCTTTACTCTACAAAAAGTGACAAGCAAGTGGAAAAGTTTGCAGAACAACTAAGAAAGGAATTTAAAGTAAGAGATTTGGGTCCAGTAAAAAATTATCTCGGTTTAGAAATTCAAAGAACAAACGATGGAAGTTTTTTGTTGAGTCAAAGAGATAAAATAATGGAGTTACTTGAAAGAAACAATATGCAAAACAGCAAGGGAGTAAAAACCCCAATGGAAATAGGTTTTTTCAAGAATGAAGGAGAATGCACAGAACCTGTAAATCATGAAATGTACCATTCAATAGTTGGAAGTTTATTATACATTTCATTGTGGAGCAGACCAGATTTGAGTTATGCAGTTGGAATACTGAGCAAACTAGTAAGCTGTCCCACAGAAAATGCCTGGAAAGGTTTAAAACATATTTTCTGGTATTTAAAACAAACACTTGATTATTGTTTGAAATTGCCATCTTCAGGGTCTACAAAATTGCAGTGTTACGTTGACAGCGATTGGGCCAACCTGCCTGATAGAAAATAAATTTCTGGAATAGTATTTCAATTTGGGGATTCCTTGATAGGTTGGAAGTCCAAAAAGCAAGGTATCATGGCCACATCTTCAACAGAGGCCGAATACTGTGCTTTATCAGAGTTGTGTAATGAAATAAAATTTTATGTTCAGATCCTCAAGGATTTAGATATACAATGTGATTATCCCGTTCAAATATGGGAAGACAATCAAGCTGTAAAAACTTTGGCTGGGTCTGAGCAGTTTAGAAACAAATCAAAGCATTTAGAAATTAAATATCAAAATGTGGCTGAAAATGTGAAGCAAAACCTGATAATGCTGAAGTATTGTGAGAGTATGCAAAATGTGGCTGATATATTTACAAAAGCACTAACTTTTGAGAAACATGCACAACTAGTGACAAAATTAGGAATTGTTGTGTGTGATGTGTAAATATGTTCTGTATATGTTTAAAGTACCGTTGTTTCTGTTTCTGTTTGAATGAGAGGGGGTGTTGGGAGACATTCTACACAGAAACATGTGTGTATACCTTAAAGAAGTTTCTGGGTTAATTGGTTGCAACTGGCCGTGGCTGTAAAAAGGGGAAAGGAGCGTTTTGTAGCCTGCCTGCAGGAATAACACCCACCAGAGTTTGTGTTTATTTGTTTGGTAATAAAGTCTTCATTTTAGTTTGAGTTTTTACACCTATGTCTCCTGGAGTCACTCTGTCCTCTGCCACCAGCTGGAAATCCCCCTCCAACAGACTGAGGCAAACAAAATCTATCCCGGATAAAAGCCAAGCAATTCCAGCCAACAAAGGCAGTGAAAACTATAGTAAGGACTCACATCTAACTCTCTTCAGTTATTCCTCTATCACAAGCATTCATTAACATTGTTCAGTAATCTGGAGCTCCATTTCTTCCTGAGGCTCTAATTAGCTTCTCTCTTCATTGCAGATGGTGATGAATTGGAAGGTAACAACAAGGGGAACCACAACAGAATCCACATAGCGGAGGAGTCCGATAAATATTCAAAGTGTGGAGAGAACATCTGTCAGAGCTCCCAGTCCCCCTCCAATCAAACAAAGTCCTTAATTCGAAGGAATAGTCTCACTTCCCATCAAAGAACTCATACCGGGGAGAAACCCTATCAGTGCTTCGAATGTGGGAAGAGCTTTAGTCAAAGCTCAAATCTCGCTTCCCATCAAAGAACTCATACCGGGGAGAAACCCTATCAGTGCTTGGAATGCGGAAAGAGCTTTCGTCAGAGTGGGCATCTCACTTCCCATCAAAAAGTTCATACAGAGGAGAAACCCTATCAGTGCTTGGAATGTGGAAGGAGCTTCAGTCAAAACTCACATCTCACTTCCCATCAAAGAATTCACACAGGGGAGAAACCCTTTCAGTGCCTGGAATGTGGAAAGAACTTCAGTCAAAGCTCACATCTCACTTCCCATCACAGAATTCATACCGGGGAGAAACCCAATCAGTGCTTGGAATGTGGGAAGAGCTTTCGTCAGAGTAGGGATCTCACTTCTCATCACAGAATTCATACAGGGGAGAAACCCTATCAGTGCTTGGAATGTGGAAAGAGCTTCAGTAAGAGCAGCGATCTCACTTCCCATCAAAGAATTCATACCAGGGAGAAACCCTATCAGTGCTTGGAATGTGGGAAGAGCTTCAGTCGAAAGGGCAATCTCACTTCCCATCAAACAATTCATACCGGGGAAAAGCCCTATCACTGCTTAGACTGTGGAAAAGGCTTCCGTCTGAAGAAAAGTCTCACTTCCCATCAAATAATTCACACAGTGGAGAAACCCTATCAGTGCTTGGAATGTGGGAAGAGCTTCATTCACCACAAGAGTCTCTCTTCCCATCAAAGAATCCATACAGGGGAGAAACCCTATCAGTGCTTGGATTGTGGAAAAAGCTTCTTTCACAGACAACATCTCACTTCCCATTCAAGAATCCATACAGGGGAGAAACCCTATCAGTGCTTGGAATGTGGGAAGAGCTTCAGTCGAAAGGACAAGCTCACTTACCATCAAACTATTCATACAGGAGAGAAGCCCTATCACTGCTTAGACTGTGGAAAAAGCTTCTGTCTGAAGGAAAGTCTCACTTCCCATCAAAGAATTCATACAGGGGAGAAACCATATCAGTGCTTGGAATGTGGGAAGAGCTTCAGTCAGAGGCAGGGTCTCACTTCCCATCATAAAATTCATACAGGGGAGAAACCCTATCAGTGCTTGGAATGTGGAAAGAGCTTCCGGGATGGGACCTATCTCACTTCCCATCAAACAATTCATACAGGGGAGAAACCATATCAGTGCTTGGAATGTGGGAAGAGCTTCAGTCAGAGGCAGGGTCTCACTTCCCATCATAAAATTCATACAGGGGAGAAACCCTATCAGTGCTTGGAATGTGGAAAGAGCTTCCGGGATGGGACCTATCTCACTTCCCATCAAACAATTCATACAGGGGAGAAATCCTATCAGTGCTTAGACTGTGGAAAATGCTTCCGTCAGAAGGAAACTCTCACTTGCCATCAAAGAATTCATACAGGGAAGAAACCCTATCAGTGCTTGGAATGTGGAAAGCGCTTCAGTCACAGCAGCAGTCTCACTTCCCATCAAAGAATCCATACAGAGGAGAAACCCTTTCAGTGCTTAGAATGTGGGAAGAGCTTTAGTCAAAGCCGCAATCTCATAACCCATAAAAGAATTCATACAGGAGAGAAACCACATATGTGCTTGGATTGTGGAAAAAGCTTCAGTCACAGCCACAGTCTCACTTCCCATCAAAGAATTCATACAGGGGAGAAACCATATCAATGCTTGGAATGTGGAAAGAGCTTCAGTCAGAGCAGCAGTCTCACTTCCCATCATAAAATTCATACAGGGGAGAAACCATATCAATGCTTGGAATGTGGAAAGAGCTTCAGTCAGAGGCAGAGTCTCACTTCTCATCTTAAAATTCATACAGGGGAGAAACCATATCAGTGCTTCGAATGTGGGAAGAGCTTCTGTCACAGATCACATCTCGCTTCCCATCACAGAATCCATACAGGGGAGAAACCCTATCAGTGCTTGGAATGTGGAAAGAGCTTCAGTCACAGCCACAATCTCACTTCCCATCAAATAATTCACACCAGAGAGAAAACCTCTTAGTGTTTGGAATGAGGGAAGAGCTTCAGTCAGAATGCCACTCTCATGGCCCACCAAATAGTTCATACAGGGTTTAAAGCATATCAGCGCATGGAATGTGGATAAAATTTCACTCGTAAAAAAGTCAATTCAAGAACTCACAGCAGGGTGAATAATAGAATGGTAGACTCGGAATCTAGTCCAACTGCCGCCAATGCAGACAAAAACTCATTTCAAGCATCCATGACAGATGGCCATCCAACTTCTTCTTATATACCTCCAATGAAGGAGAGTCCTCTCTCTTCTGAGGGAGTTCCTTTTCACTGTTGTCTCTTACTATCAGAAAGTTCTTCCTGATCTTATGAGGAATCTCCTTTTGTGTTGCTTGAATCACCTCTTCAGATTCCTTCATGACCTTGAGAAGGACTTCTGTATGTCTGAGAATGTCCAGGGGATTGGACCATGCTCTATATTCGGGGAAAACCCATGGAGAGGAGTCCGATATACGGCTTAAGTCATCTGGGCATTGGTTAGATTGTCATAATTACAGACATACTTACTGGTTTGGACGGAAGTGATTCTTATTCCAGGGGAAGTGGTGACTGTGAGATTACAGGCACTCTCGCCAATATTATCCAACCGTCCAGTAAAACTTTGACACAGCAGACCAATAGTTTACCTGCTAAGGTCAATGTATTGGGAGGTTAGGTTTAGGGCCGTGTGGTATTGCTTAATTGTATGTGGGATCCCTATAAAGGGAACTTCTTCCTCTAGGTGGGAGGGAGACTGGTCAAGTTACCATCAGTTGAATGCAACATTTAAGTTAGATTTTAAAAAATGGATTTGCAGAACAAAACTCACAGTTTGAAAGAGAGTTATTAGGCTCCGGGTTAAAATAGTACAGTGATACCTCTGGTTACGTACTTAATTCATTCCGGAGGTCCGTTCTTAACCTGAAACTGTTCTTAACCTGAAGCACCACTTTAGCTAATGGGACCTCCCGCTGCTGCTGCTGCGCAATTTCTGTTCTCATCCTGAAGCAAAGTTCTTAACCCGAGGTACTATTTCTGGGTTAGCGGAGTCTGTAACCTGAAGCGTATGTAACCCGAGGTACCACTGTATCTAAAATGTATAACATTACTTGAGTGGAATACAAAGAATGAAATGATGAAATCATCAATGAGAAGCTGGGCTAGAGATGTAAGTCACAACATTGACTTTGCTTTATGGGAACAACTGTGGAAAGTAAATTTAAGGTTTACAGCTAGCTACATGCTAAGGGAAAACTTCATGAAAATGATGCAGAGGACTCAATCAAGATCATCAAGGGTCTGAAACCAAGCCTTATGAGGAGTGCTTGAAGGAACTGGGGGGGTGTGTGTGTCTATTTTAAGTGACGTTTGCCGAAATCTACACTTGCGACATGGGCTGCCATATGTCCAGATGTCCATATGTCCAGATTTTCCCGGACATTTCAGCAATTTCCGCCGAGACGCTGCTTACAGTTCTGTACAGTACTGTTTTCTTTCCTTTATAGTACAGTACATTGATTATTGCTTTCATTTTATGGATCAATGGTCTTGTTAGATAGTAATATTCATGTTAAATTGCTGTTTTAGGAGTTTTTTTTAAAGTCTGGAACGGACTAATCTGTTTTACATTACTTTCTTTTTAAAAATTTTATTTTATTTTATTCAAGTTCGGGATTTTCTGCATACATATATTATCTCCATCCAATTTTTAAATTTCTTGTACAATTTTTTCCTTTTCCTCCTCCCCCCCCATACCCATTGGAAGGGTTCAAACAATTATCCTCAACCATGGGCATAGTGTCTTTAGTTTCTACTGAATGTCTTTTGTTCCAGTAGTTTTTATCCATTCAAGATAAGGGTTCCCTCTGTTCCTTATTGTGGTGGACTTGACCTTCCACGTTGTTTCCTGTGACATGACTGCGACAATGTCTGACTGAATAACTTCAAACAAATAACTAGTCCATGCCTCTAGTGTCCATTTTCCTCTCTCTTTCCAACCTAAAGCTATCGTTGCCTTTCCCGCTAGTATCATAGCTTTGAAGGTAAACTGGTCCCCTTTCTCTATAGCCATGTTTCCAAGTATACCCACTGTCATGAAATCAAAATCTATTGAAAGCTTCACTTTAAAAATTTCCTTAATAACCTTTAGGATTTCCCCCCAGAATTCCTTTACCTCTGGGAATTCCCAGTACATATGGGAAAACCATCCCTTGACTTGTTTACAGTGCCAGCAGTTAGAATTCAATCCTGCTACCATATTAGCAAGCTGGGCTGGAGTTCTGTACCATTTTAGAAATAATTTTAATTTCAGCTCTCTAAATTTGCTTACTTAAATCTCATCTGTTCCTTTCATTATCCTTTCAACCGTTGCTTCGCTAACTTGTTCTTCCTTACTCCACATCTTTTGAATAAGTTGGGCTGTCTGTTCATTATTTGTAATCATTCTGTTATAGATTTTACCTGTCATTCCTTATTTCGTTTTTTCCATTTGTTTGTATAGTTCCTCTATTGGCTCTTCTAAACTCCTGTTTCCTGTCTCTTGGACTTTGGAAATTTTGTTGCATAGTCCTCCAATTTTTAACCAATATTGGTTATCTATATTCTGTATATTCCTGCAATGACTTTAAGGATTCTCCTCTATACATACTTTTAACTATATGATATCTCTTAGCGTTTAGAATTTTCCACTATTTTGGATCATCTGTTACCTCATAAATACTTTCTAAGGGTGCAATTAGAGAAATCCTTTTAACCAGAAAGGTTGCCATTTCCTCCATATACCTATTGCCAGTTTCTTGGGGCCTATTGCAGATTTCAAATCTTTGATTACATTATTTGTTAAAATTCCAAATCTTCCTGCGCCATTGTTTGCCTCATCCTCAAATTTGATCCACTTTTGTTTGTTTTCAACTGCAATTTCTAGTATTTTTTTTAATTGAAGAGCTTTGTAATAATTGTAAATGTTTGGGAGGCCCCACCCTAGTTCTGATTTGTGGTTGTACACAAATCTCTTTTGCATCCTAGATTTTTTACTTCCAAATATCCATTGTTTTGTCTCATGATTCCATTGTTCCATTTGCTGTTTTCTCATCTCTGGTGGGATAGCTTGGAAGAGATAGCTCAACTTAGGGTCCCAGAACATTTTAGTAACCTTGACTCTAGCTGTAATGCTTAGCGTTTTGTTTCTCCATCTTTTCATATCCTTTAGTATTTTATGCCATACCTTCTTATAGTTGAATTCTGCAGTCTTGTTAATATTTCTGCAGAGTTTGATGCCTAGGTATTTTATTCTTTTAGACCCCAGGCCCATTCCTGTTATGTTGTTTATTACGTTTTTTCCAGCTACATTTACATTAAAATACATTATTTCTGATTTTGTTATATTTACACCTAATCCAGAATATTCCTCAAAATATTCTAATATTAACTTTATTTCTTTTATCCCTTCCTTAGGATTTGTTATGATTCCAATAATATCATCTGCAAACAAATTGATTTTCACCTCCTCTTTCCTAATCCTATAGCCCTCTATCCTTCCACAGTTCCTTATCCTTTCCTCTAGTTGTTCTATAGCCGTTATAAATAGGAACGGCGAAAGAGGACACCCCTGCCAAACGCCTCTGCGTATTGGGATAATTTGGGAGTATATTCTTTCATTATACAGTTGCCCCTAAATACACATTTTGCTGCATCCCAGAGGATTTCTGGAGTAACTGATCCTTTATTATCTTGAAAAAATAACCTGATCTGATTTTCCATATACTCTGTCTTGAACTTTTTGTAGTTGTTTAGTCGTGTTCGACTCTTCGTGACCCCATGGACAAGAGCACGCCAGGCACTCCTGTCTTCCACTGCCCGCAGTTTGGTCAAACTCATGCTGGTAGCTTCGAGAACATTGTCCAACCATCTCGTCCTCTGTCGTCCCCTTCTCCTTGCGCCTTCAGTCTTTCCCAACATCAGGGTCTTTTCCATTTTTTAAAAAATAATTTTTATTAATTTTCCAACACAAATATACAATCTTATCAAAATTTCCACAAATTTAATTCTTTTTGGACTTCCTTCGGCTTCTCTGACAATCATCCATATTTACCTCTCAATTACGCATTTCTTCTGTTTATATTGCCATTAAACTTCCCTCCAACTTCTATTTCTTTTTAACACTATATCTCAACTTTCACAGTGCTTCTTGAAACCCCACCAGCGTTGTTTGCACATCACACAATCTTTTCAGATATTCAACAAATTTCCCCCAGTCCTCTATGAACTTTTGGTCTCGAAGATATCTAATTTTCCCAGTTAATCTGTCCAGTTCTGCATAGTCTGTCAGCTTCAGTCTCCATTCTTCTATCGTCGGTATTTCCTCTTGTTTCCATTTCTGGGCCAGTAGAATTCTTGCTGCTTTAACCGCATATTGAAAAAGTTTACAGTCCTTTCTTCTTTTTTCCTTTCTTGTAATTCCTAAAAGAAAGGTCTCTGGTTTCTTTACAAATGTATATTTTAACATCTTTTTCATTTCATTATAAATCATCTCCCAGAAACCCTTCACTTTCTTACACTCCCACCCCATGTGATAAAACCGTCCTTCTTTTTCCTTACATTTCCAACACTTGTTACACGTCTTATACATTTTTGCTAATTTTACCGGTGTGATATACCATCTGTAAAACATTTTCATAACATTTTCTTTTAATGCCGTACAAGCAGTGAATCTTAAGTTCTCCTTCCACAATTTTTCCCAATCCTCAAACTGTATATTGTACCCAAAATCTCTGGCCCATTGTACCATTACCGATTTAACTTCTTCATCTTTCATATTCCATTCCAACTATTCCGTCTGGAACGGAATAAGGAAAGATCTAGAGGTGTGGAGAAGAATGAAGTTATCTTTTTGGGGTAGAATTTCTACGATAAAAATGAGTGTCCTTCCAAAGATGTTATTCTTGTTTCAGACTATCCCCATAATAAAGGGGGTAGTAATTTTTAAAGAGTGGCAAAGAGTGCTTTCAAGGTACATCTGGCAGGGCAAGAAGCCGAGAATTAAATTTAAGTTATTAACGGATGCAAAGGAAAGAGAAGGCTTCGCCCTGCCGGACTTGAAACTATACTACGAAGCAGCCTGTCTTTGCTGGTTGAAAGAATGGATGAAATTAGAGAACAAGGAGTTATTAGATTTAGAAGGATTTGATAACAGATTTGGATGGCATGCGCATTTATGGTGTGAAAAGAAGAAAATTCATAAAGGCTTTGGGAACCACATATTCCGGAGCTCACTAATTGAAATATGGGATAGGTATAAAAACCTATTAGAACCAAGACTTCCACACTGGTTGTCTCCATTAGAGGTTATGAGTGTAAAGAAAATAAATATGAGAGGTAATTGGATTACATATGGTGAATTGATAACCAAAGAAGGAGGAAAATGGAAATTAAAGCCATATGAACAAGTCAGAGAACATGTTAAACTCCACATTCTTCAACATAAAATCCCAAGCAATATTATCAAAGGCCTTTTCTGCATCTACAAACATTAATATAGCTTGTTTCTCATTCCTGGCAGTCAGATACTCCAAAATATTAATTACATTTCTTATATTATCTTTCATCTGCCTGCCTGGAAGGAAACCACCTTGATCTTTATGAATAATTTCTTGCAATATCTTTTTAAATCTGTTCGCTAAAATCCCTGCAAATATTTTGTAATCTGTATTAAGCAGTGAAATAGGCCTATAGTTTTTAACTTGTGTTAAGTCTGAGTCCTGTTTAGGGATAAGTGTAATGAATGCTTCTTTCCATGTTTCTGGGATGTCTCTTTCTTTTAAAATATTGTTCATGACTTCTTTCAGTGGTGTTATTAAAACATCTCTCAGTTCTTTATAGTAGCCTGCTGTGAATCCATCTGGTCCTGGGGCTTTCCCTCTTTTCAGTTCCTTTATAGCCTCTTTTATCTCCTCATTTCCTATTGGGACATTCAGTTGGTCTTTCTTTTCTGCCGGGATCTTCTGCACCTTTTTTTCTTTCAAAAATCATTCTATTTTCCTCATATTATTTCTTTCTCTGTTTTTATATAATTGTCTATAAAAGTCCAAGAATCCTTTTCTGATTCCTTTTGGATTATCAATCTCTTTTCCGTTTACAATAATTTTGTTGATTGTGTTTTGCTCCTTTCTCTTTTTGATTTGCCACGCAAGCCATTTACCAGATTTGTTTGCGAATTCAAATTTTTTTTGTCTTAACCTTGTAATATTCAGTTCTATTTCTTTATTTATAATCATTGCAAATTGTGTTTGCAAAATCTTGATCTCTTGTTTTATTTTTGAATTATTTGGTTTTTTGATTATTTTTGTTCATTGTCCATTATCTGCTTTAAAATTTCTTTTTTCCCTTTTTCTCTGTTCTTATTCTTCAATGAATTCTGTTGAATAAAAAAGCCTCTCATCACTGCCTTGCTTGCATCCCATACTATGCTCATCTTCATGCCTTTGTTACTATTATCCACAAAGTACTCAGTTAATTTCTTTTGTGCTTTTTCTATAATTTTTTTATCGTCTAAGAGATAATCGTTAATTCTCCATCTAAAAGTTCTTTCCTCAAATCCTTTCAATTCCATTTTTATTGGATTGTGGTCTGAAATTATTCTTGGTTGAATCTCAATTTGTAGAATTCTTGGAGTCAATTCGTTCGAGATCCATATTTGATCTATTCTTGACATTGACTGATTCAGTTCAGAAAAATAAGTGAATTGTTTCTCCAGTGGATGTCTGAGTCTCCAAATACCAATCAAATTGTAATTCTTAACCATTGGGAAAAAAAGTCTTAGGTAGTTTTCCTTCTTTGCTTGATCCATCTCTTAGTCTGTGCATTTCCAATGAAACCACTCCATTCATATCTCCCATTACTATAATTTTCTGATCCATATACTCGAATAGTTTTTCTTCTAGAGTTTTATAGAAATCAGTCTTATTTCCATTAGGTGCATAGATCCCGACAATTATCAAACTTTCGCCTTGCCATTTGATCCGTACTGCTATAATTCTTCCTTCTTCATCTTTGAAGATTTGTTGTGATTCAATTTTACTTTTGATGTATAAAACTACCCCTCTTTTTTTCTCTTTATCTGAAGATATAAATTCGTTTCCTAATCTTTTGTTAATCAGAATTTTCCTGTGTTTCCTTGCGACATGTGTCTCTTGTAAACATATAATGTCCATCTTTTTCTTTTTAAAAAAATTGTTCGATTTTATTCTGTTTTTTTCCTCATTCATCCCATGAATATTCCAATTCCATAATTTTAGTGCCATATTGATTTCCAATTAAATAAATTTAATTTACTTTTTACTCTTTTATAATTTATCTGTTTCTTCTTCTTCCTCCTCTTCTTCTTCTTCTGCCTTTTTTCCATTCTCTTCTTCTTCTTCCCCTGATTCTGATTCCTCCTTGGCACCTGCTCCTTTTTCTGCTCCTTTAACTTCTTCATCTTCTGCTTTTAGTTCCTTATACCTTCTCAGAAACTTTCCTGTTTCTTCTGGACTCGTCAATCTGCGCTTTTTAGTTTTATAGAAAAATGAAATTCCCTCCGGAAATTCCCACCTGAATTCAATGTTGTTTTTCTTAAGTACCTGCACCAGTGGTTTGTATGGGTCTCTTCATTTCAGTAATCTTATTGGTATGTCTTTAAAGATGATTATGTAACTTCCATCTATATATAGTCTTTTCTCTCTGTTCTTCTGTAATATCAAATTTCTCATTTCTCTGTCCTTAAAAGTGATTAAGCAATCTCCTGGAAATTTTCTTGTTTTAGATGTTCTTATTCTAATTCTAAATGCATTTTGTACTGTTTTAGCTATCTCTTCTATTGGTAACTCCATCCATTGGGCTAATTCCGATGTCAGTCTCTCTTTAATATTTTCATTCTGTATCTCCGGGACAGCTCTCAACCTCAGGTTAATTTCCCTCTGTCTCAGTTCATTCATAGCAATCGAATCTTTAATTTCTTCTTGTGATTTATTTAATTTCAACATCTCCACTCTAATCCTCTCTTCCTCTCGCTTCACTTCCTTCATTTCTTGTTTCGTCCTCTTAAATCCCTCCTCCAGTGAATGAGTTCTCTTAGATACCTCTTTTATTTGTCCTTTAAGTTCATTAACTGTCTCATCAATTTTTTTATCCATTTTCCCAATCTTATTGTCCACTGATTCTAATTTTGATTCCAAGTTCTTTTCGCTTTGCTTTATTTCCGCAAACATCCTTAAAAATTTCTGCTTTAAAGTCTGCTTCTTGTTTAGACCCTTTCCTCTCTGCTGGTGTCCCCCCATCTGCCCCTTCTTTTGCTGGTGTCATTTTTCAAATTTTATATTTTACCAACTTAGTATGAAATAAATAGTCAAATCAACAACCTGAATAAAACAAAATCAATCTTCTTGCCACCAATTAGGTTATTCCACCAAATAATGAGTTCGGGTAAAGACCAAGCAGAGTAGTATAAAGCAATGTTGATCTTCTTGCCA
Source organism: Podarcis lilfordi (assembly GCA_947686815.1). Taxonomy (NCBI): domain Eukaryota; kingdom Metazoa; phylum Chordata; class Lepidosauria; order Squamata; family Lacertidae; genus Podarcis; species Podarcis lilfordi. The sequence goes on along the minus strand of OX395127.1, from coordinate 120,663,739 downwards.
CCAATTAGGCTATCTCCAAATAGTTTTTTTCAAGTTAATCCACGGTTGTCTTGAAAGGAAGAGTAGCTTAAAATCAAATTAAGACCGCCCAAGGAGAGAAGAGTTCCAAAAGAGAGAAAAGATCCTATTCCCAGGTTATATCCAATTATCAACTCTTTAAAATTAAATCTAAGTGTCCAAGATCCGGAGGTGAAGTTCACAAATGCAAAGAAAAATTACTAGTAAAAAAAATTAAGCACAGATCACTTTCTATAATTGAAGAAGCACAAGTCACTTTCAGATGTTATATCTCCCACCAAAAATCTCAAAAAACAAGTTGTAATGTCTCATTCCCTCCACTAGGGTTATATATTATTTGCTACTTTGAAAGTTCCAATTCATAAAAAAAAGAGGGAGAAAAAATTACCATTAATTATATGTCTTAAGTGGCAGGGCAGCTAAATTCTTCTTTAGCAATAAAGAGCCAAAGCAAAAATCTAAAAGCCGTTATTCTAAATCTCCACTACAAACCCAACAAAGTCTTAACAATGGAGTCGGAAGCTCCCTTTCCGTTTCAGAGCTCTTTGTTCTTTGTTCTTTTAAAAGCGAAAGTAGCTAATCGCTACAACCCTCTGTTTTTCCCTTCCGTAACATCGAGGGCTTCAAAAAAACCAAAATCATAACTTTCTGCTCCCCCGTTTAGCTTTGGGAATCCTTGGAACTTGTAACTTCTTAAAAAGTTACTTTTTAGAAGTTCAGGGAGAGAAAAGAAACAATAGCCGCTAGCGGCAACTCACTTTCTGTTTCCAGCTCTGCGCGCTGTGCTGCGTCTGTGTTGATTCCAGATGACAGCCGAACTCCTCAGTTTTACTTTGTACTTCGAATCCTTCCTTAGTCTGCTTCCATCAAATTTATAATCCAATTTGGTTCGAATTTCTTCTATTTTGAGAATGAAGCACTCCTCTTGCAAGCTCGGGGCTTCGCTATTTGGATATAGAAAATGGCTTCCCTTAGCCCGCTGCCCGCTCCACCGTTCTCTTCGCCCCATTTTGGGGTTATCTGATGGCTGGGCGGGCTGCTCCTGGCTTTGCTGGGAACCTGTACCTCTGGATATCCCCCCAGAGATTAAAATTGGGGGCTACTGCGCCCTGTAGCACCCCTTTTTATCCAAAATAGCTCGGGATTCACCTTGCGGTAAAATCCCCGCTGGCGGCAGACTCGCGCTCCACCGGAAGTCTCAACATCAGGGTCTTTTCCAGGGAGTCTTCTCTTCTCATGAGGTGGCCAAACTATTGGAGCCTCAGCTTCACGATCTGTCCTTCCAGTGAGCACTCAGGGCTGATTTCCTTAAGAATGGATGCGATTGATCTTCTTGCAGTCCATGGGACTCTCAAGAGTCTCCTCCAGCACCATAATTCAAAAGCATCAATTCTTCGGCGATCAGCCTTCTTGATGGTCCAGCTCTCACTTCCATACTACACTACTGGGAAAACCATAGCTTTAACTATACGGGCCTTTGTTGGCAAGGGGATGTCTCTGCTTTTTAAGATGCTGTCTAGGTTTGTCATTGCTTTTCTCCCAAGAAGCAGGCGTCTTTTAATTTTGTGACTGCTGTCACCATCTGCAGTGATCATGGAGCCCAAGAAAGTAATATCTCTCACTGCCTCCATTTCTTCCCCTTCTATTTGCCAGGAGGTGATGGGACCAGTGGCCATGATCTTCGTTTTTTTGATGTTCAGCTTCAGACCATATTTTGCGTTCTCCTTTTGCACCCTCATTAAAAGGTTCTTTAATACCTGCTCACTTTCTGCCATCAAGGTTGTGTCATCTGCATATCTGAGGTTGTTGATATTTCTTCTGGCAATCTTAATTCCGGCTTGGGATTCATCCAGCCCAGCCTTTCGCATGATGAATTCTGCATATAAGTTAAATAAGCAGGGAACCAATATACAGCCTTGTTGTACTACTTTCCTTTTTTTTTTTTTTTAAATATTTTATTAAGGATTTTCTTGTTTTACAGAAGTGTAGTGCCTCGTATTTTTTTCCCCATGTAACATTTTTACAAATCCGTTTCATTTGTTGAGGCATTAGGGGGAGAAGAAAAAAAAAAGAAAAAAGAAAAGGGGGGGTGGAGAGAGGGAAGATGGATGGGGGTGGGGTCGGGTGGCGGTGTTTCTATTATGTTTAATGTATGTAGAGTTTGGTGTCAGCGTTGCTTGTGTTGTTCACTTGTGTTCCTTTGGTGGTGAGAGAGGTTGGGGTTGGCCTAGGGTGTGATTGTTTGCTTGTGATTGGCTGTGGTGATCTTTGTTTTCGTGTGTGAGTGAGGTGGGTGGGTGTTTTGGATCAGGTTAGCCATATTGATTTGTATGCTGTTGGTGGATTATTGTCATTGTCCTGTTGGGCTGTGTATGTGATAAATGGGAGCCATACCGGGGTGAAGGCGTCTTCTTCTGTTTGTCCCCGTGTCAGTTTCAGTTTATTAGTTAATTTTTCTAGTAGGGCTGTTTCCCATACTATTTGGTACCATTGGTCCATGCTTACTCCTGACAGGTCTCTCCAGTGTCTGGTTATGGTGTTTCTGGCTGCTGAGAGCAGGTGGGTTATGAGTTCTTTGTGGTGTAAATGGGCATTGTTGTCTTGGAAGATGTTTAGTAGGGCCAATTCTGGGGTGATGTCTATTACTTGCTTAGTTATTTTACATATTTCTTGTATGGCTGTTGTCCAGAATAGTTGGATTTTGGGACACTCCCACCACATGTGGAGGTATGTGCCTGTGGAGGTGCACCCTCTCCAGCATTTTGGTGAGGTTCCTGGGTGTATTAGCGCTAGTTTCCTTGGTGTTAGGTACCACCTGTAGGTGAGTTTCAGTGTGAGTTCTTTTCTTTTCGTTGATATGGATTTAAAGGGGGGTTTAGACCACATTCTGGTCCATTGAGTGGGGTTAATCTCATAACCTATGTCATTCTCCCATTGTTTTTTGATTGCGTCTAGGGGATTTACAGGATTTTGGAGTAGTATTTTGTATATTGCGGATACCGTCCCTTTACCGTTTCCCTTTGTTGTTAGGAGGAGGTTTTCGAAGGTTGTCAGGGGCCTAGTTGCTGCTGATTTTACTGTTGGGTTGTTTAAGAGGGCATGAAGTTGGTGTTGTGTTAACCAGGGCATTTGGGTGTCTTCTAGTTTGTCTTGTATTTCTTGTGTTGACAAGGGTTTGTTATTTTTATAAAAGTCTATTAGGCGATATAAGCCTTTGGTTCGCCAGGTTTTTATCTTGAGGTTTTGTGCTGCACGGTGGAATAATGGGTGGTACGCGGGATTAGTGGGGATGGGGTTGGGGATAGTTTGCCTATTTGTGTTTTCCATGCTTTGAGCATGGTCTGTGTGTACCTGTTAAGTGTTGTGGGAATTTTCTTTAGTTTGTTTGGGAGGAGTGGGTATGTTGTGGTGCAGGTGTTTTCAATTGTGTCCCTCTCTAGGTGTACCCATTGTTTTGTCTCATCTTCTAGTATATATGGGATTATGTGGCGTATTTGGTTGGCATTGTAATATGCTTCTATGTTGGGGATCCCCATCCTCCTTCTGAGGTGGGGAGGTGCAGGTATTTGGGGCTTATTCTTGGTTTTTATGTGAGAAGATGAAAGAGTGTAGTTTTCTCTGCCAACTGCGAAGTTGGGTTGAGGGGATCCAGATTGGGAGGGTTTGGAATAGGTAGGTTAGTTTTGGGAGTGTGATCATTTTGATCATGGCTATTTTGTCTGAGAGAGTGAAGTTCATGTTATTCCATCTCTTTAGGTCTTTGTTAATTTGTCGCCACAGGGGCTTGTAGTTGTGGAGGTACAATTTATTGAGGTTTCTGGTTATTTGTACCCCTAGGTATCTGAACTTGGTGTGGCAAAGTTTTATTTTGGTGACCTTCGTGAGTTCTTTTTGGGTGTGAGGAGGGGTGTTGAAGCACATAGCTTCTGACTTTGTAAAATTTACCTGTAGGCCCGACACCATTGCAAATGTGTTGAGTTCTCTGATTAGGGAGGTTGCTGTGCTTATGGGGTCTGGTGTTGTGACCATTAGGTCATCTGCAAAGAGCCCTAATTTATAGGTTCTGCCTTTTATTTCCACTCCCTTGATGTCTGTGGCTGCTCGGATGCGGATTGCTAGGGGTTCCAGAGCCAGGATAAATAAGAAGGGAGACAGTGGGCATCCTTGTTTCGTGCCTCTTTGGATAGCTATAGTGTTAGAATCCATATTGTTAGTTCTGCATTTTGCTGAGGCTTGGGAGTATATTTGTTTGAGGATTTGTAGGAAGTTGGGGCCAAATTTCATGTTAGTTAGTACTGTTAATATGTATTTCCACTCCAAGCAATCAAAGGCTTTGAGGATGTCTAGGGACATAATTGTCAATGGGAGTTTGGTTGCCTTGCTGTGTTCGATCAGGTTCAGTAGTTTCCTGATGGGGTCTGTTATATTGCGGCCAGGGACAAAGCCAGTCTGGTCTGGGGCTATTAACTTGTGTAGGAAGATTTTTAGGCGGTTGGCCAAGATTGATGTGAATATCTTGTAGTCTTGGTTTATTAATGAGATTGGGCGGTATGATTCTACTTTGAGGCTGTCTTTTAGTGGTTTTGGGATGGAGACTATTTTGGAGTGGGTCCAGGTTTTGGGGATGGGGCCCCCTTTTATGATGTCGTTGAATAGGCGGGTCATGTAGGGCATCAAGGGTTCTTTGAATTTCTTATAGAATTCTGCTGTGAAGCCGTCTGGGCCTGGGGCTTTGTGTGGTTTCAGGTTTTTGAGGACCGCATCTATTTCCTCTGGGGTGATAGGGCTGTCCATGAATTCCTGTTCCTCATTAGTTAGGGTAGGCATGGTCAGTCCTGCTAGAAATGTTCTGATTTCCTTCTCTGGTGGGTTATGGGAGGTGTATAGGTTGGAGTAGAATTCTGCAAATTCTGAGGTTATTTCTTTGGGGGAGAATGTTATTGTTGTACTACTTTCCAAATTTTGAACCAATCAGTTGTTCCATATCCATTTCTAGCTGTACCTTCTTGTCCCACATTGAGATCTCTCAGGAGCCAGATGAGGTGATCAGGCACTCCCATTTCTTTAAGAACTTGGCATTGTTTGCTGTGGTCGACACAGTCAAAGGCTTTTGCATAGTCAGTGAAGCAGAAGTAGATATCTTTCTGGAACTCTCTAGCTTTCATCCAGCGCATGTTTGCAATTTGGTCTCTGGTTCCTCTGCTCCTTCAAAATCCAGCTTGCACTTCTGGGAGTTCCCGGTCCACATACTGCTTAAGCCTGCCTTGTAGAATTTTAAGCATAACCTTGCTAGCGTGTGAAATGAGTGCAATTGTGCGGTAGTTGGAGCATTCTTTGGCACTGCCCTTTATTGGAATTGGGATGTAGACTGATCCTCTCCAATCCTCTGGCCACTGCTGAATTTCCCAAATCTGCTGGCATATTGACTGTAGCACCTTAACAGCATCATCTTTTAAAATTTTAAACAGTTCAGCTAGAATATCATCACATCCACTGGCCTTGTTATTAGCAGTGCTTTCTAAGGCCCATTTGACTTCACTCTCCAGGAAGTCTGGCTCAAGGTCAGCAACCACACTACCTGGGGTGTACGAGACATCCATATCTTTCTGATATAATTCCTCTGGGTATTCTTGCCACCTCTTCTTGATGTCTTCTGCTTCTGTTAGGTCCTTTCCACTTTTGTCCTTTATTATGGTAAGGTCTCTTGTCCTTACTCAGTCTTAATTCTAACTCAATACTTAGAGGGGCATGGTCTGAAATTAATATTGGGCGTGTTGCAATTCCTTTGACTACCCAAATACTCACCTTTCCCAAAATAAAGAAGTCTATACAGGATGCTGTTTTATGCCTGCTAGATACCGTATATGGGTACCTTTGGGTTTTAAACCTAGGATGCCAGGTGCTTCTTGCAATCCCCAATTACTCAATAGAATTGTTTTATTTTTTGTGATATCCATATTCAAATTGCCTGCTATAATAATTTCACCCTCTGAGAACTGGTATTTTTTTTTAAGTACTTCATCTAGGAATTTATTCTGTCTTTATTTGGAGCATAAATGTTCACTATTGTTAACACTTCATTTTCCAGTTTACCTTTAAGTAACATAAATCTACCTTCCTTGTCTATTTCCATTTCTGTTATCTTAATATCTGTTCTCCTGTTTACCAGGACTGCTACCTCTCTTGCTTTCGCTTTACTTCTTCCTTCTGCTAATACCTCCCAAGCTGAATTATTAAATAATGTCTTTTTGTCTTTTTTTGGGTTTCTTGAAGACACATTATATTGGCTCCTTGCTCTCTAGCTAGCCTAGATAACCTATATTGTTTAAGGTCGGATGTAAGACCATTGACATTCTTCCACCCGGATCTCGGCAACTACTGAGAAGAGTTGAGTGCTGACTATTCCTGGCTCCCTGGAGCAGTCCTTGTTTCTGCTAATAAAGAGTTAGCTTCACATGCTCTCTGTGGTTTTTGCTGGCTGGCTCTCTGACAGTTCCTAGGATTCCATGAATCCAACCTCCCTGGAGGAAGGGGGTGCAGTGGGAATAGGACACCCCCCGCTTTACTTCAAGTAGATTCCTGTGCAGGAGGAAGATGCCAAGGCAGCTCTGGAGCCCCTCCAGGAAATTCTCTGCCAGCGCCCCCAACCGTCCCCTGGCAATGCTTGGCTGGGCTTCCCTCCCCACAACATCCCCCTCCCAGTCTAATGGATCAGATGACACTCCCACCACCACCCTGTTTTAATGTCAAACAACTTTCTTTGGGTGGGGGACAACAGGACCTTGGCCCCTAGGAGTTGGCTCCTGGGCCTCTTTCCACCCCCTCCCTGGGGAGTCAACCCTGAGGGCCCTCTTTGGTGATGGGGACCCTCATCTGAAGGACAAGAGAGGTCGGGGTTCAAATCCCCACGACGGGGTGAGCTCCCGTTGCTCTGTCCCAGCTTCTGCCAACCTAGCAGTTCAAAAACATACCAGTACAAGCAGTTGTGGCATTTCTGTGCACTCTGGTTTTCGCCAATGTACTGTACCCCGTTGCGCCAGAAGCGGTTTAGTCCTCCTGGCCACGTGACCCGGAAAAGCTGTCTGTGGACAAATGCCAGGCCCCTCTGCCTGCCAGCGGAGACGAGCACCCCAACCCCACAGTCGCCTTTGACTGGACGTAAACGTCCAGGGGTCCTTTACCTTTTGAATATCCCAGTGTTATTGTGCGTGGGGGGAGGGTAATCTACTGCGGGGGGGAGGGGCTTCATCCTGCCAGGCAACCCCTGCAGGTGTTGGGTTCCCACTTTGCAGCTGAATTGCATAGATCTGGGGCCAGTAAGGGCCCTTTTTGGGGGGGCCCTCCCTTCCCCATCACTGCATCTTCATCTCTTTGTCCTCTCTGCCCATCCGCCTCCCTTGCTCGCTCCTCTGGGAGTCTATTTCTGCAATTCAGGCGGGGGTGCCACCCCCTCTATGATGGGGGGGGGCAGTTCTTCCCTGTTAAGTTTTTCCTGTACTGGATCCTCAGGGATCCTGCACCTCAGCCCACAAGGCCCCTTTTCTGCAAGGTGGTTCTTTGGCCACTTCTTCCCTGCCTCTGGTTTACAGAAAGCTGCGAAATCTGCACATGCCCAGAGTATGGAGGATTTTCAAAACTGTGGTTATGTTTGGTGTGGGGAAGAAAGGGGGGGAGCTGTCTGCGGTCAAAGGTCCAGGGGTCCTTCACCTTCGCCTTCCCTTTGGTGGGCATCGCACTTCAGTTTCTGCAAAGGGGCCCCTGGGGGTGCAGGGCAGGGGAGCATCTCTTGGCCCCCCAGGAAAAGAGAAACGCGGGTGGGTGGAGGGGGAGAGACTTCCAAGGAAACCCTGCAGGTCCCCAACCTCGCGGCCGGATCGCACATACCCTTGTAGCAGGAACCCCTCCCCCAATCATTCAGTTTGTACAAACTTCACACACACTCACACTCACACACTACATACGCTACGCTTCTGTTATAAATTCATAGAAAATCAACCATACATCGGATTTGCACTGTTCCACTTTTATTTTACTCCATGAAGGAAGGACTACAAAATGAGGAAGGTTTGTCCAGAGGTACTTTAAACGATTATATACCCAAGGGCCATTGAAAGGAACAGATTTAGATCAATTTTTGAAAACAAATGGATTACAAAAAATATCTCAAGAAAATAAACTAATTTTGAATTACAAAATAACTGAACAGGAAATAGAAGGTGCCATTCAAAATATGCAATTGGGCAAATCTCCAGGACCAGATGGTTTGACTTCTAGATACTATAGATCCTTGAAAGAATGGTTAATACAACCTTTGAAAGAGGTCTGCAATGAAATAATGGAGGGAAAAGAGCACCAGAGTCGTGGAAAGAAGCATATATTACACTTGTACCAAAAACAGAGACTGAAAAGACACAGCTTAAGAACTACCGCCCTATATCATTACTTAATGTGGATTACAAAATTTTTGCTGACATTTTGGCCAAGAGATTTAAAAAAGTTTTGATGGAAGAGATTCCTAAAGACCAAGCGGGCTTTCTCCCAGGAAGACATCTGTCTGACAATTTGAGGAATATAATTGATATTCTGGAAAAACTAGAAGTGAACATAAACACTAAAGCAGTTTTGATATTTGTGGACGTGGAGAAAGCCTTTGACAACATTTCTTGGAACTTTATGAAGAAGAATCTACAGGGTATGGGGGTAGGCCAAGGCTTTGAGAATGGTATAAGTGCAATTTATTCAGAACAAAAGGCTAAATTAATTGTAAATAATGTGGTGACGGAAGAACTTAAAATTGAAAAAGGGACACGACAAGGTTGCCCAATTTCCCCACTTCTTTTTATTTCGGTCCTGGAGGTTTTGCTGAAAATGATTAGAAGGGACCAGTTGGTTAAAGGTATACAGGTCGGAGCTAAACAGTACAAAAATTGAGAGCATTTGCAGATGATTTAGTATTGACGTTACAGGAGCCAGAATCTAGTACTAAAAGAGTCTTAGAATTGATTCAAGAATTTGGTCAAGTTGCAGGATTTAAATTGAACAAGGTAAAAACTAAGGTTTTAGAGAAAAATTTAACACCAATGGAGAAAGAGAGGTTTCAGAATATGACAGGTTTAACAGTGGTTAAGAAAGTGAAATACCTGGGGATCAACATGACAGCAAAAAATTATGAAAAATGTTGGGCAGAAGTGAAAAAAGATTTAGAAATTTGGTCAAATTTGAAGCTTTCACTGCTGGGCCGTATTGCTGCGATAAAAATGAATGTATTGCCTAGAATGTTGTTTTTGTTTCAAACTTTGCAAATCGTGGACAAAATGGATTGTTTCAAGAGGTGGCAGAAAGATATTTCTAGATTTGTCTGGCAGGGCAAGAAGCCTAGAATAAAATTTAAAATACTAACGGACGCAAAGGAAAGAGGTGGATTTGCCCTGCCAGACCTTAAACTTTATTATGAATCAGCAGCTTTTTGCTGGTTGAAAGAATGGCTGCTTCTTGAAAACACTGACATTTTGGACCTAGAAGGTTTTAACAATGTATTTGGATGGCATGCATATCTGTGGTATGATAAGGTCAAAGCACATAAAGCATTTAAAAACCACATTGTCAGGAAAGCGCTGTTTAATGTTTGGATAAGATATAAGGATTTATTAGAAAACAAAACTCCAAGGTGGCTGTCACCAATGGAAGCGAAAGCCTTGAAAAAGCTCAATATGGAGGTCAAATGGCCGAAATATTGGGAAATTTTGGAACAGGATGGAGATAGACTGAAATTGCAGAGCTTTGAAAAACTAAAAAACAAAGTGCGAGACTGGCTTCATTATTTTCAGATAATGGAGGCATTTAAATTGGACAAGAAAATTGGCTTCCAGGTGGAAAAATCAAAATTAGAAACAGAACTGTTAGAACCCAAAACTAAGAATTTGTCAAGAATGTATAACTTGCTGCTGAAATGGAACACTCAGGATGAAACGGTAAAATCTGCTATGATTAAATGGGCACAAGACGTTGGACACAACATTATGTTTGCTGACTGGGAACAGTTATGGACCACAGGTATGAAATTTACGGCATGTAATGCCCTAAGAGAGAATATTATGAAAATGATATACAGGTGGTACATAACCCCAGTCAAGCTTGCAAAAATCTATCATTTGCCCGATAATAAATGTTGGAAATGTAAAGAAACTGAAGGTACATTTATTCACCTTTGGTGGACGTGCCCAAAGATTAAGGCTTTCTGGGAAATGATATATAATGAATTTTAAAAGGTATTTAAATATACCTTCTTGAAGAAACCAGAGGCCTTTCTCTTGGGCATAGTTGGCCAAACGGTGTTAAAAAAGGATAGAACTTTCTTTATGTACGCAACAACAGCAGCAAGAATACTCATCGCAAAGTATTGGAAGACACAAGAGCTCCCCACACTGGAGGAATGGCAGATGAAATTGATGGACTATATGGAACTGGCGGAAATGACTGGCAGAATCCGTGACCAGGGAGAAGAGTCGGTGGAGGAAGATTGGAAGAAATTCAAAGACTATCTGCAGAAACATTGCAAAATTAAAGAATGTTAGAGTGATGTTGGATTGAAAATAAGTGGCTTCTAGCTATACAGGCTTTAAAGTTATATATAGATCAAGATTAAGGATTAGGATTAAAAAAGTTAAAGGAAATGGAAATTTGGTTTTTAAGAGGTAAAAATTTAATGTTATATTATATTAAGATTAAGGATTGGGATTAAAAAAGAGGGAAAGAAATTGCTGGACAAACAAATTGAACTGGAATACAAAAGAGGGAGGTATGAGGAGGTCCAGAAAATAAGTAAATTTAAAAATGGTGATGAAAAGGTGGTATTGTTTTTAACTGTTTTCTTTTTTGTCTTCTGTTGTTTTTTTTGGATTACGTATTGTGTATTTTTGAATTGTGTATTTTTCTTTTTTTCTTTTTAATTTTTTATTGATGTGTTCTTTTTATTGGAAATCTCAATAAATATCATTAAAAAAAAAAAAATGAGGAAGGTTTGATACAGGCCAGCCATAATCCCTTGAACATCCCAGCACATCCACAGGAGCCCTGCCCAGTTGCTATGCCAACCCTGATGGTCCTAGACAGAAGACAATCAAGATCACAAAGAACTTGCATATGGGAGTGGATTCAGCATTGACTGGAACAAAGGACAATGATCAGATCTTCCCTCAGGGGGCAGGAAACTGCGACTACCTTTTGTCTTCAGAAAATGACTCATGGGGAGGCGTAGAAGGGAAACAGCCAGGTGACAGGACACTCAGGTTACCACCGCAACTCCTCCCTCAACCCCTCCTTTCTGTAATGTATGCATGATGTTTCTGGGGGTGGGCTTGACCTAGAGGATGGGAATTTCAAAAGTTTTTATAAGGTCTTGCACACCATTTTCTGTGTCTTTTCCTCTCTCCTGCAAGTGAGGGGGACACCTTGTTGCAACAGTTCAATAAAGGCCAAGCCTACAGGCTGCTGATTTGCTCCAATTTACTCTGGTTGGTGTCTTTACTTTTTGTCCAAGGGAGCCCTCGGATTTTTCCGTTAACACACTGCTGGTGGGTCCCAGGGAAGGCGTTCCAGGAATGGCCCTTTAACATTCACTTATTTAGTCATTTCAAAGTAGGGATCCAGATGCACACGGCAGAATGGTAACAGGGAACCCCCACCTCCCTTGTCGTCAGTCAGCCTAAGATGGGGGGGCCTTGATGCAGAGTCCTTGGCCCAGATGGAGAAGGGAGGGCAGCCCCTAGAGCGCAGAAGCAGGCAGGCAGGGAGAGGGAGGGGCGGTCTCGGTGCCCTCGGCTTGCCAAGGGTTAAAAGGAGCAGAGCGGGATTCCTAGAGAGGACAGGAAGGGGAGGGCGGGGGAGGGCAAGGTCCTCCCGAGCAGAAGCCCCTCCCTGCCCAGTCCCTTCCTGCAAGCAAAGAGGAGGCTGCTTTGTTCTCTCTGCTTTGCAAAAACTTCTGGTGAGTCTCTTCTCTCTTCCCCCTTGGGGTGCAGCGGGGAGAAGGGGGTCCCAGGGCTGTAAGGGAGGAGGCAAGGGGCCCCCCGTTCGGCTCATGCATGGGGGGGGGAGACCCCCAAGTCAGGGAGCAGAGGGTCCTGCCCCCAGTTCCTCTCTGCCAAGCCAGGGAGGGGCTGAGTGTCCAGCAGGTCTGCAACTCTGTTCTTCCTTTGGATCAAGATGCTGCCTTCCTTTTTGGGGAGGAGTCCTTTTTGGGGGAACAAAAAGAGGGCATGCAAATAAGCCCCCTTCAGATTGAGGGGAAGTCGCATTTCATAACACAGAGAAGCATCCAAGGACTCCGAGGAAGGAGAAGCCCTGTGGAGTGGGGAGATACAGCCCCCCCCAAGTGTGGAGACTGGAGGGGAGACCCACGATCTACTCAAATACATTTCCCAGAGTTCCCTGGCAAGAAGGGTGGATTGGAGACCACTCTGGGAATTGCAGTCTTTGCGCAGCAGGGCTGAAGCTGTCTCCTTGCAACTCTCAGGGTCCTGAACCAATTCTGGCTCCCAGGATTCTTGGGAGGAGTCACTAGGGCCAGGTGAGATCTGGTTTCCAACCTTGTGATGGATCAGCAGCTAAACATCTGCCCCCTCCCAGCTGAGCCAGTGCACAGAGTGGCATGTGCCACTCTTGGGAGCAGGAGCTGCATCCAGCCTTGCTCAGTTCAATATTTTTAGGAAGACCAAGCCCCTCCTGCCCTGGCAAGGCACTGGGGTGAAGCTGCCACGTCATCAGCATCCTGTGTGAATAATAATAATAATAATAATAATAACAACAACAATAATATTTACCTGCCAGCCATCTGACTGGGTTTCCACAGACACTCAGGGCGGCTTCCAGCACATACAATACACAGGGCTGCCTTCAGGTGTCTTCTTAAGGTTACATAGTTACTCATCTCCTTGACATCTGATGGGAGCGTGTTCCACAGGGAGGGAGGGGGCCACTACCGAGAAGGCCCTCAGCCTGCTTCCCTGTAACTTCTCTTCTTGCACGGAGGGAACCGCCAGAAGGCCCTTGGTGCTGGACCTCAGTGTCCAGGCTGAATGATGGGGGTGGAGATGCTCCTTCGGGTATCCTGGGCCAAGGCCGTTTAGGGCTTTAAATGTCAGCACCAACACTTTGAAAGTAGATCCTTTAGGAGCGGTCTTACATGGTTCCAGCAGCCACTCCCAGTCACCAGTCTAGCCTCCGCATTCTGCAGAACACTAAGTGAATGACACAGAAGTTGCTGCAGACTAAAGTTAGAAAAGCATTAATTGCTACAAATGGTATAAGGAAACATGATACGGAATTGAGGGAAAAGATGATGGTGACCTGGAGTGGTTACAAAATTTCTGGTCTCTCCCCGAGTACCATGGGCCCTGCTCCAAAGAGAGCTTCTCTAAGGAAAGCACAACCAAAAATCACTCCATTTTGCGTGAATAAGGAAAATGAGGAGGTGGCTAAGAAACAGCAGGAGCCAGATCCTATTCCCAACCTTCTAGGGTCTCTCAGCAGCTCTAATGATGAGCAGAAATAGGTTTGGGGCCCAGCCAGCTCAACTGCTAAGTCATCTCTTGCATTGAGATGTGGGGGCACCTACATGTAATAGCTACTCGGCTATTTTCTGCCGATGCTCTGGGGCTGCAGTTTTCAGGCTTGGGGACAGGATGGTGCCTGGTTTTTGCACCAAGTTCTATCCATAAGCCCAACTGAGTTCAATGGGGTCCACTCTCAGGTCACTAGTGTGCATACCATGCCAGCCTTACAAAGTGGGGTGAGGTGCAAACAGATTAAATTGGAATCACTGGAGATGTTTCAAATGGGGTTTCTGTTGGAAAGGGGCTGCCCCATTTGTGCTTCTTCAGGAGCAGGAGAATATCTAGGGCAGAAGAATCCCTGCAGGGCCTCTGAGGCTTCCTTTGTTTCTTCCTCTCTCCCAGGACCCTGCAGCTTGTGGTGGCTTCTCGACTCCTCAGGAAGGATGAAAGAGACTGAATCTGTAAACCTAGTGAGGATGGAAGGGGGAAGATGGACGGTTGACCTGGTCAGGTTGTCTCCTGCATCCCTCCTCACAGCCTCTGAGCGTTCCCTCCCAGGGACCTCCGAGAGATCTGGTGAGTCCCAGGGGAGGGGAGATGGGGACATGGCTGGATGGGGGTGTAGATGTATCGGGGCTTGCTTAGCTTGGGGGTGGGATGAGGCAGGCAGGCGGATGGAGATTGAGAAGATGAGCACCTTTTTGTGCTCCTCCACCTGCCTGCCTTCCTGCCTGCGCCTTTGACATCTGCAGGCAATTTGAGCTAGGAATACATCACAGCTCCCCGGCCACCGCGATGTATTGGCAGCTCAAGATGTCTACAACCTGTACTGTGAGTGAATGCCTTACCAGTGTCAGAGAACTCACTGATCCATCAGGCAGCACTAGAAGCAACGGCTCTTTAAAGTAACCTGTCTAATTTCAGGATTGAACTACAGATGGGGCCTCTGTGTTTCGTCTTTTTCTTTTCTTTTAGGAATAACTTTTCTTTTAAAAACAAGGATCATATAGGACTCATAAATGATACAAATATGTAGATTTGATTATCAAATCAAATTCTCATATGATTTCTCAAATGAATTCTCATATGATTCTCAAAAATAGCAGAATAAATTTACAGGAATATCTATAACATATGGTTTATCATTAGTGGTCAGTGTATGAGTTCTGAGTTCATGAATTGGTTTAAAT